>CM060947.1:104145465-104312965 GCA_030765055.1 Mantis religiosa | reverse complement strand
ATCTCTCGAAAGCAGAGATATATGTATAGAAACGCGGATTTTTAAAAATAATTTCATGTGTTCACACTATCAAACATTTGTAAATTAAATTTACAGATAATTATTACTGCACACGTTGATCTTGAAAATTGTGCCATAAACTCAGTTATTTTTGTCTGAGTCCAATTGTAGTCCCCTTCAGAAAAAATGACGAGGATCTCAATGGTGCAAAATATTACACCAACATACCACTATCGCGCACTTATCGAGATTCATAACAATCGTTATATTTTGTTTAGTTTCAAAGTAAAAGATACTTGTGTTGATTTTCATATATAGCATTTAGTATTAAAACAAAGTGAATATAATTTAGCTGAGAGTGTCAAGTTCTTGACTGCATTTTAATATATTTTTGAGCCAGTTGCGGGCAGGATATTTTATGCAATTCTAGAAAGCATAAAGGACTTAGGGCCCAAAATACGAACATAAAATAAACCATAAAGCATTTCTTACCTGACTGCAAATTCTTCGATGCAAGTTCTGCCGACGAGAGTAAAACAATGCTGGCCACGTAGTTTACAAACGGCAGTTGCTTGCGCCTTGTGGGCAGACCTTGCTAGTATCCCGCCCGTCCGCGGGGTCAAAGAGGTGAGGGTCGCCTTCGCGCCTTCCTAGTCAGAGGTTCAGGAAAGACGTCATTGTAGAGAGTATATCACAGCTATGTCAATGTCTGGGATATTAAAGGCAAATAAAAGCTATTATAGAATCGCATTTTAGTTTCATTACTTTACTGTATTGGACATTAATGATGTTTCTGAAATTTATAAAGCTGTTACTCATTCTTACTTAGTTTGTAAATATATATTTTTATTTGAAATTGTATTTAACAGAAGCTTTGACATGCTGTTTATCTCATTGAAAAAACCGTCACTAATAAGTAACATAACGTTAACCATGTTCAAAAGACCGCCGAGTTAATCCTCATACTATCTGTCATTAGATAGCGCAACAATCGCTAAACTAAGGGTCGCTGGGGTGGTGGAGGTTCGATATCGTTAAGGGTGAGAACATGAACTCAGAACCCTGCAGTTAGTGTTGTGGAACGTTGGTGGAAAAGGGGGTTGTTATAGGTCTATGATGATGGTAAGGTTATTTTAAGTTATCCAAGTCTCGGCAAATATGAAATATATCAGTATAATTATATTATATGACAAAGGTGTAGAACAGTTTGAATAAGTTGGTAATCCTGGCTAACTAGTTTTTACGTGACGTCAGCGTTGAAGTTGCAAGTGATGTCAAGAAATAAGTGTTAGAAAATACAGTTAAAGAAATTAACTTAACATTACTTGAGCTGAAATAGTCTTTTCAATCAGAGAAGTATGTATAACACTGAAAAACGAAAATGATGTGTCATCTTTTGCCCAACTAGGGCCACGTTAAATAATCAATAACACTGCAGGTTTCTGTGCGAATAGGTGTGAACAATTCTTTTTTTCAGTCCAGTGGGCACATGTTTTCCTACATATTCAGACAAGTTTTATATTGAATGCATTGGCAATGAGATATGAAATTGATAAAAACATTTTTGCCGAGAAAATAAAATTCTTCTGATAACTCGTGAAAGTTCAAGGAACCAGGGGGAATTTGGACTTTCATCTTTATTTGGCTCTAAATTAACATGAATAGGAACTGTATTGGTTTTAATCGATATAAACTTCTAATGTTGCATTAAGTGTATTAAAAAGTTAACCAGTTTGTTGCGTCACTCAAAAGTCCGAATTTACATCAATTGTCAAACCTAAAAATATGCATGCATTCATGCACTATCATGTCTCCAGATATGCACAATTACGTTTAAAACATGCAGCCAGTATTCCAGATTGTACTGCAATGCATTTTATTCTCTTTTAAAACATATTTTTCTAAATTATGCTCAAACTGTGCGTGTAGTAACAAGATCATTAAATGTTCCGAATCCGGCATGGCGGAACTATCCACTAACTATTCATATGTATATTGCACAACTATAATGTATGCACGTAATGAACATCTATAAGAAAATATACCGAGAACCCTAAGCCGCAAAGCAAAGGTGGAATATTGAGGGTCCTAAGCTTAACAGAGTTTTTTTTTTTTTTTTTTTATACAGTTGGGTGCAGCATAAGTGACCGGCTAAACGACGGCAAAGTACAGACGAAACATTACTGTAGCGATACCCCAATGATTCCCAATTACTTATTACCTTCGGATTAAATATATATTAACTCTGGAATTACTGATTCTGTTTCACAAGAAGTGACAGGTGCATACATAAGGGAAGAAATCTGACCAAGAGCGAGATTGAGCTCTGCATTTTTTTTTCTTCACAAAATGTTCTATTGTTTTCATGAATTTCAGATTCAGGATTTCTGTAAATACTTAAGTTTTTCCTAAGTTACCACACCCATTTCTCCACAACATGGCTAAGTATAGCTGTGATAATTGAACAACTTCAGCAATGGTTAATGACTATTAGTGGTAGTCCTGCTTCTAATTTTATTGCAGCAGGCGGTATACGAAAGTGGGGGTGCACACTTGTTATATATTGCTTGTGTTTAATGCTAGCAGTATACTAAAGTTGAATTTTGTATACACCAGGTCCAGTTGCACACTCTTGCAGTTAAATGCTGCCTGTGTAAATTAAATGCAAGCTGCATCATTGACTGCAAAACTGTTTACGACCAAACACCTGAGAATGTTCAAAATAATGAAAAATAAATCTGATAAATTTCTGCATAAATTTACTCTTTAAAACTGTATGTTGGTAGAATAATAAGATTCCTTACTGATGTAACTGGTAAAAAAAAAAATTGTTGCAATAAGTTTGTGCCATTAACTAGGTACACCATCTGTTTTATTCTATGGTGAAGCTAGCTCTGATAGCATATTCTGTATGTGGCTGTCAAAAACTCCTGTAATATGTGAACATATTGGGCATGATTTAATTAATCAGTTTCAGAAATCATGTTACAGTATTGTGCAAATTAATTGGGACATGCAGGAAAATTACAATTATAGTTCTGTTATGAATATTTATTCATTTTGCTTCATTTTAATATGAAATGTGGCCTTCTTTCATATTGATTAAATCTTTCACCCTCTTATACTTGGAATCTGAGTGTACTGCACATCTCTTCTGGATCGGGAAACCAAAATATGGATAACGCCCTCGATCACCTAGGTTTTTGTGCTGCAGACCAACTTTCTGATTGGAACCTTAATAATGGACCATTTCTGATTTGAGCCTTAATGTGGACTGGCAAATTCCTTGGCCAGTGTTACAATGTCAACTTTTCCTTGCACAAAAAGGGACTTCATGAGCTTTGAGTTATAGCAGGGAGCCAAATTATGTTGAAGCATCCTATCACCATCAGGAAGCCTCTTATTTATAGTTGGAATCACTTTAGTCCTAAGTACTTTGATGTGCTTCACACTGTTATCATTCCTTTATGGAGTGAAGAGTCTCTGGTCTGAAAACTATGAAACATCCCCAAAACATGACCTTTGGTGGGTGTGTGGGGTCCGCTGGATGTAGCTCGGATTAAGAGGTTTCCCCAATGATCAAACTTGATCTGTACACTTGAACTTCAAAATGGTCTTGTCAGAAAACAATCATTTTTTTCCCACCGCTACACAGTCCAGTCTTTATATTTTTTCTTACGGTGGCCTTTTCTTCTCATTAGGGGTGTCAAGTGTTGTTTCTTGAGCAGCCGAGCAGCCACATGTCAGAAGACAGTGATATGAGGCATCTAAATCTATCCCCTGAGAGGTAACAACTGTCATCTGGTCTTCTTTGGGTTGATGATGGGGATTCTTCAGATTAAAGTATCATCCCTGGGTGTAGTTTTCTTTTTTGATGTTTTCATGTCCCCTGTGTCTTTATGTAGCTTCAGAATCCTTGACATGTTAGATTTATCACACAAACTTCATTTGCTATCTATCTTATACTCGTGTTGCTGACAGGCTGAGATCCCCTTCTTGCAGTTTGAGAAGTGAGGGACGGCCCGTAGGTTTGTTATTCATGTACCTGTCCTAGAAAGGACTTAACCACTTAATGACAGGAATAAGGAGTTTGTAGGTGGGGGAGAGAAAGGAGATAGCATAAGCTTCTCAATGGTTGAGGATCCAGGTGCAGCGACTCATTGTGCACCGCTGGTGGCCATTAAAATTTAGAAAAGAAAAAACATAATTTTGATTTTCCAGACCAGTTCTTGGATGGCTTAATTTTGAGGTTGGTAGATGTACCTTAGAGTTACCGGTAGTGCCTGCAAGCCATGCAGGGGAGCCGGTATTGCCTCTTACGGCAATCACTGGGACGATAACCCCCAAGAGACCTAACGAGGGCACTCTCATGGAATGGTAAACAGTCGTAAAATTTGGTGGCCCAGCACCTAATTTCATCCTCCACATAATGCAGGGATGAGGCTTTGTGAAGTTATCTCACAGGAAAGCTACGGACGACAGAATAAGTAGCCCGAAGGCATCTGTTCTGTATTTGTTGAAGTAGCAGCAGATTGGAGCCTGCAGCCATGCCCCACACTTCACACGTATACAGCATTAGAGGAAGCACTAAATCCTGAAAAAGGCGTAACTTTATTGGTGTTGGCATACTGGAATGCATCAGTGTATAACGAAGCTCCGCATGCCCGATGAGACAATCCCCGAATATGCTCCCGGAAAGCTAGACTCTTATCCAGCATCACTCCCAAGTACTTGATGGAGTTTGCCCACCCTATCCTATGCCCAGAATATGTAAATGTGGGGATGTTCGCGGGAAATATCTTGCACTCATCTCTGTGTTTTCATTAAGAGCAATGATTTTTGCCCTCTTATGGGTTGTGATATAGTAAACAAAAACTCAAAAGTTCTTTTTAAACCTAATGCATAAATGTATACATATCAACACCACTAAATACAAATTCAGACTAAATAGAATTATCAGTTAAATTAACTGTCGTACTGGTACATTGTTGTAAAATGAAATGTGACCAGCAGCAATGCAATGTATAATTAAATTTAAATTAAGTGCTGTCTCAATCTGTACAGTACTGTATGTATTTCTTTACTTTCTTCATGGAGGTTTTATTCCATATGTATTGTTTGATACACATTTCAAATGCTTTAGGTTTGGATAGATAACCTAGTAGCTATTCCACCCTTGATCTTTATTGGTGCAGCATCTCTATGTAATAACAGAACTGTTTTATTTTAAGTCTGTTCTTCACAGAACAATAGGAATGAAAATGTGTAAATTTTGCTGCACTTAAAAACAGAACTACTACAAATGTAGAAAAATATTATTACATTATTACTGCTCGCACATTCTTTTATCAAAGAGATTTGCAATTTTAGTGGTTCCTTTTTGCAAAGCTTTGCTGCACATAAGATGAGGATGGCTGGTTCATCCTCAGTTTTCCTAGTACCACCAAATTAGTAATTTATTGGACTAATGAATTAAGTTAATAACACAAATCCATATGTTTGAATATAAAATTTTATCCAAAATATTTTTGACACAATAAAATTCTATTTATAAACAAAGTAGTTTTTGTAACTGTTCTGAACTAAGTATTTGAACACTGATGCTTCTGTTCAGTATTAAAAATACACTTGGCTCATATCAAAACAGAGGGTTAAAGAATAAACTAGATGAGCTAAGTATATGTATTCAAGTTTTGGATTGTGAATCTCTGTAATTTGCATAACAGCACTACATGACAGAAGCAGATGTAAAAATCTGAATATCAGTAACTACACATTCCAGTTTTTTGTAGAACTAGATTAAATTCTGAAGTGAGTATATTCATTAATAGTGATAAAGTAAATAGAAATACAATTTAATGAATGAACATGCATACAAGATACTAAAAATAGATTTAATCATGCAATGCTTAATTCTTATGGTCTGCAATATATGAAACCATATTTTTGTTAAAACTGCTTATATAGAGCTAACTTAGCCTTAAGTATGAAACTTTTTCCGAATTTGGTAGAGAATCAAATATTCTTTTAGCAGTATATTAACACATTTAATTACAATGCAATTAAGACTAACCTTGCTCCTGTTACATATTGAGAGTATATTTATTCCATTTGAAGGTGCTATTTTTCTATTCAAAAATGTATGGGTGTTTGAGCTGATCCAGTGAATTGTGAATTTCAGAACTAGTTTGGAAAGAGTTCCTTTCTTTTACTGTAATTAAATTGCATCCATTTCTGAAATGGACGCACGTCTTCTTTTCGAGGCAGAACAACATTCAATTCCTTAAATCCTTTCATGGAAGTGTTGAAAACAGTGTTGTATAAATTAAATTAATTGGGAGTCGATTAATGACACTAAACAACACTTACCTTTAAATTTTCCCGGAACTAGTTTCAGAGTCCTTCCCTCAATCTTCAGTCGGACATCGATCTTCAGCCGACGTCGATGTCCGGCTGAAGATAGAGGGAAGGCCTCTGAAACTAGTTCTGGGAAAATTTAAAAGTAAGTGTTTAGTGTCATTAATCGACTCCCAATTAATTTAATTCAATTCCTTCCCTAGGTAATCTCGTCCACCTAGCACTGTACTGCAGGGACTCAAATATGAACTTTAGGATCAGGAAAGCCTGCTACATTGACTAATTCAAGGGAGGCTTCTTTGTGCTTATGTGCTTGTGTATTCTGCCATTGTCATTCATTTTAAGAAGAACCTATTTGGGCCGGATACATTTGTATGCCAATCTGCTCATTTAGTTTTGTGTGCAGCTTGTAAAAAAGTGGACTAAGCCCTTAAAGAAGCATTATAACTTTTCTGTAACTTTACTGAATGCTGTGCATGAAATGCAGTATTTCAAAGTGACCATGTGTTAAACATTAATTGAAGAAGAATAAAGTTTACTACATGCAGGAAGTGAATCTCACTCTTAACTAGAGAAGTACCTTATGCTCTGCCACAGTACTAAGAGGAGAAAATGGAATATAGCATGTTTAATGTGTGCAACAACTTGCTGCAGAGGCTACACAATTGTATTGCATATGGTGCAAGCAAAATGCTGTGCCAAGTTGAACTTAAAAAAATTAATAATTCTTTTTTCATGGCTGTACCCACAAGGAAGTATACAGGCTGTATCAGGAATACTTTTACAAACTTCGGATATGGATTCCTCACCACAAAAAGGAAAAAAAAAGTTCATATGAATGTATGTCCTATAATGTATGCAAAAACGTGGACAAACTATTTTTGTTTTTGCATGTTTTTCTATTCTTAAAATTTAAGTTATAAAGTCATGTCAGTTTTTAAATATCTTTATTAGATTATGATGTTTCTAGTTGACAGTAACAAAAATGCTTGTAAAATACATTGTAAGCGAAATGTTGTCAAATGGCAACACCATGCAATGTAGGATCAAGTGTTAAACATGTAATCTTTGATTTTATTTTAGAACTATGCATATTTACATGATAGAAGGCATGCATGGCAATTTGAAGACAAAAATACATAAAACTGATGTTCAAGCTTTGACATCAGTAATCATTGTTTATTCCACTATTCGATTAAGATATCATATTAAGATGTATTTTAATATCTAAGTAGTGGCCTTGAGACTACTTGTGTTATGCTTAGAAATCAGAATCTTTTTTTTTGCTGATCAACATCCAGATTGCAATGTCAATGTTTTTGTTACAAAAGGAAACCCCAAGAACACCACGCAGCATGTCTTCAGATAGGAAGGCAGAGTTGGAGAGAAAGAAGGCGAAGCTACAGGCAATCCGAGAGGAAAAGGAACGCCGTCGTAGAGAAAAGGAACAGAAAGATGTAAGTTTATCATGCTTATCACATATATGCAGAAAATAGTTGCAATGTGTTGATAGTACATTCTTTCTCAGCCAGATTGGTTCAAGTACCTCTTCAAATGCTGAAGTTGTTTATTCTGTTAACACCTTAACAATAATTCCTTTCTTGGAAGTGTTGAAAATAGTGTAATAAAGTAAATTTAAAGGGAGTCGATTAATGATGCTAAACAACACTTTTAAATTTTTCCAGAATATGTTTCAGAAACTTTGCCTTCATTGTTAGCCGGACATCGACTGGTTCTCAGTGGTGTAGCTGGCGATATTTTGTCATAGGTCTCCTCTGGTGGCAGTTCGAGGAACTTGCTGAACAGAAAGATTTGTTCAGCAAGTTCCTTGAACTGCCACCAGAGGAGACCTATGACAAAATATCGCCCGCTACACCACGAGAACCAGTCGATGTCTGGTTGATGATGGAGGCAAAGTCTCAGAAACATGTTCTGGGAAAATTTAAAAGTGTTGTTTAGTGTCATTAATCGACTCCCTTAAATTTAACCTTAATAGTTTGAGGATGGGAAGAAATAGACCTGTTGATATCCAGCTTGGACAATACTAACATTTAAAAATGGCTAGTGTCAAAGCAAGGTCTTTTTTTAAGTTTTATTTCCAGCAAAGAATTATGCACATGAGGTTTACTATTTCAAACCTTATTACATAAACTTTTTTTTTTACAGTAAAGAAAACAGCGATGGATTGAAGGTGTTACACAATAATACACTAAATTTTCGCTAATCTGGCCCACATCCTTGCATAATGTTAAAAGCAGAAATGATGCGCAACAATTTGTCAAGTTTTGTTATTGTGTACTATTGTTTGTGTTATTGAATTTGTGGCTGCCTTTAGAGTTCAGTACATACAATGGCTTCTAAAAGAAAACATGTTACTCTAGACTTCAAAATTAAAAATTAGAAAATTAGAAATTAAAATTTTTGGATAAGCTGAACTGAGGTTCTTCGCAGAAAGCCATTGCTGGTAGGTAGTGTTGGTCGAGCAACTGTTTGACATCAAAAGAAAGGAGAATGCTGTTCGGCAATGCACAAGCCAAATGGACAGTGAGTTGGGAAAGCAGAAGGTTATGCGAAAGACTGTGAATGAAGAACTAGATGCAGCTGTTTACAGATGGTTCATCCAGCAACGCAATAAAGGAATTCCAATCAGTGGCCCGATAATAAAGGAAAAAGCAGTTAAGTTTAATAAACAACTTGGCGGCAGTGACTTGTTTGCATCAAATGAGGGTTGGCTATCAAACTGGAAATGACATGGTGTGCAGCAGCTGACAGTCGTTGGGGAAAGTCGCTCAGCTAACAAAAGATGGAGAACAGTTTGTGAATAAGTTAGGAAAGGTAATAGAAGTAGATTTAACTGCTGACGTCTTGAACAGTGATGATGAAAATGGCTTCTTTTACAAGAGGTTTCCTTCAAAAACATTAGCCACCAAGAACGAGAAGGAAGTTCGTGGGTACAAGCAAGATCAGAGCATAACATTAATGGTTTAATGCAAATGGGAGTCATAAACTGCTGCTCATGGTGATTGAGAAATACTAGCATCCATATTTTCAGCACAGCGAGAGGAATGTACTACCAGTGCAATATTGTGCTCAGAAGAAAGCGTGGATGGATAGAAAAATATTCGTACTGTGGTTCCACAAAACATTTGTACCAGCTGTAAGAAAATAGCTGAAGAAAAAACTTCCAATGAAAGCCATCTTATACTTGACAATGTTCCCCAAGTCATTCTTCTGATGTGACCATATGAGTACTTTTTCTCCCATCCAGTGTGACAGCACTGATTCAGCCCATGGATTAGGAGATTCTGGAATCAAATGTCACTATCCACATGCACTTCTTGTCTCCTTATGTGAAAACGACTCTTGAGGCTATGTTGAAGGCATGGAAAGCAATTAACTTATGCAAGTTTTCCAAACAGAAGCTTGGGATAAAGTGACAACACTGTCATAATGAAGAGCTGGAGAAAAGTATGGCCATGTTGATTTTTTTTTTGTGTGTTTAATGCCTGCTTTTACTACATGCAGCACTGCAGGCAGTGACACTGATGATACTTGAAATGAAGATGGAGTACCAGTGGAATGAGATGATGGGAGAAACTGGAGCACCCAGAGGAAATTGTCATTTTGTCCACCACAAATCTTGCGTGAGGTCACCTAGGATCAAACCTGGGCAGCTTTGGTGACAATCGATAGTCCAACCACTTGCCCATGGTGCGTCCCCATGCATTGGTGCAGAGTTAGAGCCAGTACTGAGTGAGAACGATGAGCCAGCCAATTCTGAACCATAAATAATTGCTGACACACTGTACATTGACATGTTCCGCAAGCTTCCATGAGGAGGAGAAATTGTTGAGGAAGATGCTGCTAAGAGACTGAGTGAGAAAAACTGAGGTGCTAGTCGGCCACCACACTATGAATACACTTGGCAAGAGGAGTTACTAAACAGATACGTCACAAGTGGGCAGGGTACCACAGGTAAAGTTCTGACAATGCATTTTTTTGTAAAATATGTCCTCCAACATTAAGTCATATCGGACAATGAATGGAATGGATGAAATGATGCCCAAATGAGTCCGGGGTCCATGGAGCTTAGAGTTACCCGACATTCGTCTTACAGGATAAGGGAAAACCCCGAAAAAAACCTTATCCAGGTAACTTGCCCTGACCAAGATTCAAACTCGGGACCTCTTGAACGTGAGGCAGACATGCTACCACCACGCTACCAAGTCGGGCATGCAAACTTAAGCAATACCAAAATGCTTCCAATGTGACATGCAAATGTAGTACAGTTCAGCATGTGCTTCTTCAAACCTACTCTTGTGCAGTTAAAATTCCAATAGTGTAGTGGCAGTTGCATTGATTGTTGTGATAAAATTGGTTTGTGTTTGTAAAGAGTTAATTATGAAGACACCTACTAAGTTAAAAACAAAAAGAAAGGTATATTCTGATGAAAAACATATATATCAGGTTATACAGTTCTGTAGACAAGAAAAACAAGAGGAAAACTTACTTGTTCCCCTTGAAAAAACAAAGGTTAGGGCAGCTAAAATGTGGGAAGGTGTAGGAGAACCATCATGAACATAATAAAGGATTTTAAAAATTTCAACAACTGGGGTTAAGGTTGCAACTCCAAGGAAAAATAAAAAATTGCTCAATCATATCTCTTGATGAATTTGATAAATGCGTTGTGCTTAGAATATTTTTGGAGTAATATGAACAAAAAAAAAATTTCCTACTTTCAGAAAACTCCTGAACTCCGCTAAAGAATAGATAACCTTTCAGGGTGGTATAGAAACATTTAGAAAAAACATTTAAGAGAAGCGCACTTTCAATTTAAAAAGTGAAAAAAAAAAAAAAGGTCTGTGTTAATGGAGAAACCACAAATTGCTATAAAATGTGCAGAGTACTTAACGGCTATTAGTGAAAATGAAAAAGGGCCACGTAAACCAGTAGTATATACAGACGAGACTTGGTTCCATACTCACTATACTGTCAGGAAGTGCAGGCAACATGAAGTATCAGGTTGTTTTGACTATTACTAGTGCTGGTCAAAGAACAATTGTACATGTAGGGGATCCATGGGATTTATTGAGGGAGCTGAATTGATTTGCAATTCAAAATGCAAATCAGCAGATTACCATAATGAAATGAACAGTCAAAATTATAAAAAGTGGATAGAAGGGAAATTAATACCAAATGTTCCACCTGAAAGCATTGTTGTAGATAATGCACCCTACCATACTGTACAGGAAAATAAATTCCCCAAACACTTCATCTCGAAAGGCATAGTTATTCATTGGCTACAGAAAAGGAAATTAAACTTGATCTGCAGCTGACAAAAAATGAGCTGCTAGACGCAGTGAAAATTTATAAAGAAAGGCCCATTTATTGGATTGATAGAGTAACGGAACAAAAGGTTTTACAGTCTTACGCTTTTCTCCATACCACTGTGACCTTAACCCTATAGAGCTTATCTGGAATTTAATTAAACAAAAGATTGCAGCAAAGAACATAACGATTACTTTGAGTAATCTGAAAGCTGTGACAGTAAGTTGCATAGCTCAAATTACACAAAATGATTGGATAGATACATGCATGTGAGTGAAAAGAATTGAGTAAGATTTTAAGCGCTAAGATAGGTTAAGAGGAAACAATTGAAGATATAATTATATACATGGGTTTATAGAGCAGCAATGATGATGATGAAGATTGCAATCATGATGAATGTTATTTTGAGAATATGGACATTGAAGCAAAAGGACACAGTGACACTGATACAGCTGATGAAGGGAACAGTGACACGGATACAGCAGATGAAGGACCTGAAACAAACATTCCCACACATTATTATATAGAATAAAAAGAAGTATTTCAGAAAGTGGAGTGCCATTGTTACTAAAATTAGGCAAGTGAGTCAACCTTGTACATACTTTTCTCCACTTACAAGTTTTTTATGAAGTGGAGAAAAGTATATACAAGGTTGACTCACTTGCCTAATTTTATTCCCACACATGTTGCTTCTGAGAACTAACGTGAAGACATCCGCAGGTGAGTACTGTTTTAATTGTGTTACTGTACATTCCCAGTATCACCTTTCCCCTCGCTCCTTGCGGTACCATAAGCTTCATGTAGTAAACACAACTATGGCGCCCTCCTTGGAGTGCACTCATATCGTGGCCAACTAGTTGGTCAAATATTAAAAGAGAGAAGAAATAGTCAAAAGCATGCAGGAAAGTAACAATGAAAGTAATGAAGATATAGGAGGAGGTCGCATGCAGATTTCTCACACTGCTAGTGCTGAAGCTGCAGATATCTTCCTGGAGTACAATTTGCAACAACCAGATGCATGCAGTAGTGATGTAAAGGCTTTTCAAGTGGTTGTGTGATAAAAGCATGCTGCCATCGCTTATTGCGGTAACTAAAAATTTGGGACATATTTCATGGTGAAGGACACTGTATGTGCACACCAAATGTATAAGTTTAGTATAAAAATGAATGTACCTTTCGATTAATAAAGCATAATGTATAGCCAAACATTATTAACTCAGTAATATGGCACTTCAGCAAATCTGGCACCCATGTCGGCAAGGAATGGCCGGATTAGAGAAAGTTTAGTGCATTGATTAAAAATATACATTTAAATTATCTTAAGTGTCAGAGTCTAAAGCATGAAATCACGTCATACTTTGCTGTCAAATTTAGGGAATTGGTATGAACTTGGTATAGGTACAAACACTTTGGAAATCATGTACCCAAGTTCCTCACCCCAGGGTTATTATTTCAGATGACTTAGTAGTTGGTTCCATATCATGCGAAGAGTTTAGAAGAGCAATTGAGGCAGTAAGCAGTTACTGTAAAAAAAAATGGGGGTTGAAAGTAAATGAAAAAAAAACAAAGGTCATGTTCTTTAAAAAAGGATATAAACTGAAAAGATGAGAAATGGGAAATAAATGGAAAAGAAATAGAGGTCAAAGTAAGGCTGAGTTTTGATGATAGGTGGACTGAACAGAAAAAGTTGGCATTAGGTAAAAGGTAAAATGGCCAATGAGTGTTGTAAGATCATGCCTGACATTGTCAAGTGGCTGGAAAGGATCTATACTGCTATGGTAGGAAACAAAATTCTACTTGGGGCAGAGATATGGGGAGTAGATGAAGCATGGGCAGAGGTGGACATTATTAACAGATCCTTTTGTAAATATATTCTAAGCTTGCCAGTACTATCACCTAACGGGGCAGTACAACTTGAGTTAGGAAGACACTCAACTAAAGTCAAAATTGTCTTGAAGGTAATGAAATATTTGTATAGAGTTGCTAACGTGGAAGATAATATTATAAAGGAATGCTTTCTTATGCAAATGAGAAGCAAATGGGAAGGAGCTTGGACACAGTAAGGAAATTGATGGAGCAGATAGGTATGGGGCATATTTGGAGGAATGAGGAGTATTGTTATAAAGGCTTTTGGAAATAATTAGAATCGGGATTAGAAGATATTGGTAGTAAAGTTATTTTTACTAGTACAAGAGAGAAAGGCTCTTTGAGGATATATTGGGAATTAAAAATAGTGTGGGAGAGGGAAAAGTACATAGATGTGTGTAATAAGCTAGGGTGAGAAGGATATGCTTGGGCAAGGATAGGAGTTAGAAATTTGGGCTTTTCTTTCTAATATGTGACATGGCCATTTTTTTCTAATTCTTTCACACTTTTTGAAGTATTTATATACAATCATGATTTTCAATATAATTTCTTTCCTTTTTAGTGCAATTTCGTGTTGGAGGGCATTATTTTAAGGTTATTGTTTATTTACTTAGTGCTTAATGTAGCCATATTGAATTCAGTGCAGCCAAACTATGCTTGTTTCTCCACTATTGGCAATGCTGCCAACAGTCGTACTTGTCCCTAAATTACACTATCTAGCAGACTAACATAAACAATCCTACAACACAACGATAATGGAGTGCTATGTAGAAAATACATGTATGAGCTCAAGACCGGTTCGACTACTGCCGCAAAGTGTGTGATGTCAAATGACACCAAGTATACTACAAGGGGGGAAAATTGGTGGTCCCGGTCATGTCATTCAAATCAAGGAATGCAAAATAGGACGATGCAAGTTTTATCGTGGGAGCTGCAACTAGATTGGAGTGTATTTGCATCCCATATGTTGTTGGGGCATATCGTCATCCGCACCTCATTCGTTTCCACGTCGATCATTCCCAAGATCCAATTTCCCTCTACGACGCGCCCACGATGAAACTTGCGTCATCCTATTTTGCATTTGTTGATTTGAACTATGGGGCTGGGACTACCAAATTTTCCCCCTTGCGGTATACTTGGTGTCATTTGACATCATGCACACTTCACGGCAGTAGCCGAACCAGTCCGATACAGTCCGTGAGCTCATACATGTATTTCCTATGGAGCACTCCATTATCGTCGTGTCGTATGATTGTTTATGTGCAAAGCAGTGCATGAGTAACAGAATTTGACCGGGCGATAACTTAGCCAGCTCAAACCATGTTCCTTTGCACATGGACTGCGTCACCTATGTCTGAGTCATTTTTGTACAGGTTGGCTACAAGTTTTACATATCTTTCTCATGTTGGTTGCAACGCGACAACTGGCTGCTTGTCTGCATGCGCATGCCTATACATGCACCTTTGGGCTTAAAAATATTCTTGCATCACACAAAAGAAAGTTTCTCCGAAGTTTGAAAGGTATTAGATATGATAAGGAGAAAGGGAAATGCCCAATGTGTGTGGAGATGATACAGACTGACACAGTATAATATATTGTAAACAAACAAAAAGTATGGAGAGAAAAAAATTTGACAACAAAAGTGGAACAATTTTAAGTAGAGGGGAGAGATACTATTAATCAGGAAAATATTGTCTGCATAAGGAGCAAATAATGTAAGAAATGTGGGTGAATATTTGGGGAAAATCAGAGAAAAATGGTTAAGAATGATTATGATTAACTAACAATTAAGGTTAAAGAAATGGGAACTAAGCACAAAAGAGAATAGAGGGTCATCAATACATGAAAAACCAAGGGTTTTGTGTAGGGAGACCGAATTTAGGTCGAGCAGGTAGGAAGGGTATATTGGATGTGAACAAGATGTGTCTTGTCATTATGTGCTAGGATTGTGTAAATGGTATTGCATTAATGATGAATGTATGTATAAGGAAAGATGAGAAATATTCTATTCTAAAAAAATGTTTCTGAAATACTTTATTAATACTAAATTGTTGAATGATTAATTTATGTTTAGAGTAGAAATATAAGAACAAAGGATACACTCACCACTAAGCTGAAAATAAATATTTTGTTTATGAACGCCACTGTCAGTTGCCAGGTTCATATCAGCACTGTCATTGAATTGGAATTTTATTCCACAAGAGTACTGATACATGCCAGTAGATTTACCGACAAAGGGTCTTTCACTTTTAAGGACACTTAAGCCATTAATCTGACTCAAGTTTGCACTGTGACCCTGGGATTGGTAGACCTGCACCTAACCAACTGAGCCACTCCGCCACAACTACTGGCTGAAGCTAGCTTATTGCATAACTTTTATAAAATTATTTTTGGATAATAATCCTTTATAGCTTAAGGGGATCAAGGACTGCATTAAGAGAAGTAGCGATTTTCAACATTGAGCTGAGTGAATTTGTAATCATTAAGAATGTTGTGCATCTTTAGTGGAGATGCAGTGAGGGTATTTTTCAGGCCAGAAGCACAAATAAATTGGATTTAAGGAATGGCTATTCTCTTTTGGTTACAAATGTCAACTTGTTTAAATATATTTTGGTACATTTAAAGGATGACAATGGTACATGTAAAGGATGACAATGATTTCTTTTTAGCTTGATATGTATTATTTTTCTCTACTAAGTTAATATTAAAGCTTGTGTACAGTTAAATGTTTTATTCAAGTGCAGAGAATTATAAGTTTTCAAAGCAATATGCTTCTAAAAGCATTTACTGTAAGAAATACTTGGGAAAGGCAGAAGCATAAGTCTTCTGCCTGTCAAAAATAAAAATCATAAAACATTCTCAGCCTGGCACAAATGACCAATGTGATGTTCACAAATCTGATTTAAAAGCAAAAAAGTTGAATTTGAGAGGCAAAGTAGTGCTTGGAAATGTGATGCTATTGAATTAACTGATAGGGAATAAATCAGTAAGAGTGGTAATGTAGTGTATTTACTAATATTTTATTGTATTGAATCAATTTGATTGTGCATGAAGGTAGAAGAAGCTGCTTTACGGGCTACTAGCACCGAAAAGGACCTGCGCAAAGAGATTGACCACATGTTGGAAGCTATTGGTGTTGCACCAGTCTCAGATGTTCTCTCTAGCATCTCCAGCATGTCTAGTCTTACTCCTGAGCATAGTACTAACGCTACACCAGAACCCAGTCTTCAAATGAATACTACACCACCTGTTTCAAGGTAGTACTTAGATTAGATTACTATTTGGATTATTCATTATGCAAACAGGGAATGAGGGAAAGAATTAAATATGAAAAATTGGAGGAATAATTAACCTTGTTTTAGGTATTGATAAAGTTTCATAAAATTTTCTGTGCACGTAATCTGCTAAGTTCTGTTTGGGCTAATTAAGTTTTTTATACATTTGGGTAATTTAAAAACCACACTGCAAAAAAGATCAAAATATACAACATAGCTGTTGCAAGGTGTTTAAGATAACCTTTTAGTTCCTTAATGGCTTTTGACAAGCTAAAATTGTCTTCCTAGTTGAAGCCTATAATTAGTTGGAAAATTTAGAAAATTTGTTACTTTGTTAACATTACTTTAAAACTAGCAAAACTAATGCTTATTTTTTTCCTTTTTATTCTTCAAATCTAGTACATAAGACCATTTTGCTTAATTTGAAATCATTTTAGGAAATACTTGTCAATAGCATGTGTATAGAAAAATAACTTTTTATGTGATTTGTTCAATGTATAGGGCATCACAGAATTCAACCACACAAATTACAAGGATTGTGAGGTCCATAGATAAGGATTATGAAACCTTGGGTTTCTAAATTCCATGGAATTGCACAAAATGTTAATCAGCATTAGTGGTTTAGGTTCTAGAATTAAACCTCAGTAGAACTTGGGAAAGGAAAGGAGACATGTTGCTGTCCTTCAATAGTACTATGGTTAGAAGCAAATATTGGTGTAAGATATTGACAGCAAGAAAGGTTAAAATTAACCACATTTGTTTTTTGAATGGTGTATTTTTCTCCATTTCATGCTTTATTTTTGTTCAGAGCTGCTCGTTGTAAAATAAACCTACAATGGTAAGGCTTTGAAGAACTAAATAGCCTTACAGTATTAGAAGGCATATAGGGTGGAGTTAGAAAGGGTTCGCCTAGAATGACTGACCTATCATAGGCATGCACAGCGTAAGAGTGGGATGTTACACAAAGAATTAAATTTCAAAGCCAGCACATTGCAACCTAATCTTTAAAGACTAGACTTTCTTTTACTTACAACATCATTTGTACTGGACTGGACTACGTTATGGAGGAGATTTGGCATGGAGGTCCAAACTTGGTCTATTGTACCTACGTCCACAAGTGGGGCATCCCTGGGAGGAAGGATGAGGCGAGAGGAGACAGAGGGACTGGACTGGACTACATTATGGAGGGGATTTGGCAACAACTGCTGGGACGATAGCAGCTTGTCTTCAGCCAAGGCGACAGCGACTACGGCCGCACGGAACGAGTGCTCCACCGTATCGACACCGGAGAGGCCTGGCCTATTCGGCAACCACCGATCACGGCGTCCAGGCCGGAACGGAGCTGGGTATATGCGAGCCCGTGGTCAGCATGACAACAATCGACAAGACACAGCAGCCGGTGCCGACGCAACACCTGGGGCCCTGGCTGGAAGGCTTACTGGAGAGGGTGGCCGACCAACTGACCGCAGAACAGCTGGAGAAAGTTCAACTTCTGGGACGATACCAGTGCGTCTTCAGCCAAGGCGACAGCGACTACGGCCGCATGGACGGAGTGCTCCACCGCATCGACACCGGAGACGCCAGGCCTATTCGGCAACCATCTAGATGCGTTCCGCTGGCAAAACAAGCAGCGGTGCGGGATATGGTAGATGAAATGAAATCCAGGGGAGTGATTGAAGAGTCTGACAGCCCTTGGTGTTCCCCTGTAGTTCTGGTGACAAAGGAGAACGGAGCTACGCTTCTGCGTGGTCTACAGGAAGTTGAACACTGTCACCCGAAAGGATTGCTTGCCCCTACCCCGGATTGACGACACTCTGGACACGCTTGCTGGTGAGCAGTGGTTCTCGACCCTGGACCTGAAGTCGGGTTACTGGCAGGTACCTCTGGACCCGAGAGACAAGGAGAAAACCGCATTCTCGACAGGCCAAGGGCTTTGGCAGTTCAGTTATGCCCTTTGGCTTCTGCAACGCGTCAGCTACGTTCCTACACCTAATGGAGTCAGTAATTAGAGGGTTGACTTATGACGCCTGCTTGTTATACCTGGACGACATCGTTGGTAAGACCTTCGATGGAGAATCTGAGTAAGGTGCTACAGAGACTGCAGGCCTCCAATTTGAAGCTAAATGCAAAGAAGTGCAGTCAACTTCTTGGGCCACATAGTCTCACCAACCGGAGTGGCCACAGACCTGGAGAAGACACAGGCCATGAGAGATTGGCCTTGGCTGAAGGCTAAGAGAGAAATGCGCAATTTCCTGGGGCTGTGCAGTTACTACCGCCGTTTTATCAAGGGGTTTTCCAACATCGCCAAACCCCTCACCCGCCTGACTGAAGAACACCGGCCCTATGTGTGGACGGAGGATGCCGAAGATGCCTTCCAGCGGCTGAAGACACTTTCTAGTGCTCCTATTCTGGGATTTCCACAACCAGGCGGCACTTTCATTGTGGACACTGACCCCAGCGACCATTGCATTGAAGGCGTCCTATCGCAAGTTCAGGACGGCCACGAGCGGGTGATAGCCTACTACAGCAAGACCTTGTCCAAGGCAGAGAAGAACTACTGAGTCACCCGACGAGAGTTACTGGTGGTAGTAAAGATCTTGGAGCACTTCCACAAATACCTGTATGGTCAGCCATTCCACCTGAGGACTGACCACTCCGCCCTAACCTGGCTACTTAGTTTTAAGAACCTGGAAGGCCAGACAGGCCGTTGGGTACAGAGGCTGCAGGAGTACGACTTCACCTCTGTAACGCAGACGCAATGTCCTGAAGACCCTGCCCAGAGGAGTGCGGCCAGTGCACTAGTGGAAGAGAAGGAGCGTGCCACAGCTGTCAGAGTGGTCACGTCAGTGCCTGTGGATGACTGGGATAGCGCAGGCCTGAGGAGGGAGCAGCTGGTGGACGCAGATTTGGGGCCACTCTTGAGGGAAGTGGAGGCAGGGACAAGACCAACCTGGGAGGACATCGCACCAAGGAGCGCCACTTAAGTCGTACTGGGCCCAATGGTACTCACTGAATACAAGAGAGGGCGTGCTGTTCCGGGTATGGGAATCGCCCGATGGGAAGATGCAGAGAGAACAGCTGGTACTTCCCCGAGGTAAGGTCCCGGAAATCTTAGAAGAAGTGCACGCTGATACTTCAGGAGGACTCCTGGGAGCAAACCGGACGATTGACCAACTCCGGCAGCGCTACTATTGGCTGAGGCTCCGAGCAGACGCTTGAGAGGTGGTGCCGGCAATGTCACGTGTGCGCGGTGAGTTGCGGGCCCCAAACTAGGAGCTGGGGTCGCATGCAGCAGTACAACATCGGAGCGCCATTTGAAAGGATTGCCGTCGACATAGCTGGACCATTCCCAGTGTCTGACCGAGGCAACAAGTACCTGATGGTGGTCGTGGACTACTTTACTAAGTGGCCGGAGGTGTATGCCATCCCGAACCAGGAGGCAAAGACAATCACAGACTGCCTCGTGGAGCAAGTGTTCTGCTGATTTGGGTTGCCGTTAGAGCTCCACAGCGACCAGAGCACCAATTTTGAGTCCAACCTAATGAAGGAGGCATTAGAAAGACTTGAGGTTAACAAGACCCGCACAACACCTCTACATCCCCAGTTGGATGGCATGGTCGAAAGGTACATCAAGACCTTAGAAGAGCACCTGAGGAAGGTCTTGGCCAGCCATCAGCGAGACTGGGACGTCAAGATGCCATTGTTCTTTCTGGCCTACCGCTCGTCAACACACGACACCACTGAGATGGTGCCAGCCAGTTTAATGTTCGGCCGAGAGTTACGCGTTCCCTGTGATCTGGCTTTTGGAAGCCCCCCCGGACACAAAACAGCCAGCAACCGAGTATGTGGAGAACCTGGTCTACCATCAGCAGTACATGCATGAGATGGCTCGTCAGAACATCCAGAGGGCGAGCGACCGCATGAAGACCCGATACAACAGGCAAACCAACAGCCAATGGTTCCAGCAGGGTGACCTAGTCTGGTTGTACTGCCCTACCCGGACCAAGGGACGCTGCCCAAAACTTCAATAGCCGTGGCAAGGACTGTACCGGGTGGTGATGAGGATTAACGACGTGGTCTATCGCATGCAGAAGGTGCCCCGAGGGTAGATGTTGGTGGTACACCTGGATCGTCTGGCCCGCTACAATGGTGCTGTTTGGGATGACCAGCCTTGCGAAGGGAGCAGTGTCGTGGCAACAGGCATAAAAGTTTCTGCGCAAATAGATAACAGATGGATAGTGTTTCACGGAGATAAAGAGCTTGCATAGGCAGATAAAAATAGCACTGGAGATAAGACTTACCGACATAGATAAGTGAGGTAAATGGAACATTCTAGTGATATCTTGATTGTTGTATAGAACATTCGATTTCTTCAAAGTATAAACTTGAAAGAAGCGGAGGGACAGTGAAGCACAATTAATACAAAATTGAATCGAGAATATATTGACACATTGCTTCACTCACACTGTTTATTCACAGGACATGTTTCAAGAGCTCTTGCTCCTATCCTCAGCTGATACTCGACTAGTGCAAGTTGTAGTGGTTTCTTCTTTCTTCGTATTGTCAATAGATGGTGTGATGTGCTTGTCAAAGATGTCCGGTGGTGGAGTTTCAAAATTCATGACTCTATGACGATTTTTGTTAATGAAGATTTTTTCGCATACGGAAAGGTCTATGGGGTGATTAACGTATTTTATTAGAGATGTTTCCAAATTGATGTCATGTCTAGTATTCAAAAAATGAAAAGCCACTGCTGATTTTTCTGTTTCACCATTTTTAATGTTTCTCATGTCAATATATTCTCGATTCAATTTTGTATTCGATTTCTTGTTTATTCTGGAAATATCTAGAATTATCAATGGGGTATTTAAGGGAGCGACGATTGCCAAGAGTCAGTCGTGAATAGTAGTAAACAGCTGTGAAGTGTTGTAACGAGAGCTGATGTAATCAGAACGTTGTTTGTGTGGGCATCGACCTTGGTTGATTGGGATTGTGTATGTGACATAATTCTGCTGTAACCTGCTACTGTGAGTGTATTTCTACGCAAATAAAGAACATTTAGAATTTCTGCAAATCGGACTTTTAATTCTACGAACCCACAAAGTCACAATATGTTGTTTATAGTTCCGTGAGTTGAAACTACAGAGTATTGACGAGCAAGCCATGGCACGGCAACTGTCGTGGTCATCAATTTTTAAAATAACAGCACTGTAGAAGTTTAACATTATTTGAAATATTTGAGTGTTGGATTGCTTAAATTAAGTTTTAAGAGAGATTATAAAATTAATTAAATATGAAATGATTGAATTGGTTGTTATGCATGACGTGGCCAATAAGAAATAAATTACCATAGTGATGGTAAAGTCAGTAAACTTGTCAGTGTCTGTCTGTCAGTTGGCGATACAGGACAGAAGTGAAAGAACATAAAGCAAGTTTTATAATGTGAAAAGTTACAAAATATATCTTATTTAATATTGCATAAGTAAAGGATGTTGATAAAGCTATTTATCAATCTGCATTACGACACAGTTTGTAAATCATCATACAGAATTAAAAAATTTGAGTATCTTTAAAAGAAGCTAAATCATTTAATTATTTAGAAAATTAATTACTGCAGACCTCTGTGTTAGAACACACCTGAGGTATATTATTTCCATGCATAGACTGTAGCAGCTATGGGGAACATTGTAAGAAATTATTTTATTCCAAACATTGAATCCAGAAAATTTGAATCCAAATGTTGATCCAAACTGGGGCTTAAACTTCATTCCATGAGGAGAGTAAGAAGAAGAGTTATTCCATAGCCATTGATTTCACTACAACCAGAGGCTTTAAGATAATGGAGGAGGAGAATTACATTCATTTTTCTGCTACAAATGTTGCCGCAACATGCTGTAGAATTATGCATTCAAAATCAACGTAATATTTGCTACAAATCAAAATCTGTGTGAGAGTAAGGACAATTCAATGACGGAAGATTTTGCAGGAAGCTTCAGGTTGTCCAAAATGAGATCTAAAGCTATCATTTGGTAAACCAACAAGTAACTCTCCACTCTTTTGTATACTAAACAAGATGGTTTGTTATTCAGGCAGCTGTTTGTGTAATCAGTGATAACTTGCACCACACTGCAAATGAAGTGCATACATTCCTTGCACATTTCTTGAAGGATTTGAAAGGAACTGTACCTAATGTTAAAAACCTAATATATTTCTGAAATGCGGCATCTAAGAAAAGAAGTAACATTTTGTTAATCTCATTATCACAAGAGATTTTAGCCTTGATGCAGAATGGAATTTCTTCACATCACTTTGAGAAAAATGCTTATGTTTTAGGAACAAAATGAAACATACAAAAATACAAAAGGAAATACACAAAGAATTATCAGTGAATAGATTCTTATCCCTGAAGATATGTTCTGCAGATAAAATTTATAATTATCACATATGTCAAAGAATAGGGGATTATTGCTAATCATAAATGGTTAGGAGAAAGATTTTACAACTGCTAGCAGCTTTTGGAACATAGTTATCTTATGTTTGTGTTCCAGTTTGTGAAACAATGAGATATTACTTCACATGCAAATTAGAAAAGTTGAGGTTCTTCAGGTAACGAACTCCTACTCAAGTAACTCTTGTAAAGACATTAATTTTGAGAGCAGAGATGTCTACCTTAGAAGTTGGACCTATATATCAAGGATTGAGCATGGGTGCCTCTAAAATCATGGGAAAGCCGAGTTCAACTGTCTCTCCAAGTGGATGGTCATACAATTTTATTGCATCATTATGTAAAGAAATCTCAATGATGTTAAGCAAATAAAATCATAGTGAAGTAATAAATGAAAAGTAAATTAATATCTTTACCATCTCATTTAAAATGTTCTATAAATTAACTTTCACTTGTTACAATAGTCTTAAATCAATTCTATATACATTACAGATAATTTCAAAATTACTATACTTGCAGTTACAATGTCTTCTCATTCTCTAAATGACCCCTTGAAGTATTTCAACAAAAAGAGTCAAAAGAAAATTAGAATTAGGTATGCCAGAAAACAGTTTGATTCAGAAAACATTGGAAGCATTTGATGATACTGCCTTCACAATATATGCTTTAATACCACTCAGGCTTTATTTCAAAGCTATGCAATAGATAGGAAGATGCTTTGTGGCTTGGCTGTATGCATTGTTGCAGAGCAGTAGGTGGACCAATGTGAGTTAAGAGTACTTGATGTGCATGTTTCTTTTTATTTATTGTTATTTTAATAGCAATGCCTTTATCTTTTTCTTCCAAAAGATAAATAATGATATTTTAAACACATTCATTTATAAAAGCACATATCATTCTCGTTGTTTTCAAAATAAATGCAATGTTATTAGAAAATTGTTTTGATATTGGTTATGTAAGCACTTGGGCTTATTCATCTGTTATGTATGGTGCTGGCATATAACGTAAAGTATCTTCTCGTGAAAATTTCACTAGGCATTTGGTCTTGTCCATGCCCCACAGATTGAGGGCAGTAATAGAAACATAGGATTTACACATTTGATACATTTTTATTTGATTTTACATATAGGAATAAAATATTTCATTTAGTTTAAAAACAGGGTAAAGTGTTTCAGTTTTTATGTGTGAGCATAAATGCTATTAAATCAAATAAACTTCAGCAATTGGAAGTTAACATTGCAATTTATGCAAAACACAATTTGTATTTCTACAATAAAAAATATAAAAATTATGTTCAGGATTCAAGCCTTTGTAAGTCTAGCTCCTACATACTTGTCTATATCTGCTTGGCTATCAGTGCACCTTTAGTAACTGAGACTCAATTATGAGGGGATTCAGTAGAACAAAGCAAAAGAGTCGTGTCACGTGTTTTGTGACAACATTGTAAACTGGCTGAAAATAATGTGAGAAATATATGCTTCCAGAGTCTGCTCTTTTATTTTTTTTTATTTTTTTTGGGGGGGGGGATAGTCAAAGAGTGTTATTACCCAAAAATACAGAAATCTCAATTTTAATTAAGTTAGTAATTTTTGAGAACCTTTCTCTATGTAATTTGTAGGTATTGCTTAATATAGCTGCTTTATGGATCTTTTTAAATTTCAACTCTTCTTTTTGAGTTAATAATACATAACTATTTCTAATATTTCGATTGAAGTATGATGCAGTAAGGCTGTCAACTGTAGTGTATTATCTGCATCTGAAGTGCAGACTGTTGACTGATCTTCAGAAAAATAAGTACAGTAAATGTCAGTGAAAATTGACAGGATAACTTGCCCACTGGTATGTTGAACTGCGGCACTAGCTTCTGGTCTTGTATGACTTGAACGTTGATAGAAATTGGACCCAAGCTATTAAATAACAGTATCCCATATCCTCATAGGCAACATGGCTTTGACAATGCAAGTTCACTGGACACAGCAGTTTTCACATCATTTTGGTAATGTGTGGGGATCATGTGAGATGTATTGTGCAACAAAATGATAAGGGTGCTTAATTTTCCCCTCTTCTTCATAGTCAAAAAGCTTTTGTACTCCAGTTTAGTAATCAAGAGATTTGTGGTTTTCTAGGAAATTTGTGCAAAGCTACTTGAATGACAGCCACACCCAAAGTTTTCACTGGGGCAAGATTGAAAGGCCTCATCGTGGAGAACCTTCCCTAATTTGAGAACCAGCTAATATTCCTTCCTAAGTTTTGCATTGCTGATTTTGGGGAACTTGTCAAACAGGTATTGAAATCCAGGGGTATTTGTTCTGCTCAACACCTTTATAAAATTTATCAGTGAAGTTTTATGTGAAGAGGAGGAAGGAGAAACATTAGTGGATAACCAATGGAGTGTTCTGGACATTATATGTTTCTGGATTCTGTGTTCCTTACTGACATTTGCATCAAACATATGTTCAGCAACAGCAGTTGTCACACATGCACTGCAAACAGCAGTATTTAGCAAACCCTTCTTGCATACCCATCAGCATGCCAATCACCTTCAGATCACCACAGACATCCTACTGATGAGAATCATATTACAGTTTTTCAATTAGCGCTGTCATATTCTCGTAGGTCTTTCTCAGATAAACGGAATGTGCTATAGGTATACTTGGCTTCTCATTCCCATTATGCTGGAGAACAGCGATTAATCTTCTTTTGGAGGAATCAATGAAAATTTTCCATTCTGCTGGTTTATAATCTTGAGACAGGTTTTGGAGTAGCTCACCTACATCCCTACAGTAAGAGAGGGGGCATCTGTCATGAAGTACATAGTTAACTGAAGGTTTTGTTTGCAATATGCTGCCACTCTTGATGTCTTGATGAAATAATTCTTTTCTTTTAGACAGGAAGCCAGGAGTTTAGCTTTTTATTTATAGAGATTCATCCCTGACCACATCGTTCAGTTCATATTAGTTGAATTTTTGAGGACTGGAGTCCTCATTAGGAATATAATCGCTATCACTGGACTGTCCTGAATATGACAGGATGTAGAGCTTCTTTGTACTCTTAACCGTCTTGTAACAGACCTGATGCTGGAGGAATAGGAACTGGTATAGCATCACTTTGAGCAATCTGTCTTATGGCAGAGGAAACATGAGTACGATGTACAATCTTTTGTTTGTTCTTTGATGAAAACCCACTGGTTTTCATAGTGCAAAAGTAGCAGTCCACAACATAGTTTGTTGGCTCTCTTCATATCATTGAAATATGGCATGGATGATTTCCTTCCATTCAGCCAATCATACAATCCATTCGAAAAGCAATGTGTGGTGCCCATGCCTTATCCTGATCTCCCTGCGAGCAACCAAAATGTCTGGTAAATTTTCTCCAAATCCTGTGTTATAGAATGCTTTTGTGATGCCACAGTAAATTAACCACACACCTAGCAGAACTAGTTTGGATGATTTCCATCCTTTTTGAGGCATGATGAACTAGCCAGTAGTCAGGCATGAAGGATCCAAGTGATCTAAATGAGTAAAAAACCAACAAAAATAATGTATGTACACCACAACTATACCACAAATACATGAAGTATAACAATGATTTAGAAACTAGATGTGCTAGAGCAAAACTTTCAGCAGTACAAATACTATCACATCCACGTATTATCATTTCTGATTCTTTTTGGTTGACCAGTGTTATGTATCTAAATATTAGGGAAAATAAATCTTAGTTGTGGCACATTCTTGGCATTTCTAGAAAAGGAATGCAGTGGGGATTTTTGTTGGGTTAAAACATTTTACTATGTTAAGTCATATAGGTTTTGCTGTTAACACATTTTATCTAGGTGAGTACAAAGATGCTAATCTGAATAAAGTTATTAATATAAGCTTACATTTTTAAGAAAGGGAGAGCAAAGAAAAGGATAACAAAAAATGACAGAAAAAAATCAATGGAAAGGATGATTCCTTTAATATACATATGCAGATGATTGTATATGTTAGGTGATTTTGGAGTAATATGACGGTCGGCTGATAAGTCCCAGACCTACATAGAGATGGCACCACTGGGCCATTTTGATGGATAGCATCATATAGTTTAGCTCTAAACTAGCTTGTTCTGCTAGTTATAGGTCAATAGCTTGTTTAGTTTTTGAATTAAAGCATTTTAAACAAGACAAGTGTAGAGGATTTGGAAAAACTAGCAATGATTAAATACTTCCATTTGAAAGGCTTAATGCCTAAAGAAATCGAAGGAAATGGACAGAACATTGTAAGACTCTGCCTCTTCATATACAATGATTAAAAGATGGGTTGCAGTGTTTAAAATGTGATATACGAGCACTAGTGATGAGCCTTGCTCTGGATACCCTGTGGAAGCCACAACTCCAGAGATCATTGGAAAAATTCATCATTAGTACTGGAAGACTGCAGATTAAAGTTGTTTGAGATAGCAGAGGCTATAAACATACCAAAAGAACACCCAAGTAATATTTTAAGTAATATGAAACGGTAGAGCCAGACTGAAAAATTGAATGCCATAGCCGGGATTTGAACCATGGATCTTCTGGTTGCCGTCCAGCTGCTCTAACCCTTGAGCTACTATGGCCATCGTGCTGACATGATATTAAATTCTCCAACTGACTCGTATTTTTTTTCTCATGTGTTCATGCTTCATCTAATCCAGAGGTATACGGTTTTTGTATGGTTATCTTCATGTTTATACCTTAATTGCTACCTGTGACTTATTGCCAATAGCTGTTAATTGCAGATTTTAATGTGAGAATTTGAACCGGACTACTGGTCATAATCAGAACCTTAACTGGAGACTGTAATACACATCCTAACACAAAAGATCTTTTAAATGAAGAAAGTAAACCAGAGACTACTGGGACATCCTTGAAAAGTTAACCTGCAAATAAATGATCCTTGTGACCTCTCAGAAAGGTATAGGGTGTTGACAAGCAGCCAAGATTCGTGTTAATAATTGCTTATCAGTGTTAACAGATTTGTGCAAAGCCTCTTAAGATATCTCCCTAAAAATGTCTAGGACCACCTCTTCCAATCCACTGATCATGAAACACAGTTGCGATCCTCAACTTTCATGCTGAAAGTAGAGGAGGTCATGCTGCAAGTATATTCGATGTGGGATGCACAGAGCACAGAGTTATGTCTTTCAAAACTACAGGCAAAACATGGATAAGGTTTTGAGAATAAATATGCCTGTTTAACCATCTAGGAGGTAGACAAGTTCAGTTATTTAATTGGACACTATCTACTCATATGTTGATGTTCAATCTGTGCTGATAAACAACCTGCACCTCAGCATTTGGCTATATATACTCCATCTGTCCCTAAGGTTTTCTTATAAATATGGCCTTGTCTGAAAAGAATACTTTGAAGTCAGGCTGTTCACTCTGGTACTCTTAAGGTCCATGTGCAGAACCCGTCTGAAACTAAGTGCTGCTTTGTCTACACTTAAGCAGATAATAGAGGTATGATTGTTTTTCTTGCAGGACCTTATACATTTGTTCATATTCATGGCTCTTGCTATTGTATAGGTGCTGGTGGAAGGCTGTGTCCAAACTCTGGTAAGTGTCCCTTCAAAGGCTAAGTACAATGCCTTTGGTTTGTACTGGCTTTGGTTCTTTGAACTATTGAAGTGCAGTTTCTCCTTAACCACTAGTGAACATTTTGGAAGGTTGAGTTGTAAGGATAACTGCTTGCAAATGTAGCCATTTACTGCTACATGGCATGGCCTTTTGCTTCTTCAGTATCAAATGCATATCAGCAAGTACTGCAAATGAAAACGAATTAGTCATGTATTGGAGCAACTGTAAACTGTTAATTGCATTTGTTACACAGTAGAAAATGACCACTTTAGCTACTTTGTGCATATGCAATTAACTTAGTAGTACTACTACAGGCATTCAGCAATATTCATATTACATTCAGACATCGGGGCAGGTTTCTACCGTGGTTGTTAGTGCTGCTTTAAAATAGCATGGCATGTGTCATTATGTTAAAACTTTACGATGTGGATATAATTTCATTTATTTTCTTTTATATGGGTTCCTTTTTATGTACCTGCATCATTTAGTTTTCAGCAGCTTAAAATGTCTGGATGAATTTTGTAGAAAAGTTTGTACTTGATTCTTTAGAAGAACGTCTGCAGCTGTCATATCTATCAATTATACAATTTAAGTCCAGGTAGCTTTCATTCACTTAAATGTGTATTTTTTGTGTGAGAATTATTCTGTATTCCAAACTTTAAACTATTGTTGATGAAAATGATAGCAAGAAACAAGTACAAACTAGATAACTGCATTCACTCATTTGTGTGTTACAATGAGCCACACATACAGTAGAACAAAATTCCCTCTGAAATTAACTGAACTGTTATGTGACATGCATACCCATGCAGATGAACAATTTTACTGAATAGATACAATAAACCTGAAAAATTCAGTGCTATGGCCGGGATTTGAACCACGGATCTCCTGGTTTCCATCCAGTCGCTCTTAGCCATTGAGCTACCATGGCCAACTTGCCGTCATGACATTAAATTCTCCATTTGACTCATATATTTCCCTGGTAAACCACTAGGGGCTTTCGCATTCGAGATACACCGTTTATGGTGACTTAGTATCGTAAGTACTTGAGTCCCAGGCTTCATCATTTAACTCTTAATTGATAGAAATTAATCATTTCATTAATCATTTCTTCACACTAGCCATATATAGGCTAAGGTTTTTGATAGATACAGTCAACATGAGATGTTGAAATGTGTGAAGAAATGATTAATTTCCATCAATTAACTAAAATAATAAAGAGTTAAATGATGAAGCCTGGGACTTTACGATGGTAAGTCGCCACAAATGGTGTATCTCGAATGCGAGAGCCCCTAGTGGTTTACCAGGGAAATATGAGTCACGTGGAGAATTTAATGTCATGACGGCAAGTTGGCCATGGTAGCTCAATGGGTAAGAGTGACTGGATGGAAACCAGGAGATTTGTGGAATCTTGGCCTAAATATGGCTAGTGTGAAGAAATGATTAATTTCCATCAATTAACTAAAATTATACTGAATTCCTATGATTAAGATCTGAAGCTTAAAGTTAAAATAATTTTGAGTCTATTACTCGATGCTCCATATATTGCTAGAATTTACATTATACTACACTAGATAAGCACTAGCATTATATGGAGCATTGAGTATTAGTTAAACTCAAAATTATATTAATTTTACTGAAGTTGTCGAACCAGTCATTTTCAACTTCCTGTGTACTGTTTATTAATTACTACCTTTTCAGACTGTTTGAGCAAGACCAGCATTTTGAATGAAAATGTAATGTGTGCTTATATTGATGTATTAGCTCAGATACCAGATTTTGTAGAAGTATCATGAAGGTGATCATAGTTTCTCTACATAAAATTGTAAGAACTTGTGTGCTCTTACAATTTTTGTGGTTAAATTATTCTGAGACATTAAGTGTAAAGTAATTTGAATTTGTGAGATGGTATAGAATGTTATTGCAGTAGTTTGATTTTGAAGTTGATTAATTATTGAATGGGTAAAACAGATCTTTCTTTTTACACTTGCAGTACTGTCTCTCGAACTTTGACTTCTAAATGTTACTGGCTTAAATTCTGGTGTGGTAACCAGCAATATTTTTGAGCATAAGATGGGATTAATTAAAGGTGCAGGTACACAGAAAATTCTTTTGTGAAAGGAGGAGAAATGCAAACTGCTTCATATATTGGCTCTGTTTTGTGTTGCAGTGGCAAACGAAGAGGGACACAGCTAAGTGTAGTGAGTGTACAAAGCACAAATATACCACCTCGAGAACCTGTTACTTACACGAAGCAGACTCAAACAGCACATTCAGGACACGAGAGAGACGGTGAGTGTGTATTTTGAACTGTTATGCAATGTGTGTGCATTAATTTGCCTGATAATCTAGTTACTCAGGAAATCCTCCGACAGTTATTTAATATATTAATGCTATTTGAAAAAAATTAAGGAAATATACTACATTTTGCAAATAAAATACTTTGCTTATCAATAATGATGTACTTCTTACAATTTCACAGTGTGTATCATAAATCAAGGGGAGGTCTCTTGTCATAAGCAATATTTCAAGATTACTATCAAATGGATAAAAAATGCGTAATAGCTATGCTGAATAACAGTGCTTAATAATTTTTTCAGTCCTATGCAAATGTTATTGAATTGTCTTTATATGATACAGTAAAAAGCTATTGGTTTGGGTGCTTTTTTTAACATTTATAATCTCTTAAACCTTGAATCCAATCAATGAAATTTGAAATTGGTTTTTCTTCAAGCTTTGATTGTTTAATTGTGAGGGTAAAACATTTCTCTATAAGGGCTAGTTAATAACATAGAATTTTAAAATCTTAGTGCTTTGGCATTGGGCTTAGTGATTTAGAAAATCTCTTAGCAATATGGTCTTTGGAATGAAAGCAATTCATTGTTAGTGTTTAGTCTACCTCTACTGAAACAAACCCATTTCTAGTTAAATTCTTTGTTTATATATATCTTAGAAAAAAAATGAAAGAAATACATTCTTGAATGAAAAACATAATCAAAAAGAGTAAATTTAATATTGAGTTTGTAAAACATATGCTTCTGTCATAATCATTCAGATATATCCTGTTCATACTTATTCTCATTGTGGAAATTGTTAATATATGGTATTGAAATTTCAAAGTATGAGGCACATTTAGCAGCTCTGCCATCAGAATGCATGACCAGAATACTGTTCATTTTAGTATTGTACATCTTAAAAATAAATGTAGGATGGCATTGCACACTTGCAAACACAAATTAACTAAATTTCCCAATGTTTTCCAAATTTGTTACTGAATTTTTCTTAAGATATACTATATTCAACACAGTTTTTAGTGGAAGAATATTCAACATCAATTCAAATATGACATGCTTAGTAACAACAGTATTTTCCTAAAAGTTGAGGCACTTTGATGAATAAACTCACGGAAAATAACATTGAAAGCATAGAATTACGTGGTTCACTGAGTATAATGGGTACTATATATAACCTTTTTCTAATTGCAATATTTTTGTGTTCCTAAAATTATATAAATGTGTCTATACTAGTGCAAATAGAATTATCGTAATGCAGATGATCCTTACGTAGTACTCATTTTATACTTTCTGAATACAAGTGTGAATTCTTACAGCAGCCCTCACAAAGATGATGCAAGTATCTCATGAAATGTGTATTTAGTTGTATGGGTAAATCGGAGAACAAAGGAACCCTATATCAGTAAGTTTCAGAGAGATTATGTAATGTCGATGTACAATGGTAAGAGGTACATTGAAAATGTAATGTGAAGGCTGCGTGCAGAATGCAAATTCACTCTCTTAATCTGACACAGCATACATCATAAACTGTGCAGTCACAGCAGTGGTTATTTTATTAAAGATTACTAGTATGTGTTCCATTAGTTTTGTGTCAGCATATCACGATAAGACAGGTTTGCCTTCTTACATAGAGCACTTCTTGTTTATTATGAACTTTTAATATATTATGACAAGTAGTTGTGATGTTGTTTCTTATATACAGCAACTTCAATGTTAAGATATAAATATGTGTACTTCAGTATTTATTCTTTCTAAAAGCAATATGTTGTACATGAATGCCATTTGGTATGCAGAAGTCTTCTGTAAATACAGCAACCTTGAACAAGTTTGTTTCCATTGCATCATGACATTTCTGACCATGGTAAAATGTACACACTAGGTAATATCCCCTTTATTAGTGAGTTTCTCAAGCTTTCCAGATCATTAAACTGTAACGTTTATTAGTAGTTCCAACATTACAATTCATAAATGAGCTGAAATTATATAGGGTAGGGACTGAATCTGTCATCCTGGTTGAGGAAGAAGACCTTTGTCCATTACAAACCAGAATATAGCTTTAACTGCAGAAGCAGAAAAGAATTGCTTCCAATTTACTTCTGAAAAAAGCAAGTTCACAGTTCCTTGGATCTACTTGAATGGCTCTGCAGCATACAAATGATACAGGACTTGTAACAAACAGCAGCTAAGAAGCAGCATCTGACTGATCAGATTGTTTAGCCTGTGTTTGCAGAGGAAAATGCTAAATACAAATGTTATAATTTATTCTTAGATTAAATTTTCTTCTACAGATAAGGAGAAAGGTATCCTGATACAATACAATGTACAGGCTAAAGAATAGGGATAAATAAGTATAAAATCGGAAACAAATGTTAACTAACATTATTTGTATTTTCAAATTAATTTTATTTTGTATTTTTTACGGCGAGTAAAAAAGTGTATAAAATATCGTTTGGATATAATTACAGTGAAACCTCGTTAACCCAAACCAGTTTTGATAAAAAGTGTAATTTACTGTAGTAAATGAAGACTTGTTTTACAGACTATAAATTGATATTCTCAGTAGGTACATTACTCGAATTGTGTTGCCAGCAGCCAAATTCATTGCACTCAGCCCACCTACTTGGATCTAGGTTAGAGGAGAAATTTTGTTAGTCATGGAAAAAGTTGTGGACTTGTCGTGGAAAAGTTTGTGTATGTGACTTGCCAGAAAACAAGATTAAATAAGAAGAAAAAGTATGTGTGCAAGAAGATTTTATACAATTTTTTAAAATATTGTTGGCTGATCTGATGTTGAAGACATTGACACTTGGTTGCAAATTGACAATGACAGAGGTTATAAACCAATTACAGAGGAAGGCATAATTGCATCATGCAGTGTTACTGAAAATGAAGAGTATTCAAATTCAGACAGTGTTGATGAACCATCTATGGTTATGACCCACACACAAGTAGCAAACAGAGAAATTGATGCTTTATTTTGAGAGTCAAGATGAAATATTGCCAGATGAAGTTATAATGTTAAACCAGGTGCAAGATTGCACTGCTCATAAACAATACCCTTAACTGAGACAACAGAAGCTCACTGCCTGTTTTACTACTGACTAGTTTGTAGCTGTATTATGTACAGTGCAAATACATAGATTATTACAGTACATACAGTGTGTGTTTTTAGGTGACAGGTGCCAATAATATGACTAAACCTCATATATAGTATTTCAGTGATGGTCTACATGTTTTTTTTATCGTTTTTCCGTCATTCTCTGAATAACTCTGATTTTTGTTAACTTGGATCAGACCTGGTCCCAGTTGATCCAGGCAAACAAGATTCTATTGCACTGTGAATGTCATTTGTTGCATTAACTGTTTCAGCTTTAATAAAGAAAACCAAGTAAGCTGGTGCATATTTGTATGAGTTATAACGCAAAATATCCTAGTGTTGATTTAAATCTTACTATGCAGTGTACTAAAAATCAAAAATAGTTGTGTTTCCATAATTTTCCAAGTAATTTTTGTACATCTTAATGACCAACCAAACATGACGAAAAGAAAACAATGAGAGAACCTCATTAAAGCTCAAATGTGCAACGTAGATATGCTCCTTGCCTAAAAATTATGTCTGATATTTCAATTCACCTCAGTCTCTGCTCTAATAGTACTTCTATTTTCTCCCAAATATTCTTTCCTTTACAAGTGATTGTCAGTTCTGAAACAGTATTTCCATCTTCTAAACAGTTTTTTCCTTCATGGTACCTTTGTCAATAGTACTTAACATTACTCTTTTTACAATTTACATTTTTATATGTGAGATGCTGTACTTTCAATATTTTTGATACAAAAAATGAAAATATCAGCTTATATATAACAGTCACAGTATAAGCACTTGAAAAATCTCACTCCCCTAACTTCTATGGGAATGTGTGTATCCTAATCTATGGAGCTGAGGGCTTAGGCCTAGCATGCAAGTCTTTACTTATATAAGCTTTAAAATCAGTATAACCATTTGAAAAATTTGGATAATAGAACAACTTGTCAGTATAGTAACAGTTTATTTTGTGCAGAAGAGCAGGTTGCCTCAAAATCAGCAGTTAGACAAGATATTTGGTGGACATGTCAATTCCTTCTCAAGATGCAGATTATTTCATACCCTATGCAACTTCAAGGGTTTAAATGCATATTTAATTCTATACCAGTTAAAAGATGCGATTTATATATATATTATTATATTTGCAATATACTGTGCAACAAAGAGTGTTTACAATACATACACAGCTTACACCATCTTGTAGGAACGTTGTAAGGCAATTTGAAACTAAATTTCCTGAAATGCGTATTCTGAGTAGAGGCTGTTCGTTTGTGAATAAATTCAGGGAGACAGGATCAATTCATGGTAAGAACAGAAAGTTAAAAAAGCCTTATGCTTATGGAGCAGAAATTAGATGAAATCAGAGAAAGCCTTGAAGTCACCTTGAATATATCTTAGACATCTTGTACAAGAAAATGTTATTTTGAAAGCTTCAACATGGAAAGCAACCAAACATTTTTATACAAGGCTACTGTTCAGGATTTGCTATCTTGTATGATCAAGTTGTAAATTTCTGAACTGGATTTTGAGAATGTTAATGATGGAACAGTCGATCCACATTCAGTTACAAAGCATGGTTTCATTTACATAGTCACGTGTTTTTACAACATAACTAATATTATGGTACAGACAAACCTAATTTTGTTCATGAAAAAGTGGGTGTGGTGAACAATAAGTGGATGCAGAATAATAGGAATTGCGAGTGTACCATAAATTCAGAAAGGTGCTGAAATAATATACTGGCACCAGTTTTGGAGAGTTAGATTGAATGTTGATCTGGAAATTTCCAGAAAGACTCAGCTACTGCTTATACAGCTGATAAATCATTAGTTTTTTGTGGAAAATTTTGAGGATAGAATCATTAATATGGGTTTATGGCCCACTTAGTTCCCTAATTTTACAGTATGCAATTCTTATTTATGGGACAACTTGAAAATTAACAGAAATGATGCTATTTCAAAAGCTGAACCATACGACTGCCAGCTAAATCATACAGTATGTGAGTGGGAGATGGGTAGTGCACCTGCTGGCCCAGTTTTGTAGCATATACACTGTATATGTAAGCAGTAATTGCTCTTGAAAGAGGAAACAAACTTCAAATTGACATCAAGTAGGATTTTTGGAAGTCCTTTCAGTAATGACTTTGAATTGTGCTTTAGAAAAGAATATTACTAGGCATCGGAACCTGGACACTATTGGGAAAAATATGGTTGACCAGGTTAACTGTGTACCTGCAGAGTAATGTGTACATTACAAGAGTGGGAATCTTGCCTTGTTGAAGTTCTAGTTGAAAATTGTGGATATGCCTGATTTGTTGTAATCGTGTATCTTTTGAAAGAAAAACAATTCTGAATAGTAAATACATAATTTATTTTGTCTCATCATTCGACCTCAAGAACACCCACCACCTTGCAATACAAAGAATGTTTAAGCAAAACCACAGATGATTTACTTTTGAGACTTTTGGAAAACATATTATGCAATATAAAACTATTAAAGCCAGCTAGTAATGCAGCCGAACTCGATGTTTGGGAAAAGTTGCTAATTATAAAAAACAAACAGTATACTTTAAATTTTGAATTGCCACCTGAAAACAAGTAGTAAGGATAATTTAAGTGGTGATTGTGTTTGAATTACCAACTCATTACTTTCAAATATCAAGTGGACTTGACTCTCATTGTGTAACTGTATTTGTCATCTCTGGTTAAAATATAAGGACATGCAAAATTTAAGATAACATACAGTTAAAAAAAAAAAAACTTTCTGCATATAAGATGCTACCCAAAATCACAGATATGTCATAAAGATGGAAAGTTATGCATAGATATTGAAACTATGCAAGTGCACCATTAAAATCTTTCATTCAGTTTTCTTTTTAATATTGCATTTTTAAATCATCTCTAACCCAGAGTATCAAGCTAGTACTGAAATTCCATCATATTCATTTGTAATACATTTGGTTGAACAGTCACAAGGCTTTTGTAATTATTGAAAAAAAGCAATAAAAAATAATTCTTTGTGTAGAATCTTGTAGTTGTCTCGGAAAGTAGGCAAAACAACCACCTCCTTTATTTTTCTTTAAATGTTTGCTTTGGCTATATTGGACAAGTATTAAGATAATTTCTTTATTTAAACTCCATGAGTTGTTTCATGTATAGGAAAAATAAGATTCTGATAAATCCTCCACAAGATTAAGGTGGTGCCACAGAACTAACAAAACTGCATCTAACATTCTACATTTATAAAAATAGGACATTTGAACACACAACTTTCTCCACAGCTTTTGAAGGTACTGAGAAGGAAGATCTGAGAATCTGAGAATGTGTTTTAAAACCCAGTCAAACCAGCAGTCCATTGCACAAAGTTTAATAATATTAAATTGAAAATGAACTGAAAGTACTTATGAATAAACTGATCTGTCTGATTTAATTACATTTAACTGAAGGAGCAAAGTACCAAGAAATTCTAAGATGTACTGTCTTTGTAAGCAGTTTTTGTGCATTCTTTTTGTTTTGTGCATAGGCTGCTGCCATATGATTCTGAGAAGTTAGCAGGCAAAGGTACACAACAAAGGATGTTGAGTGGCTTATCCAACATCAATAAACAATATTGTCACCTATGGAAGGTCAAATATGAACCTCAATTATTTCTTCTCAACCTATGCTGGCAGATCTGTAGTTTCAAAATTCACTATTTTAAGACCTTATTTCTTTACTCACTCATTATCTTCAAAAAGCTCTAAGAAATAAGTTTTTATACTTTGTCATTCTCTGTTAATGTCTACCATGGTTTGCTGTTCTTTTAGTGTTTGCTATTGTTTTTCGATGCAGAATGCAGTTCAAAGTAGTAAGTGATGTTTTCATTTGAACTCTGAATGCATATTTCCTGAAATTTCATGCAGTTTCATTTCTCAGTTGCAATTAGAGACTTCTATCAATTGTTTTCTGTCATGGTGTGTTGAATGATTTCTTCAGTGAAGAATCTTAAATGCACAAAATAGATCTAATATGCAGTTCCTTGGAAGAGAAAGAAGAAATTTAAAACATGACCAAGTTACTGTTCCCGGGTGCTGGAAACTTTCCTTTAATTGTGAACATACATGTCTTTCTTATTCTGCCTTTTCTATTTTCCATTTCTGGTTATTGTGAATCAGTTTTTACTCTGCATTTGGGGCAAGTGAATAGCACAGCAGAGTTAGATTATATGGTTTAATTTGGAGGTCATAAGGTAAACCATTAATAAATACAAGGTTTCTTGATGCTGGCAATTCTTTGTGAGGATGCTGTATTAAATGTAAGTGAAAGAATTAATGCACATTATCAGCATAGCTCAGTTAAGACTGGAATTCAGTTTAGAGTAAGTTGTAGACATTGCTTGCCTTAATATATAAGCTGACACTGTCCAGTTCAACAGTGCTACAGATTGTATACATATTGTTGCAGTAATGCACCACATCTTTAGAGAAGCTAACAAACAGATGGTTGAACCTCAGTTGCTTTATGATAGAACGTTTCGCTTTTGTTAAATCATTGTAGCAAACACTTTCTAACTTATAGTGATGCCTAATTGTTACCCAACAATGCTTAATCTTAGTACATTCACTAAACACACATTTTCTAACTTTTAATCATAAAAATGTATCTTGGCACATTCACTAAATTTGAAGTATACAGTGTCATTTTACATATTAGGGTTCTCACTTAATGTGCACAGAGCAGTATGTTGCATGAGTTAAGGTAGATTTGTCATTTTGGTTTGAATTTGCAAGAAAACTTGGAATGGAATGAGGAGCTGATGAATTGATTGCTACAAAGGGTGATAAGAGAGCTGTCATTAAAGTAGTCCTTTCACTGCAATGTGATATCACATTTCAATTTATTATTTTTGTTATATTGTTGTGCATTACAAAAAGATGCACATAAATGTTTGTTGATGCAGCTTAGAGCCATCCTGCTTTGCTGCATAATGTACACACCCTTCAAAATATTCACAGTCAAGGTGTTTTTAAATGCACTTAAGAATTAAGTCATGGGATATGTTTAAGAAAAGCATGCATTGATTATATAAGATTGCTTCAGTCTTAAGCTGTACATGTATATGATTCAAATGCTAAGCTTAATGTAATAACCTTTGCATGAAAATCACATTGAATGTTTAAAATATGACATGGTTTAGAAACTGAAATTTATATTTATACTTTACCAAATATAGAAATTTAATTAAATCTAAACTTATATACCTTTAACATTAAACTTGTAAGAAGTGCGCCATTTGGCTTAGAAGATCTTGAATAATTTGTCTTGCAGATGGTTTTAGCACACACATGTTTTATTACTTTCTCTACTTTATGTAGTAAGTAGAGAAAGTATTGTATTATACCCAAAATTTGACACAAAGATTTCACTGGAAGATTTCACATGTTTTGAGATTCCCTGAATCTAAAGTCATTTTTAGATAAAGATGGTATGTGTGGGTGTATAAACAGCGTAATTCAGAAATCTTGGTACTTTAATTTAGGATAATCCAAAGTTGGGACACAAACATTTTCAAGAAAATCCTTTTGCCATAGTGCTCTTTACATGGAACACTTTTTGAAAATTTTTGTTTTCTCAAAAACGGCTCTAATGATTTTGATGGGCAGTGCAATGACCAGTGGTTAAGAGTGCTTATCTCATACATAGGCATCCTGGGTTTCTTGACACCGCACATGGTATTTGTGCAGTGCAAGCATCATCTGGGCAGACTTTTTCTGGTTTCTCTGGTTTCCGTAGCCATTCATTTTACCTACTGCACCATAATCATCTTTCCGTTGGTTCATTGAACCACCATTTCATGTCATCCATTGCTTCACCTGTATATCAGGTAGATTGATCTCCCATTCTGTATATTCTCTTAGTTGACAGGCACTTGACCCCAGGCACCACCACCCACTTGTGAGTCCTGGGGGTGTAAGTCCTTTTGAGGATGGTAAAAAGGAAATGCATTTTGATTTAACATAATATGTTTGAGATATTTTCTGACAAATGAAATATATAACTGGAAATTATTTCTGGTCTGTTAGAGATGTTCCTGATGTTTTGTTCACAATTGTGATGTAATCATCAATTGTCAGTCAAAGTAGGTTGTGTTGCATCTGAGGAAACTTTGACAGTGCCACTAAAGATTGCAGCTATGGATGAAATTTTGAACATCTAACTCGAGCAGACCATGGCATAACAGCCAGAAATAGCTTCCAGTTACATTAACTTCAGCCATGTAAGCAAAGTCTATAGTCTCAAATAAAATGCAATCTTGAATTTTCTGGAAATTTCTTCAGATATCCTTTTCATTCTGGATTACTTTTACTTAGCTGATATACATTAGAGATAGACAAAATCTTATTAACCAAAAAATGTAGTTTATTAAAATGCAATTTATGTAAAATAGTTCTCTATTGTGGAGTGAACCATAATATCATACCTAGATATTCATTGTGTATTTGAATTTTCCAATTCTTATGCTTTTCTCTTATTCACTTTTTAAGTCTTGGTTGTGCAAAGGGAATGGAATTTCAAAGACATCACACAGTGACCAGCTCTAAAAGAGTTAACTATTGCTTAAAGCCTAGTGCATTTCAATATTCTCTTTGCACATACAAAGAAATACATAATAGAACAATTTCCACAAATGTCTACTATTCATTCCAAATCAAAGTTCTCATGTTTGTTAAAAAAAAACATCATGTGCTACTTTTCACAGACTAAGCACTCTTATGCCAGTGAAATAATTTCCTTAATAAGTACATTGTATCATGATGTTGGAACAGGAAAGGTGTAGACGTCCTTATATTATTGTGATTATCATCAGAACTTGTTGCTGAAGGTAATGTGTATACACTGTTACGATATTAGAAGTTATAATTTTATTAATGCAATCTGCTATTGCGGCAAAGTATCTTGCTTGCAAATTACCAGCTGTATGCATAATTGCCATTCTCTTGCTTATAAGATAAATACAGTAATGCATCCCCCGAGGTACTATCTGAGCACTGAATAAACACTTCGCATGACACAGGAAATGTAAGTGCACAGCCTTCATAATTTGTTAGCCAAATCAGTGTTTTTATTTGTAATGTCAGAGAAATGTGCATCAACTGTTCAAACATAAAAGCAGGAAACTGTTAAAAAGCAACAGAAAATGAATAACACTTGATGTGTCTGAATCTATCCATTGCTTGTAGTGTCCATATTACGAAAATAAACATTGAAGTTCACAGGCGTTTCAGGCAATGTGTAACTAGAGTATGTAGCCAATATAAACAAGATCCAGTTCACAAATGTTCAGTTGGTAATTAATAATTATTCCTCCAGACATTTTCATTTGCATCCTGACTGAAAGATTAAAATATGAAGATGCTGGTCCATTTATTGATGGTAGTATGTTAGCCCAGCTTGTAGCTTCTATGTTTTTTACTCAGTTTTCCTAGTTTTCTTATACAAATCTTTCATTCTAATTTGGAATTGTGTATTCTTTTAACAAACAGCATGAAAATTTGTTGTAGAGCTTTAGGAACTGGAGAACATTTAGGTACCGGATGTATTCAACAGGCCTTTTCCGGTAATGTAAAAATGATTTTTCAGTTAAATTGCAAGAAGCAAAAAAAATATAAAATTTTGTACGTCATTGTAAACTTCTGTTTGGCTTATTAATTTAAAATTAATTTTTTAAGCTGTGCAAATGCATGTGTAAATAGAATTTCCTTGCTTGTAATATGCATCGAGCATGTATGTAGGGAATGAAGAGTAGTTTATTCATAGAATCAGTATAAAAGGTAGGTTACGGCTGTAAAGGCAACTTTGTATTGCACCACATAGAATTACTTTAAAATGTAATGAGTAGTTATGGATTTCATTTGTTCCATCCCATACTGATGACAGCACAAAATTATTAAATCTTCAAAAGAACCTCAGTTTTTGGCTCAGAGGCACAATTAATAATTATAATCACTGAGCTAAGGGAAGCTCATAAACAGCAATGTGTCATTGAATATCGCCCAATATGATTTATGCTGGAAGTTATTTTAAGTATATATATATATATATATATATATATATATATATATATATAGGGATACCTTGGGCACTATAGCTAATCAACTTAATGTGTAAGCAGTATAATCAAATTGATGCTCCTAAACGTAGATAAGATCTGAGCCAAATAATCCTTGTGAACACAGGTTGATCACAACTGATTTAGTAAAAGATTTCCAGAAACCATTCTTGAATAAATAAAATGTAAGTGAAGAGAAAAGTATTTGACTCATCCCAACATTATGATTGTCACTGTACTATATGTTTGATTAAGTATTTAATAATTCAAACCAATAATAGGAAATATCTCAGAAATGATTGTCTACAAAAAAATTGTAAGTGATTGTGCTTTTTAATGAGGTTTACACCTTTCTGTGCAATAAGTTTTTGTCCGTCACCTTGCTGTTTTAGCAAGATGAACTGTCATGCATTTCACTTTTACAGAGCTATTTGTGTTTCTCAAATGCTTTTGAAGCACCATTATCCTTATTTTTGCAGTGCAGTGGTAAATCCATGTTTATGGATCCTCTGGAAGGTGGTTTTGCTAATCTTGTGTCTGTTGTTCTATGTACACATGGCTTGTAATTTTGATTATGTTGCATTTATTATGTTTTGGGAGGAGGGACCCTGGTGGATGACTATGGTGAATAGTTGGATTATGAACTTGTAGTTGCATATATTCCTCCAGTTGGGTATTGCATCTTAAGTATAAATCTTTGCCTTGCATAAAATTGAAAAATTTAAGATTCATCTACACATTAGATGTTTCTGGAGGACATACAGAGTGAATTTGCATATATTCCCATACAGTAAGAAGGTGAAGGCAATTGATCACTTTATACCTATAATGTAGTTTTTTCTTTGTAACTATCGCTGACCAGTGTACTTCAGCTTTAATGGTTACAGACTCCATATCTTTACATTTTCAAATGTACTTAGTGTTTTTGCTTTAGCTTTATAAATACTTACTTTTTTTTTTTTTTATTAAATTTCAAACACTCATCAGTTTGAGTGAGAGTTGACAATTTTAATGGAATACCAACTTACCTCTTTGAAGACCAACTTTTCTCTGGTAAAGCTTATGTTTCTTTGTTTGGGCATCATTTGATTTGCTGTAAAACATATTTACCTGATAGAATAGTTTCTCTGTTCTCTTCATGCAGCCCTTACCCTAGTAATTTTCTCGGTTGTAACTGAAGGTTTCCCCATCTTTAGTTTCCACAGTATAAGATGAACAAACGGCGTACATTTCACATCCTTAATATAACGGGAACAGAAAATTTGTAGAATCCCAATGGCTCAAATTTAGTGCAAACTGTACCTTCTCAATGTCATCCTATATGCATATCCTTGAATCACTTGGGAAAATATAATTCATTTTACTTTTCCGTTTGTTCTTTTAACACTTTCCTGCCATTTTAACCTTAAATGCAATGTCCAATAATGAATGAGTTATGCATGAAATGGACAAGCAATGGCACATGAGTGACTTAGGTAGACCTGTTTATTTTATTTGTATACATTAGCAGGTGGGTTGTGGTTACTGTTTTTTTTTGTGTTTGTTATCAGTTCAGTATCTGTAAGATCTTGGGTCCGTTTTTTTGCCATCTTCAATGTTTTCATGCAATTTTGTAATCAACTAACAATAAAGCTACTTTTTTAAAGTTTATTTATTGAAGCAGCTGTTTCTTATCACAGGGTGTTTTCTTACTGTTTCCTTAATTCTTTGTATTATATATTCTAGAGCTCTGTAGTCATTCTGTGTGTTATAACAAACATTGAGAACCATTGGTAATATTTCAATTTTGCAAATTTAGGTACGTATTAGTTACAACCCTAACTTGTCTAAAGGTATCATTGGCAGCTTTTCAGCGATTGATATTAACTCTTCTCATTATGAGCAAAATAATTGCTTTTATGTAAAAAAAACTGAAGCTGCTGACAGTGAAGCAAATTAAATATTAAAAATAACTAAACACTATAGCAACACAGCTTCACTATTACTTATCTGTATTTAAAATCCTTTAGGACCGGTTTCGAAACAAATGTTTCATTTTCAATCTGCCTACTGACACTGACAGTGTTAAAGCAGTCAGTCAGTTGGCAGGTTGAAAATGAAACAGAATTATTTTGAAACCGGTCCCAAAAGATTTTAAATACAGATAAGTAATAGTGAAGTTGTGTTGCTATAGTGTTTAGTTACTCTTAATAAAATTGCTTTGCTCATATGAGAATGTGGCAGTTCAGTGTTCTTTATTGCATTTAATGTGTTACTTCCATTTATTTTTGCATGCATATGTTTGAAAAGTTCCAATTGAGGAGTGTTTTTTCAAAACATGATAGATGCGCTAAATGTGTTTCTCAGAAAAACGGGTTTTTCTATTTATTGACAATACTAATTGGTTAGCACAGCAACTATATTAATCATTCAATTCTCGTTCTTGAAACTGTTTCGTTGAGTGTGAAAAGAAACAAATACCGTAATTTAATTAGTGCAAATTTGAGGTTTGAAACTCCAAAGTTTTTTCAAAAAAGATAGATGTTGATTAACTTTCCTGTGTGAGCGAGAAATTAACTCTTGAAGTTCAGTTATTTTTGTCATTGTTTTTGTTACTTTTTATTTCTGTATTTTTTATTTATTTTCACCTTTTCATAATACATAATGTATTATACAACCAACGTGTTAATGTTTATAAGGATTACTTGATTAGATATAAACTTAGAAACTAAGTACTGCTACAATCACAATAACAATATATTTTGTTTCAATTCCTTCTTTGGAAGTGTTGAAAACAGTGTTATGATAAATTTAAAGGGAGTCGATTAATGACACTAAACACATTTTTTTTTTTCCGTAGTGTTTTTTAGTGTCATTAATTGACTCCCTTTAAATTTAATATTTTGTTTCATTTATATAACAAACATATTGAATACAAAGAAATTTGAAACAATGTGAATAAGTATCCTCTAGTAAATCTTCATAAAATTCTTTTGGAGTTTCTGGAATTTCAAAAGATTTAGCTAGATTTTGAACATCCTTTTTCTTTTCTTTGCTCACTCTATCAGGAGGCATAAAACTATGTCCACATATTGGTTAGATATGTGAAATGCGGGAAGATTTTTTTACTCTTCTCCGAGAAAGCAATAAGCAGGAACATCACACTATTCTTGTTCTGACTAGAGCAAGAGTGTGAAAAATGGATGATAGAAAGATGGTTGCTGGATATCTTTCTTTCAGTTCCAACAAGAAGTGGTGCAAAACTGAGGCAACCTGGTTGTAGCTTTTAGCAGATTCAGTTACCAACCATGTATACAAGGAAATGTCTTTGTTTTGGGTTTTAGATGAAATCATTATGCATAGATTATACAGCCATACCTGCCTTGCATAGTATTGCCAACAGAAAGTTTAGGTAGTGGTTGTTTTTGCTGCATATCAAAGCAAATAGTGATATGCCTCAGCATTTTCCTCTTTCAATATCAGATAAAACCTTTTTGAATGCAACTTGTGCATTCTGTACATGGTTCTAAGTTTTTCTTATCCATGTCTGCCTCTGTCTTAATCTTCATCAGTCCCATTTTGCATTTGGAGTATGTGTCAGTGTGTTGTGTACGGAATGAAAAATTGAAAAAGTTGTAAAATATGTATTTATATATTGACAGTAAGCAAACTGGTAAATTTCTTAATCTTCTTGCTTTGCAAAAGTTGTCCTACATTTTTCAGATATTAAGTTATGGAAGTAAATATCCTCTCCTTGATTTTGCTCTTCCATAATGGCTTTCTCTGCATCTGTACTTCTTAATGTCTGCTTTATAGCAGCAGAAATGCCCTTCTGTAATATTCCTGTTCTGTCACTTCCTCTGGTTTCCTTTGGTGCATTCCCAGATAAGTGAAACTTTCTAGCCAGGAGAGATAATCTCTTTTGACACACCCCTGTGATTCCTTGGAAGCTTGCAGTGCATACTGACAATACTCGGCCAAGATTAGTTCTCACACTGTATTTAATGCTAACAGTGAGCTTCATATTTGGAGCTTCTTTCTTCATCACTCTGCAATTAGGAGATGTAATACGCATATTTTTCATAAGGAATTTATCTTGATCTACTTTATTTAGCACAGAAAGAAGTCAAATCAGCTACATCACAGAGCTTATGCCTTTTACTTTTAGGATTTCGTGGAGTGCACTCAAGGCCATGTGAACATGAAATTGCTTGAGTATGAGCTTTCTTTATTTGCATTTTGATTTCCTTTCCTTGTTTTTGCAATTTCTACTTCCTGCTCATTCTACGACTGGTACAGTTTCACAATCTGAGCTCCTGTCCATTGTGCACAGTACAATGCAGCGTCTCAACTAAGAATAAAAATGTCATTTAAGTATAACAAAGCTTTCAGAATGAATGTGAAATACAAGTGCACAACTGAGTTCGCAGTTATTGCCAATGCTGCAGCAGTGTACAAAGCTTGCAGAAATTATTTAGAATTCCAAGAATCACAATAGTGAGACGGCAGTGAATGCTAACATGCATTTCATAGAATTGAGGTTGCTACACGTTAGATCATAAAATCATAAGATTGCATCTATCGACTTTGGCTTTAACTGAGCCAAGTGCGTCAATGGAGTTTTGGAAAAAAAAAAAAAAAAAAAAAAAAAAACTGCTGATATTCCCTATCTTCTACACAGGACATGAATCAAATTTTGCAAAATCCGATTTCACAGAACGATGCAGAAGGTGAAAATTAGTGTAGTTTTGCTTTTTAAATTATTGTCATCCTCAGTGTTTATGAACAGGCATTCATTTTCAATGAATGACTATGCATGGAAAGGTTGCCCCTAAGCTGGAATTATTCTGTATTGTACATAAAAGAATATGTGATTGAGAAAAAGTTAACTCATAGTACATGTAAAACTATTCATTTTGCAGTTTATTAATTATTTTTGTAGTTTTTAATTTTTCTGGAATTTGGTGCATCCTCTGTACAATAGAATTATATTTATGGTAAGGCTTATCACAGCTAGTATATGAGGGACCAGGGAATAGGTGATCTACAACCTGTTTAGTGGTACATCTGCACAGATTTCATTTCATGGCATATTTTCATATGCCACATAAATATTTCATATGATAGCTTGACCAGCAAAGGCAGTAATTGAACTTTTTTTTTTTTTTTAATTATTAGTGCTAAACTGATACATAATGGCATCTATTGAAATTGGCCCTGGCCACTTATCCAATAGATGCCTCACATTACATATGTACAGCACAGCTCTTAAACTATTGTTTACTTAGCTTCTATCAACTGACCATTTCCATTTTGCTCTTAACATTTCACAAGAACTCTCTTAATTATCTAACCTGACAGTGATCTGTAAACATTTTCTTTATCATTATAATTTTTTTTATTAAGTTGGATAAAGTATCTGCACAGGATGACATAGTAGTGCTAACAAGGAGCTGAATTTTACACCTAGGAATATTGCTGGTCAAGCATTTACACTCGCAACATTTTACAAGTAAGCTGAAAGTTTTATGGAATAAGGCTATAAATAGAGAACTTGAATCTCAAATTATGACTTAATGAGTATGCAGGTACATTTTTGGAACATATTATTAAAAAATTAAAAAAAAAAAAAAGCGCAGGATCTTTTCAATGATCTAATAGAAAAATTCTCAAATAATGGCGTTGTCAGTCAAAAGGATTAAAATCTGGATATTTTACAAACCAGTGTACTGTTCCAAATCTGCTAATGCTTTGATTAGAAAACTTGCAGTTCAGGGTAAATAAACATTTATAAATATGTAAAATATGAAGCTATTAACAAATATATACAAATATAATAATTTGTAACTTAAAACTTCACTTATCTTATACGAAATAATAATTCTTATAAATTCTCCAGGATCGCAATTGCATGTATATTCGTACACATCTTCAGCTGGAAAAACAAAACTGTCACCATAGTTACGTTGATATGTTCTTATTAGTACTACCAAAATCTGAAAATAAAACAAATTTAAAAACAGAATCGACTGCCGGTATTTCAAAATTAATTACGCGATGTTTGTTTTTTAAAATAAATATCTTTTCCCAAACCATTAAATCGATTGGACCATTTAATTTTTTTTAAATTTAACTTCTTGAATTTGCAATTCAATGTAGTTAACAGCATTATCTTTGATAACCTTTACATGTACATGAATAACTTTTTTCCGGAAGTGCCAGAGCAAATCTGACTGTACTTCTGTATTCAGCACATATGAATTACTACAAGGAACATATTTTAACCCAGTAGCAGGGAAAACAATTTATCTTGTTTCTTAGTGTAATTTGTAGATTTGGAAAATCTACAGTGCATTACTGTGAAAATTAAAGTGCTTCAATAGTCACTAGCATTTGTGGTATAAAATTGGGTTTGAGTACACAATTCTTTAACCATTGGCAACAAAATGTAATATAATCAGAGGTGCTGGATGTATGGGCAAATTAATAGTTCTAACATCCAGTCATACTGCACATGGCACCAAGAAAATGGACTTTGATGATACATGTAATGAAATGGTTACTGGGAAAGATAAGTCCTGGCCCAATTTTAAAATATTTCCCCAGCATTTCCCACTTATGAAGACTTAATAAAGCCGAAAAATGTTTCGGTCAGGGAAGATGTGTTGGTGGAATTTGAACTGCTGACCTGCTGTTCAAGAGTCTGTGCTTTGAGCTTGGTAATGATGGTAGAGTAATAGTTCCCTTAATGCTTTATGAATTACCCGGGTGTTATATCCAACAGCATGTAACTCGTGTTTGTGGTGGGATCACACCACTAGTTGTTATACTGCTCTTTCTGGTTGCTGTACTTCATTAAAATGCATGGTCCTCAGGCATTTAGCATGCAAAATTGTACTTAACAATTGTACTTGCTGAGCAATAAAAGATCTCAAATTGGCAACTCTCTTGCCAGGTAACTTCAACCTATGCAGATATTATGCTTCATGTGAATTGCTGTGAGGTTTAATTCTTCAAGTTTTAGTACATTCATGATTTAAAAATTCTTATGTGTTATGCATTCCTCAAAAAATTATTTGTATGACACCTTATTTTTTATCTGCTGCATGTTATTCAAGATAAGTATTTGTAGAAAGATTTGTTAGATACTTGTAGTATGACAGGTGTTGAAGTAAACTGTAGACATGAACGATAGTCAAATGTTTTATGTGGGTTATAGCTCGTCACTATGTGATGGCTTTGAAATTCCATTGTTTTGCATGTCCCGGAGGAAAACAACAACTTTTAAGAAAGTACTGAAAATTTAAATCAATAACAAGGAGTATCTCAAATTAAAAGGCTTGGCCATGTGTAACCCTCTTTCTCCAATGTTAGCTAATCTGTTCATGAGTAATTTAGAAACACATATTACTAAAGCCTTTCCACAGATTTTCAAATGTTGGCATAGATATGTCGATGTGTTTGCTATAGTTCCTAAAAGACTAACAGATGATGCTATAAAGTTGCTAAACCTACAAGAAAAATCTATAGTTTTCACCATTGAAGTAGAACAGGATGGATGGCTACCTTTTATAGATTTGAAAATTAAAGAACACAAACAGGATTTGAATTTGGAATATACAGAAAATCAACATATGTACAATTATGTAAAATGTAACCTATTTAACCCATTACAACATCAATATGCAATCTTCCACTCTTGGTTCACAGATTAATCAACATACCACTAACAAAAACAGAATATAAACAGGAATACATGCACATACACCAAGTTGCCAAATTGAACAACTACAACACAAATTGATCTACAGACAAAAGAAACAAAAACTTAAAGGAAATTACTACGTTAAAGAAAACTAGAAAACCCAAACGTTAGATATGACTAATTTACCTTTCATTCAAAATACTTCAAGAAATTTGAAAAAAATACTTAAGAACTTCAACATAAAATTAAACCCTCAGAACAAACCAACATCTGCAACTTACTAAACCATCCTCTGAGAAATAGCACACCAAAAACTCGGTTATCAGGGATTTACCAAATGAGCTGCCAGGATTGCGACAACATATACATTGGGAAGACTAAAAGAAATCTAGAAACAGGAATGAAAGAACACTTCAGAACTATTAAATTCAAACACATGGACAAGTCTGCCATAACACATCACTTTTGGTCTGAGAATGACAACATAAAGCAAGAAATAGAATTGATCAAACAGGCAAAGAAACCTCTAGAACTGCAGATTTGGGAAAACATTCATTACTAAAACACAGAACCTCCTGATGAATTTTGAAATTCCTGCCATGGGTTCATCAAACTTACCAGATTCATATGGGGGCACAACATCAAACAAGAAGCAGACACCAGTTGCACCATCAGTTGACCACAGAACTGAGGATAGGAAGAAGTTCCCAGAAACTAGTCTTCATATAAAACTTGTAAGTGGAGAAAAGTGTATACAGGGTTGACTCATTTGCCTAATTTTAATAACAATGGCACTCCACTTTCTGAAATACTTCTTTTTATTCTACACCATAAACTTCTATTTTTGGTGACCTTATCCATCTTTTTACTTAAGACATATACTGCTATTTTTACTAAAAAGTTTAAATAAGATTACCTTTCTTGTATACTTTCATCCAATTTCCATCTAATTCTCCATTTTTCTGTCCTTTTATGTTAAAAAACGTATGATTTATATCTTTGTTTCCTACGCATATTGGAGATTGTTAGAGACCTTTTCTCAGCCCTTTGGTCTGCACATACTTGCTTGTACCCAGTTCTTCTCTTTGTTCTTTATTTAATTTATCCATGTACACTTCTCTTTGCCATGCATTCTTTTATTTGCATATATGATTTTTAATTATTTATTTTTCCCGTATGTTACTGCATAGTCTTTTATTTCTATATCCTCAAATCTGCTAGCTCCTTTCCAAAAACATATACATTGTTTTTCCTCCTTTTCCAAACATCCTCCCATGCACTATTTTCTAAATTGGTATTAAATAGTTATATTTCCTTACATTCTTTTCTGGAAATTCTAAGCATTGGCCAAACAAGTTGCTTTCATCTAAATTAATATTTTGTACCAATATTTAAGACCTGTCTTAATAATCACCTTTCCTTCCCTCTGGTCCCATTGCAGTTTGAGCAAATTCCTTTACTGTTGCATTTGGCAGTCCTAATACTTTCCTGCAGAACTTCCTGTGCACTGTATGCACTACTTCCTAGTCATCACCCAGTCACCATATTTCAATTTCGCATAGCATTTTGGCTTTAACTGCATTATATATTTTTTCTAGCCAGTTATAGCTACCAGATAAGAACAGATTTTTCTTTTTATGTGCAAGTTTTATATTGAAGAGAGGCCATACCTGAAAAATTATATATAATTTCCTTTTGTGTGTGAAGATAATCTTCAATATGTAGTGATTAAATGAAATTTGTTTTGTCATTTTTTGCATGTAATTTTTCTCTGTAAATGATAGCTTGTAATGTGGGGAAAGTTTTTTAAAACTTAACATCCTTAAAGATGCTGAACTTGTTTGAGGCTGTAGATGCACATGCATGCGCTTGCACACGTTTCCTTAAAAATGCTATTTATTTATTATGGAGGTGTCGAAACATTTCTGGTGAAATGAATTTGTAGATGACATGAAATAATTCCTCTACTTATTATGTGTATGTATATCGTACTGGTTTAATATTAAATTGGCACCATATGAGGGTCGGCTGATAAGTCCCAGGCCTTGCAATAAAAGAAAACCTTATTTTTTTTTCTTTATTTCTCAACATTATCTCCAGAAAGGCTAATACATTGATCATATCAGTGTTCTAGTTTAATTGAACCATCTCTGTAGTGCAATTTATCATAGTCCTCAAAATAGCTGTTTACTGCATCAATGACCTCATTGCTCTGAAATCTTCATCCTTCGAGAAATTTTTTGAGGTTCAGGAACAGATGGTGGTCACTGGATGCTAGATCTGGCGAATAGGGTGGATGTTCAAGCTATTCAAACTTTAGTTTGAAATAGTTTCTGAGTTTAGTTTGCACATTTTTCCCATTGCAATGACTGAATGATGGGCCTGTGCATTGTCGTAAAGAAACAAGATTTTTTCTGTGCCAAATGAGATCTTTTTCTTTTCACCTTATCATTCAAATGAAATGTGTAGTGTTTAACGCCCGCTTTTACTACATACGGCACCGCAGGCGGTGACACTGATGATACATGAGATGAAGATGGAGCACCGATGGAATGAGATGGCGGGGAAACCAGAGGTCCTGGAGAAGAACCACCCCAAGTGCCGTGTTGTCCACCACAAATCTCACTTTGCGGTCGCCTGGGATCGAACCCGGGCCGCCTTGGTGAGAGCCAAGTGGTCTAACCACTGAGCCACGGCGCGGCCCCTCATCATTCAGACATTACAGTAAGTTTGTGTAGTAGTTGCCAGTGATAGTTTTACCCTTTTCCAAGTAATCAATAAAAATAATTTCCTGTGCATCCCAGAAAACTCGCTATAACCTTGTTAGCTGACAAATTGACTTTGCCTTTTTTGGAGTTCACCTGCTGCAATTCACTGTTTTGACTGATTTACTTTCTGGAGTGTAGTGATGTATCCATGTTTCATCCATGGTAATAAGCTGTATCAAAAATTAACTGGGATTTTTTACAGTAGAGTTCCAAATTCTTAAGAGAAACAGGTTTTTCTGTGCAACTTTTAATCAGGTGTCAACAGATGCGGCACCCATCTTGTACAGACCTTGAAAGCCCAAAACATTACTTAAAATATTACCTGCACGTTCTTTTGATATGTTTACAGCCTCTGCTATCTCAACTTTAATCTGCAATCTTCCAGTACTAAACAATGAATTTTTTCAATGACCTCTGGAGTTGTGACTTCCACAGGGCATCCAGAAAAAGGCTCATCACTAGTGCTCGTACGTCTCATTTTAAACTGTGCAACTCACCTTTTAATCATTGTATATGAAGGGGCAGTCTTTCAATGTGCTGATTTCCTCCTTGATTTCTTAAGGCACTAAGCTTTTCAAATGGAAGTATTTATTAATCACTTCTCATTTTTCCAAATCCTCAGTTCTGTGAAACTTCTATGCTTGTCTTGTTTAGAATGCTGTCATTCATAAACTAAACAGACTATTGACGTATAACTATGGATACAAGCTAGTCTAAACTACATGATGCTATCTGTCAAAGTGGCCCTTTGTCGCTATCTTTATGTGAGGCCTTCTAGTTACGAACTGACCCTCATATATAAGTGGCACCCCTAAATTTTGAGAAGGAAAAAAATATATTTTGTACAAAAATAAGTTGTACACTGATTGAGAAGAGAGAAAATACTATAAATTTACTTATATTGTAAGACTATGTCCCATAAACATTTGTTCTAACACAATACATTGGCACCTAACATAGGGTGCCATATTTTCTTATTTACTCTAATCACCATTATTTACTACATTTCAGTCCTTTAAATGATTTTCTCTTTGAATTTGCTTTCCATTTTCTTTCTGAAGCAACTGAACATTGCATCCAGTCCAAACTTACTTCCTGCTTCTGGTGGTTGTGTGGTTTTTGGGATTATGCACAACCAAGTTTGAAGTTTGCATTGTAAATGTACCAAGTGCTTTAGCATGGTTTTGGCTCTAAATGGTCATTCAAATTTGCATAAATCAACTAATCCTTGTTAACATACATTCCAGATAAATTAACTGTTTCATAACATATTTAATTCATACGATTATGAAAATATAAATTTGACAATTCTCTTCAAACATATCAAGATATACCATCATGTTAAATAATGAACTCATTTTTACTGCACAAGTCTATGCCACAACAGCAGACAATGAGGGGTGATTAGTTCACGTGAGCATTAAGAGATACGAGGCAAGCTGTACTCTCGTATTCCTAACACATGTATATATTGGATTGAAGGAAATATAATACATTCCTTCCAATATGTGCTTCATAGAAGTATTACAAAAAAAAAAGTATATCTTTGATCAGCTGTTTAAAGAAACAACAATAATAATAATAATAATAATAATAATAATAATAATAATAATAATAATAATAATAATAATAATAATAATAATAATAATAATAATAATAATAATAATAATAAAAGCAGTTCGGACTAGGCCATATTCTGTGCTGGATTTCAAATATAATCTCACTTTTCTCCATTATTTGAAGGCTCACTTTTCTCTATTTGAAATGTGAGTGGTAGTTTAGTTTTTCACAAGTCTCTTAATCCAAGAACACACAAGAAAAGGTGATGTGATGTTTTGGCAAAATAAATACAACTGGCATATTGTTGGCCTACATTAGAACAGTGAAACTGAAGAAAAGTTTTGATTGACCAATAAGGGCATAATTGAAGTAGTTTTGAATTTACATGTAAAATAGTTTGATTACAATCATTTGGAAAATGCATTTAAGTTAAATTGTAAAATGAGTTAATAAAAATATCCAGAAATGCGAATGTAGGTTAAATGTTTCATTGGAAAATTCAGATGAAATTTTGCCAAGGAGCAGTTATGAAACATTGTTTATGCTCGTAAGATATGCCACGTGAAAGCAGAAGATGAAATATCTTGATGTAGTGTCCTCAAATGGTTTTGAAAGTGAAAGTATCACCCTGCTACATGGTACTGCAAACCTTTCAATGTTTCTATCATATGTTTTATTTTCTTGAAAAATCTAATGTAAGAAAATGGAACATGCAGAATATGTTCCAAGTAAATCAATATAACTCCTCTTCCGTCTAGTATGTAAATATAACATGGCTCAGGTTTGTGATTATGTGAGTTTGTGGGCATTTCCTTTCTTGCTTTTGATTGTAAATTGTTTTCTATTGAGATGATGTGTATAAGGGCGCTCAACTACGGCGGTCATCAGCACCCTTACAAAAACAAGTCATGGCAAAAGCCAGTTTTCTATTGAGAAAGACTACAATGAAGTAACTTGTAAAAGATTAAATGGTGCAATTAAAACATTCTTTCTACTCTTTTTATAGTAGAATAAAAATATTTTATTTTTATCACACCTCACAGAGTATCAGTGGATACTCCTAATAAAATGCCTCTGACAGGTGGAATAAAATTAATGATGCAAGGCTGGGAATAATTAGTAAAACATACTAAGATATGTAGATGACAGGATTACTAAAGTACTAAGGGAAATTCCTGCAATACATAGTGATCTCCAAGTTCTTCTAACAGTTAAAATATATATTAGGAGTCCAATTAAATGCGGAGTCACTGTATAATGCAAATAGTTTGAAAATAGAATTATTTTTCTGATAATTTGGTAAGGGTGACTAACTTTTGTATGGATACATAGTAACCAGCTATGCATTAAGGTTGACACACAAATGAAAATTCATTGCTAGCAGGACTTTTCAGTAGTATTCTGGTAACCAAATCTATTCTGTTGATGTAGCGTTCCGAATATCTACTAACAAAGAATGATTTACAATATCCTTTGTAATAATAGGCAGAAATATGTTCAGATTGATTAAAGACAATCATGTAAACATAGGTGACATGATCCACTTATAGTGGATGAGAAGTTACAGTTGGTAAAAATATGAAGGGATATTTTATAAAATCTTGCATGTTAAATTCACAAAACTTTCTCTACCATTCTTCCATAAACTATTTTTAAATCTGCTTCATGTGAATCAACATATATTTTTGTAGAAGTGATTTTATTACACATTTTGTTGTAGGTGCTGGTAAAATACGGTCAGTTGAAGTGAGTCATATCTAAAACCTTTTTAAACCACTTGACAAACTATAAAAACACTTTAGCTCCACGTGCATTTAAAATTAGAACATGTTTCGAGCAACACACATCCTCAACAGCTGATGTTCGAGTGGTTCTTCAGGTGACTGCCTCCCTCTCCTGACACTGTTCAACGAGTTGAATGACATCATCCACTATTGGTATTTCAAAGTTCATAGTTCTCTTTTTATTCTTAAAAATGTGTATATTTACCCAAACTGTTAATTCCCAATACTTTTTTGCTGGTACCAAAAGTTTGACGTCTTTGGAAATATGATTTTTTGCCCGAAAGTGATGGGCTATGGCTGATTTATCTGTCTGTTTGTATTTTATGCATCTCATGTGTTCTTTCATCCATGTTTCTAAGTTTCGTTTTGTTTTTCCAATTTCATGGCAATCCTCACATTTTACACTATAAATTCCTGATAGTTTGTTGGCTGGACTCGTGTTTTTGAGCGGGTGATTTAGTATGTTTCTCATGCTGTATTTGTTATATGGCACTATTCCCTAGTATAGTAAGAAAAGACTGTTCACATAATTTACGAAGTTTTAGAGCTATAGAAACAGACCCAAAGAACCATAGAAGAATTTGACACCTAACACAGGTCTGCAGTGGAACATTCTTAAATTTATTTGAGCATACAGTTGTGAGCAGAAAGGAGAATGGGTGGTGGATAATCAACTGGCAATCTCCTTTTCAGTTTAATCTAATGAGCTATTTGGAAATGTAGATTAATTATTTAGTTTACATTTGAAACAGAAACAAACTGTGCTATGTCATTCCTGGACCTCAAAATTGTGAAGTGAAGTAAATATTTAATTTGTCATCCACAGAAGATCTTTATCAACAATTACATGAAGGTGCAGAGTTTAAATTCTAGAGCACACAAAGAAAAGTGTTCAATCCCATGGCACATTGGAACTTAACGCTAAACAAATGGAGTGCAACAAAGAATATACACAAATAGTAAAACCTGCAGAAAACAGTGCATTTAGCAAGGAAATAGTAGATAAAGTTAGATAACTCAATAGCAAAAACAGTTATTCAAAGCCTTATCTTCCAAAACAGAAAAGAGGCACTTAGAAAATTTACATACTGCTCAAGGAACTGTTCTCAATTTTCAAACAATATTCAGTAATCTTAAAATTACTTTGGCACCATATATATCAGCAAAAAGACATAAAAAAAACTTGTATAAGATCAAGTAAAATTCACTGCCGTAGAAGAAATCGAGGATGTGCCAGAAACTCTTTGATTACAATAAATCATATTGGAAACTCAAAGAAATCTAGCTACCCCTTCAAAGAACATAACTACAATATAAACGGCAAATTATTCAATTTGCAGTGGCAGCCTATTTCTGCATCAGTAACCATGACATTAAGCAGAAATTAAATTACTGAAATGTGTCCAAAAGCCAAAGGAATTGAACGTCTAGAAGAAATATTTGCTTTGAAACTGTTGAAAATAGCAATACTTTCTTCAAGTGAATAAAAAAAATCATGAGACAACTGTAATAGGTATTGTCATCAACAAGCAGCTAAACGCAATGATTGATTCAGAAAATATCTCCTAAGTTAAATTTCAGTAATAAAAGAAGAATGACTGTACACTGAGTGAATTCTTAGTAATTTAGTGGTAAATTATGTTTCACATATGCATTGTTTAATGAAATACACTCTTTGCCTTTAATTCCCAAAGTTCTGAAAAGAATGACTATAAAAAAGCAGTATATAAACAATTATTTTGAAAAACTAAAAGATCACAATTTACCATAAAGAGTCTTTTGCAAATTTATTCAAAGTTGTTTGGTTTAACGTTTTTAAGTTTGTCTCACATTTCAACAATGTTGAGGTACTCATATAAATGCATCTTTAGTATCAATCTCAGAACTTCACTATGTAAATGACTTTAATTTCTCCTAGAACTGTAGTGCTATTGTAGACTAAATATGGTCACTTATTCCAGGAAAAATATAGCAGTTATATAAGGGAAAAGGACATTAAATGTAGTTTAAAGAGACAGGTAAATTAAGGGGAGGCATCGGTGAAATTTCATCAAAAATGACTAAAAATGACATTTTCCATTTGTTGCCTTAAAATTATGTTTAAACATTGTAGTTTCAGAATCTGCCGTCTGTTACACCCTAGCGCCATTTAAAGAGCTGCTATTTCATTATTTAAATGCCTGTGCGCAGGTGGACATGGCCATTTAAATTCTCTTTGGTTGCCTGTTGCAAAGAAATTGATTTAATTCTTAAGTTTAAACTATGCGGTTTAATTCAATGGATTTGTGGTAACGTGCAGAGACATCTTCTGGATGTTTATGAAAGCTAATCAACCTTTCTGGTTCTGGGTTATGTTCTTTCCTGATTTTAAAAGGAAGCGCTTGCACGTGTTTTGGGTTTGTGATTGTGAAAGGTGGTCTTCATACAAATGAGAGCCATAGATAGCACCCGATTATTAAGATAAGTATTATTTAGAATAGGAATAGAGCTTCATTAAATATTATATTGCTTCCTGCAACAGTATATAATTAATACCAAGTTTGGTTAGGGGTGCATATATCAACAGGTGGCTATTCCATATTTGTAAAACTTTAACACCTTAGGACTCAATTTTTTAAATTTCTCTCCAGTACTACATCAAATTGATTAGAATGGATAGGACAGTTAAGAAAAGGCAACCAGAAAAAATATATATTGGAAAGGTGGGAGTCTAAAAAATCTGAAACAAGCACAGTATCTAAAACAGATATTAATGAAGCTGGTTCAAGTGGCAGAAAGTTGGGGAACTTCTGCAATGATGATGAAAATGAAATGAAAATGGAGAAATCAAGCCCAGATTATGTACTTATTCACAGAGAAACTTGGAATAAGATATTTAATAGCTTTAGCTGTATAGATTGTGGATTCAAGGGTTTGGAGGAAAAATGTAATGAATGAATCTTTGGGATTTACTAGTAAAGTGATAATAGAATGCCCCACTTGTAGTAACTGTTATGTGAAAACATATACCAGCCCTAGGGTTACCAGTGAGTCTAGTAGGGCATCTTTTGATGTAAATGGAAGAATGGTTGATGCATTTCTGGGCATTGGTAAGGGTCATGCAGTTATGCAGAAGTTTTGTGTGACCATGGATATGAATTGCATGAGCTCTTCTGCTTATAATTTCCATCTCATAGAAGTAAAGAGAGTTATTGCAAGTGAGGTACTTAGTATGGCACACAAAGTTGTCCGTCAGGCTCATTTAGATGTAAATCCAGATCTATCTGAGCATGACACTTTGGATATTTCTGTGTCGTATGATGGTAACTAGCACAAGAGAGGACATACTTCTTTGTATGGAATTGGAATTGTGATAGATGTTCTCACAGGGCTTGTAATAGATTTTGAAATTAAATCAAAATATTGTGGAACATGTGTACCAACAGTTAGGGAGTTAGGAGAAAGTAGTGACGAGCTTAAAGCATGGGTTAAGATCCCTAGGGAAAGTGATATGTGTGAGGCTAATTACTTTGGATCTTCTGTATCTATGGAAGCAGCTGCTGCCAAAGATATGTGGCAGAGATCCATTGCTCTTTGTAATATGCATTACACAACCATTGTTTCAGATGGTGATTCCAAGACCCACCAGCTTCTTCCAAGCTTATTAGTGTATGGTCCAGATATTGAAATTACTAAAGATGAATGTCTGACCATATTGCTAAGCGATTGGGAATGCCTGACAAGTAGTGAAAGAAGCAAAAACATTAGGAAAAGTTCTTGGAGAAAATAAACCTGGCAGTTTGAAAGCTGAAACTTTGTAAAGCTGCAAAATTATTATAGAAATGCTATTAGGAAAAACATTCCAAATGTAGATCAGATGAAATCTGCAATATTTGCAACACTATCACTGCATGTCAACTGATAAGAACCCTCAGCACTTCAAATGTCCGTTGGAGGACGTAAATTAAAAAAAAAAAAAAAACTTCAAATGTCCTGGAGGTGAATCATGGTGCTTTATAATTGCGCTATAGCCAAAGGTGAGGAACCCCCAAAACATGAGGGCAATAGGAGAACATATCTTACACCAAGTGTTATTTCCTCTTATGCCAGTTTATCAGAGATTAGCTAGTACTAATCTTCTGGAAAGGTGTACCAAAGGAAAAACACAGAATACAAATGAAAGGTTGCATAGTGTGATATGGAGTAAATGTTCCAAAGAAGTTTTTGTATCTAGAAAAATTGCAAATTGCTGTGACTGCAGCTGTGAGTTTAATATGGGTAATAAAGCTACAGGTAGACTGCAAACAAAATGCGGTTGGTGTGTGCATGCGCGAGGAGAGCCTTCTCCCCATCTCGCCATCCAAGTATCACGTGACTCCCACTCCTCCCTTCCTGCATGCAACAGAGCACAAACCACACGAAACGAGTGCATTTTAATACTGTTTTGATTTTCAAAGTTAACAGAAAATAATTACCTCAAACATGACCTCACAATCGATCAACAAATAGATAAAATCATAGTTTCTTTAAACCCTGAGTAACAACGCAGTGATTCGGCAGAAAATGCAAAGAATGAATGTAACAGTGAATGAAACATGACCAGTGCAGCCCACATGATGGAGGAGAGGCAATCTAAGAATGACGGTAGAGGGGGGGGGGGGGGGGGGAAGCTAGAGGACTCCAGTGTTGGTAAGACATGTCCTCCAACAGCATTTTGTTTGCAGTCCAGTTATAGTCTAAAAGTTAAGGACAAGTCAGCAAACAGGGAGTCCTGTCAACAAGAAAATTAGTATTAGGGGTAGGCGAAGGCTAAAACACATTGTACAAATATTAAGTTATAGATGAGTTGTATTTATTACACATCAGCTTCAGTTACATACTTATATTGAGGACATGTTTCGCGAACTATCGTTCGCATCATTAGCTCTAATGCGACTAAAGCTTGATCCAGTGGTGTGGGTAGTTCTGGAATTCTGCTGCCATCTGTTGATTTTGTGATGAATTTAAATGTGGGGTTGTCTTCTGGCGGGATTTCAAAGTTCATTAGTTGGTTTTTATGTTTTTCTGTGTATATTCTCCCCCCATATGACGAGTTCACTATGTTTTTGTACGTATTTTAGTAATTTGGTGCTATCTTCAATTTTATGATTTTCAGACCAGAAATGAGCTGCTATTACGGACTTATCAATATTTTTGTATCCTAAGTGCCTAAAATGTTCTTTCTTACTAGTGCCTTTGTTTCTTTTTGTCCTTCCTATATACATTTTTTCAGTCTTTACACTTAATCTTGTAAATACCTGACTTTTCTTCTGGTTTTATCTTATCAGTATTATTGCTGTTAAGTAGGTTTTTAATGTTGTAGTTTTTTGGTGCCAATGTTATGTTGTATTTCTCCAATTTTTTTGGAACTTTTTTGTGGCCCAAGGGTGGTAAGGAAATTTAGCAAATCTAATTTCTTGTTTCATTGCTGAAAGAGCTGTGATCTGTTTTAATCCTTTTAGAAGTTTGAATGATTTTCTTTTTTTATCTATAAGGCTTTTTCCATATCCATTTTTAATTGCAGTTTTTAAGATGTGATGATATTCTTTTTGATATTCTTGCTGGCTAAGGGGAAGGTTTACGAATCTGTGTGTGAGACTGTTGATGGTGGCATGTTTGTGTGGAATTGGGTTGAAACTATTTCCTTTGATGTAATTATCTGTCTGTGTTGCTTTTCTATGAATACCAAATTCCAGTTTTTCATTATTTTTTGTGACTTTAAGGTCCAAAAAAAAAAAAAGGTAGAGTACAGTCCTCTTCAGTTTCTACTGTAAATTGTATCCTGGGTTCTTGAAGGTTGAGTAGAAAGTATCGTCTGTTTGTAGTGCACTATTGCAAAGATGTCTGCATATCTGTACCATGTTTTAAAAATATGAGGAAAAGCTCATGTATAAATTGGCCAAAAATGGTGATAGCGGGCTTCCCATAGCCAGTCCTGAAATTTGTTTGTAATACTTTCCATCGAAGACAAAATAATTTTGGTGTATACATATGTCAGTCATTGCCAAATATTCTTCTATTCTATTGGCATCTAGTTTAATAGAAGTTAGCCATTTCTTAAGTTGAATCAAAAGTTTTGTCTATTGGGATGCTAAGGACCAAAAGACAACTACAACATTAAAAACCTACTTAACAGTAATAATACTGATAAGATAAAACCAGAAGAAAAGTCAGGTATTTACAAGATTAAGTATAAAGACTGTGAAAAAATTTACATAGGGATGACAAAAAGAAACATAGGCACTAGAAAGAAAGAACATTTTAGGCACTTAAAATACAAAAATATTGATAAGTCCGCAATAGCAGCTCATTTCTGGTCTAAAAATCATGAAATTGAAGATAGCACCAAATTACTAAAATACTTACAAAAACATAGTGAACTCGTCATAGGGGAGAGAATATACATAGAAAAACATAAAACCAACTAATGAACTTGGAAATCCCACCAGAAGACAACCCCACATTTAAACTCATCACAAAAGCAACAGACAGCAGCAATTCCAGAACTACCCACACCACTGGATCAAGCTTCAGTCGCATTAGAGCCGATTATGCGAATGATGTTCGCAAAACATGTCCTCAATTATAGGTATGTAAGTGAAGCTGATGTGTAATAAATACGACTCAGCTATAATTTAATAATTATTTCGCTTCACTGTTGTGTTCCAATACAGTTAAATTTCAATAGAGTGCACAAAGTTCATTGAGCACATATAAATTTGGCAGAAAAGTTAAGTGACTAAATTAAAAGAAGATAAACTATCAAATTTTTAGCATTCTTTTAATGCTCATAATACTCCAAACGTTTTCCTGAATTTCTTTAACTTTTGCATATATATTCCTAGATAAGCGTTCAATAAAAGTTTGTATTATTATGGCTGTATATGAAACAACTGAATGATTGGTATTGAAAGCAGAAAATTGACGACAAAAATTAAAGAAAATTCTATTTTAATCCTTAAATTTTCTCCTCCAGAACCATGAGACATAGGCAAATGAACACATAGTTTTGTAACTATTATCTAAAGGAACCAGAATCCAAAGTTTCAATCATTTATAACAAAAACTGTAAAGAATGTAATCATTTTGTTGGTAAAAACTATTGTAGATAGAAAAATCATAAAAAAAGAGCTAAAGGTAACCAAATTAAAGAAAAAGAAGGTAATAAGATAGCTTTAGGGCCTGCTTATGATGCATGGGGATTTCAAAGTAAACAAAATAGTTTAATTTCCATCTAAATCTTTAAGTTCATTTTTCTCCGCTTTCAGTTTTCCAACATTTTTGTATCTTCAAAATGCCCAACTTTTGCAATTCTCAACTAATTTGTATGCAACTTTGCATACATATTTCTAAATGTTTATTAAAAGTTGATATTTTTGATGTAAATTAAATAGTTTATTTATTATTCAGTTTTAAATCTCAAAATTACAAACAATTTAAGACAAATTTAATATATTCTCACATAAAAAAAAATTTTCTCCAAAAATACTTAACACATACTTTAAAAGTATAGCAACTTTTATAACTGATATACATAGAAACCTGAATCTAAATTGTAAAGTTTCTAAAAGAAAAACTGTATGACTTGGGACTTTTTATATAACATACAAAAATCATACTATAAAAAGCACTAAATTTTTTTTTTTGCAGAAGCTATTTAAGATATATGAATATTGAAAGCTTAACTAGATTCCTTATACCCCACCTAATGACAAAATCTCAAAACAGTTCTGATGTAAACTCTGAATTTTAGCATTTTTACAGATGCCTCCCCTTAAGAGAGCTGAACATACTGTAAGTTAGGTGAGCATATTCAGCACTTTATAACCTTTTTCATGTTGCTAATTGAATGATTTTGCCAAGTGGGAATTTTCATAAGAATACAACATTTTTTCAAGAAATAGAAGGATGAACTGCTGTGAAATGTTTGGTTAAGCAAATGTAAATCCATGTTACATACATGTGTCAAGATATGAGACAAATGAAACGTTACATAAAGTTAAACATAAAAGAAGAACCATACCACTATCTGATAATAAAAAGTCAGGCAAAATAAAATATTTAGTAAAAGCAAAAGCAAAATAGCCTTAGAGGTTCAAGAGGGCAATGATATCCTTTGATCACTATTTTGTAGGCGAGATCCATGTTTGGAGTAACTAGTAAATTAATTCAGATCATAGAATACTTCTCAAGATTAACTGACAGAAAACTATGTGCTTCTGTTTTAATAAAATTACCTACTTGGGAATGAATCTGACATTGACTAAATGTTAATACTCAATCATATTAGAGGACTCTTCACTATAATGGGTGCATGCCATGCTGAGAGTAACACATAGCTTTTCTGTATTGTTGAATTTGTTTGGAATCTGAGAATCCAAACTGATTCTATTACATTTTTAAAACATTAAGGCGTTACCATTCCATTTTACATGCAAATGAATTAGTATATGAATATTGTAGATTTAAAGCATACATTTTAATTTGAGCAGCTTAAATATCTTGACATGTGATTAATTTTTTAGGCACTGCTTTGTGCAATATTGAATTGCATAGTAACTGCTACTTCCCTTTTGAAGATTGTTTTTTAATTTATTTTCCTTAGAAAATAGAATCAAGTACTAGCAAAAGTGCTATTATTTGGCCATAGAAACATATATTAAGGATATGATTGGAGATTTCCTTTGGTAATGCATAGTTGAATAATTTTAGAATGTCGGCATCCTTTCTAAAAGTGCAAAAATTACATTAACTTATGTTTAAACTTTTGCTCTCAGCTGTTCTGCTTAACTGAATATCCAGTCTCAATAACTTTAAGAGAAGCATTAAATCATGAATTATCAATGTAAGTGTGAAGGCACTTAATATGACCTGGATAAATTGGTTTTAATGTTTTATCAACGTTGGTGCATTTCATTATTCACAAGATAATTTGTGGATATGCATGAATTGTTTTAATTTAATTAAAGGCTGCTATCAGGTAATATAATGGATTATGTTTGCATCATGGATTTAGAGGAGAAGTAATACAATTTGAAAATGAAAAGAACTTAGAAAAAGTTTCGTAACAGTAATATGTACGATCTTTCAAGAAAATAAATGTATACTTTCCGCAGGTAGTATCATTCAGGCATTCCGTAACTAGTGGGTATGAAAACTAAATTGGTCATTTAAATTAAATGCATGTACATTATTATACATAAAATTGTCCATAGTAACCTAAAAATCGGTCATATTCATAGATGTGTAGTGCAGTGGTTGTCATTTTAACCTGTTACTCACTTTGAAGATTTCTAAGGCGAAAGATTATCATAAAGCAAGATTTTACAGAACCAATATTTGTTGTACGTAAGGCATAGTCTGCCAACTGCTCTCATAGTGCAGTGACATAATGCAGGCTTTGAAAAGCGGCACGAGGTTTCACAGTTCGAACCCTGACATCTGGTCATTTTCTTTCTTTCTAAATTGTTTACTTTGTTAGACACAGTAACCAACTAATTTACAACTATGCTCTTCTGGCTTAGCAGTTTCTACAGGACATTGCAGAATATATAAAAAAAAATGGAAAACACTTGGAGCGATGATTTGTGTATAAGCGACACCCAAACGATGGCTCTCGTAACTGTGTAGAAAAACACATGCTTTATTAGCGGGACCGAGAGTTCACGGCCCAAACTGCAATTTGGAATTAAAATTTTTAACCCAACATTTTTAGTTTGGCTAAGTTATTATACATGGCATTAGAAGATATACAAGAATAGGAAAAACACGTAGGACAACTACTTTTTATAGAACCACCCTCTATATATATTATATATATATATATTTTTTTATTTGTTCCATTTATAACCCGTCTTTAACTCCCAATGGTCAGATCGGCTGCCGTTCTCCTTTGGAACATATCGAAGTTGTTAAACTCGTATTCGTTGGGTTTTAATCAGTAAATCACACACACATTTGCACTCTCAAACTTTCAGACTCTGGGGAAGATGAAGAATTATCTTGGTCAGAGAAAAATCCCCACCCCCACTGCCGGGAATCAAACTCTTGACCCCCTAGCTCAGCAGGCAGGTAACATCTATATTGCATATAACTTAGTTCTAATATCCATTATTGTAGCTCAGTGTTAAAATGTATGCCATGTGAAGGGAGCAGAGGAAGATCACATTTTGAACCCAGCACACAGTTACAAATTTTATTCAAACTTTTTCTTCTTGCATTTTTTGTGCATGCGAAAATGGTGCTGGAAGTTACTTATGCACTGCATTGGAATCTTCCACTAAGATTTTATCACAGTAAAGTAGCATGCTACATCCACAGGGTTGTGTGGAGCTGAACAGCAGCTCGAAAGAGTGAAATTGAGGCCTGCTACTTTTGGTGAAAACACCTCACAAATTGCCAGAGAATTGGTTTGTAACTTAATAACATTGAACTATGACAACAAATATTAGAACATAGATTACATGTAACATAGTGATACTATAAAAACTGTCATCCCACATGTTTTTTCTTGTTCTTCCATATATTATAATGTCATGTATTAATAACTTAGCCATAAGAGAACATTTATAAATTGGTTGTTACTCCATCTGTCAAACTAAAAATGTTGGATTAAAAATGTTTATTTGAAAATGCAGTTTCAATCGTGAACATTCGGTCCTGCTAGTAGAGCGTGTGTTCTACTACTGAGCTACGAGCACCATTGTTGGGGTGTCACTTATGTACAAATGTAGATATTGGTTCTATTAAAATCATCACTCGATGTGTTTTCTATTTTCTGTAATATTCTGTAATGCCATGTAGAAACAGCTAAGCCGCAAGAGCATAGTTGTAAATTAGTTTGTTACAGCATCTAACAAAGTAAACAATTTAGAGAGAAAAAAATGATCAGATGTCAGAGTTCGAACCGTAAACCCTTGCACCACTTCTCACAGCCTGCATTTTGTCACTGAGCTAGAAGAGCAGTTGGCAGACTATGCCTTAAATACAACATAGATATTGGTTTAGTAAAAATCATAATTCCAAGGCTTTTCCGTTTTCTTGCATAGTCTCCAATGGCATGAAGTTAATAGCTCAGATGCTCGAGAATTGCCACTATACATCTATGAACACAAACAATTTAGTTTTTATACCCTCTAATTAGAGAATGCCTGAATGATACTGACCTGTGGAAAGAGCACATTTACTTTCTTTAACGACAGTTAATAGTTACTGACAAATATTTATGCCTTGATCTTAGTAAGATTTTATTAATTAAATTTTACTAGTCATTAAACCAGCTTTAAACATTATATATTTGTAATGAATGTATTGCAAGGAGACAGTTCTCACACATCAAGAGCAAATGTATTTGTTTTTCTGACATCAAATGCTTTAATTTTATGTTTTTATTGTTTTAGACTTAAAGCATGGTATCTTTCTGTAAAATGTCTATGGTTAAATGGGAAAAATATATAATCTAAAATTAAGGAAATGATTTAGCATGGTACATTAGTATTCACTGTCTGGAAAAAGCTTAAGTATAACTTATTGAATAAAACAAGAAATAATTCTCGCTTTGTGACCTAGTGGTCAGTATGTTGGCTTCTAGGTGTAGATCTTTAGGATAACAATTTCTGGCTAAGGATTGGGACACTTTCACTCCCAATATGTGAAAAGTAAAAGTGTGCCTGTGCTCCAATGTTGAGGTAGAAAATAAAGAATAAACTCACATTATACAAGTTACTAATGTGCGGCTGTATTTAAAATTAAAAGCTACCTATACTTTGAAGAAGTTACAGATAAGCAGTGAAATGAAACACTTGTTTTATCACCCCTTCTTTCCCAAGGTAAATACTTGCATGACAGTCCATATTAAAATAACCGTGTGAATAACTTGTGTCCCATATTCAGAAAGTTGTGTATCTTTAGTGAGCTGAAGTAAGGAATATATATTATAATATGAGGTATAATCAAAAAGTTTACAAAACAACTTCATAACAATGTTACCATTGAACAGTGTTTTAGTCTTACATAGAGTATATATGCAGCGTTCCTTCTTGATAAAAATGAGCCGTCACATCTTTATACAATCTTGTGTGCAGAGTTACTAGCTTTGAAGTTAATGAATGTTTTGTATCTGCTGCAATTTCTCTGTGTAGCAAAAATGCCAGCTTACGAAGACCAAAGAACAAACCTCAAATTTTGCTTTAAACTGGATAAAGCAACATCAGAAATCAATGAAAGGTTAAAAGCTCTATATGGGGAGGAAGTAATTGGTAAAACAAGTGTTTCAGTGGTTTTCAAATTCTGAATGTGTCATGACATCAGTTAGGATGCAAATTGTTCGTGACAATTCTGTTCCAGCAGAACCGACGAAAACATTGAAATGGTATTAAATGTTAGCTGCATTATAATAAGAGAGGTATCGGACTCATTAGGACTCTCTTTTTGAAGTTTTCAAAAGCATTTTAAATGACAGTTTAGAATTGAAGAATTGCCACAATGTCTGTGCTCCGCCTTCTTTCAAATGACCAAGAGGAAAGCCATGAGATTGCCTGCACAGATCTCAAAGAACATTTTCAAAATGACCCACATTTTATGGAAAAAGATATTACAGTTGATGAAACCTAGATTTATGGATATGAACCAGAAATGAAGCAAACTCTTCACAATGAAAGTGCCCTTCAGTGTTCCCTAAAAGAGCCAGACAATTTTTATTCAAAGAGAAGTCGATTTGTTGTGGACATTAAAGGAATTGTACACAAGGAATTTGTATACAGTGAATCAAGTGTACTACAAACAAGTGTTGCAAAGATTATGGGAGAGTGTGCGATGCAAATAGCTGGAGAAATTGAGGAATGGTGAGAGGTTCTTGTGTCATGACAATGCACCTGCTCACAAGACCCTAATGCCAATTTTTGGGTAAAAATAGGATGAATACTGTTCCCCATCCTGCCTCTTTCCAGATTTGGCTCCAGGGAGCAACTTAAAGTGTAGTGCCAAGGACTCTGTGGATACTGACATCCATTGCGAATTGCAGAAGTTCTGAAGGAGTGACAAATATGTCAACTTTCAAGGCAACTACTTCAAGGGAAATGGTGCAGAACAGACCAGTCGGAGTATTGTGTTTATGGCCTCATTCTGGAAATTTTTTGATGACACTTTACACATATATATGTAATTTTCCTGTGTATCTAATTTTTAGAAATGAGTGTTGATAAACTTTTATCTTCTACTGCAAGGTCAGGGCATGCAGTCTTTTATGCTGCAAAAATATCTTCCATATGAATCCAAGGTGGCCCGGGTTTGATCCCAGGCAACTGCGAAGTGAAATTTGTTGTGGACAACATAGCGCTGGGGCAGGTTTTCTCCAGGATTTCTGGCCACGCCGTGGCTCAGTGGTTAGACCGCTTGGCTCTCACAAAGGTGACCCAGGTTCTATCCCAGGCGACTGCTAAGTGAGATTTGTGGTGGACAACACAGCGCTGGGGCGGGTTTTCTCCGGGATCTCCAGTTTCCCCCGCCATCTCATTTCACCGGTGCTCCATCTTCATCTCATGTATCATCAGTGTCATCGCCTGCGGTGCCGTATGTAGTAAAAGCAGGTGTTAAACACTACACATTTTTTCCCAGGATTTCTGGTTTCCCCCATCTCATTCCATTGGTGCTTTTGTCTTCATCTCATGTATCATCAGTGTTACTACCTGTGGTGCTGCATGTAGTAAAAGCAGATATTAAACTCTACGCATTTAATTTCCATGTAAATTGTCATCCTATTGATCAAGAATTATTGGTTTTCTAAGTCTCATAAATGCATTTAAAATATTAAAAATTTGTTACATACTCCAGAAAGTTGATGTACTGTTATAAATTGGAGGATCTAGGGCATTTTCTTTTTACTGAATCTGAAACTGTAGGAAGAAGTTTCTTTTCTCAACACAAATGGACATAGCATTTGCAAAGCTTCTGTTGATCATGGTCTATTGTCCATGTTCTCGAGCATTAGTGACTGTAACATGTCCACAAATGATAAATAAACAGGTTTATGATAAATATTAACTAAGACACATTAAAACACTTAAAATGGTTTTGAATATATGTAATGTTACAAAACAATTATTGTTGGAAATTGTTCTTTTACACTAACCATGTGTAAGACAAGGTTTGGAAAGGTAGTCAGCCTGAAAAATTTAATGCCATAGCCATTTTCAAATCCTGGCTGTGATATTTAATTTTTCAGGCTGATTCTATTTTTTTTTCAATAATTATTGTTGCTGCATGCAATTTTGGCAGGTGGGATAATATAAAAAGATTTATTGTTAGTGCGAATACTTGTTCCTATAAATTGGATGGTAAGCATAAGCAGCAATTTGTGATGTGTATAATATACAGTGCAAATTCTTAGGTAAGATTGTGAAATATTTCTGTGCTTGGGTTGCATTTTAGGGGTGGTGCTCTTTAAGATGTAAGTAAGAAAATCACTTTGACTGTGGGCTATTTAAGAAGAAATAGCTTGTTTGTTAGGCTAGAGTATAATTACTTTATAATTTCACAGAACTTTCTAAATTAAATTCTGGTGATTTTCTGGATGGAACATAATCAAGAGGTTTGTGATCTTTACAAACTGGAGGTTTAAAAGATAGATCCTGTTTTCTTGCAAGTTCTTGTTAAAAGGTTTAAACTTAAGACTATGGTCCACAGCCTTTTCTGTAATCTGCATCTTTTCAACAATGTGATTGATGCAGATTTAGTAATTTATGAGCTTATTTGTCTCTCACAGCAGACAGTGCAGTTTATTACATAATTTGTACAAATGAATACAGTTACTAGAACTGATGCATCAGCTGCCTTACAAACAATAATATGAGACATTGTTAGTTTTTATTTAATTAGTAAGTTACCTGGAAACTCATTTTTAGAGTTAATCTGAGTGAAAAATACATTTTAACTTCCTAAGGATTTGTATTTTGAGATTTTTAAACTGATTAAATTGACTTTGTATGGAAAGTAGTTTTTAGATTGAACAGTTTTTTAAAGAAGTATTTGACTCTAAATAATGAATAAAGGAAAGAAGGCTGAGGGCTATAAAGAGTGTGTGTCACACTGGAAAGTCAAGGTACTCTATTCCTTTGTGACACAAGACTTGATAATTTGCCAGGGATGATTATTCTTGTGTTTCCCCTGGTTTTGTGTCGTTGTGCTTGCTATAACAAGGATCCTCTTCGTCTTCTTCCCCTCTGAAAGGCTACTTCGAAGACTGGTGGAGGCCGCGCAAAGGTCTGTACCACTTCTGCAGCAAGTACAAACACCTCTCTCTCTCTGTCTCTCTGTTTCTTTCTTGCACTGTTAATTTCTGTGCTCCTTAGAATGTTGCTATTTGTTTTCCAAGATTATAATTTGTCTTGCTGGTTATAATTTTTTAGAACTAAAGCTGTGGAAAAATTGCATGGTTTCAGATTTTAATATGATACAGAATATAAAAATGCATGAACTACTTTTAGTGTTTTCTGTCCTTCAGAGGGTCAAGTAGGAAAGGGATGTGAATGAAAACCTTAAGTTACAACTATCTTAGCAGATGCCTTTGCTGCTTTTGTACACTGCAGAATATTATGGAATTTTAAAGCTACAAATTGACCATTGTTTTACTTTTCATATTAGTTTTGTTAATATTTTAAGATATTTGTTCTTAAGTGGGAGCATTTTAATATGGAAGTCACAAATTCAACCCCCTCCCTGCCCAATTAGAATACTTGCATTGTATGTATGTGGAGTTCTTGCTTTAGATTTTTCTTAAACTTGGTCTGTAATTTCATAATATATTAGATTGCTTGTGTAAAATCCAACTAAATAACAATTTCTTGTGAAATATCCTTTTCTGTGGACTCAAATTTCAATAAATCTGTTGATATTGGAATAAAATGGTATTGGTGATAAAGGCACCAATAAGTAAACCACCTATGTATTTGGTACTGTTAATTTAAAAACCTTTTTGCTTCTCCCAAGCAACTATATCGTTCACACATAGCAAATTTTACAAGAATGATGGGCAGTCTGGTAAATGTGCATTCAGAAATGCTTGAAAAACAAATGGCCTCTACTATTTTATCTACCAGTGTGTCACTATATTACAAAAGAAAGTTCATATTAACCCTTTAATGGAAGTATAATTTGCTACTTATGCCCCTCTTGCTGTACTTACTAAACTGGTTTTCATACTGCTTTCTATAGTGCCTCAACGAAATGGCTTCAAATAGCCATGGTTGTTAAAACGATGTATAATGGACTGGCCATCCATTCAAATCTAAACGTCATGAGACTGAATCTCGGCAACTGCAGCAAATGTGCCTGTGGTAAAGGACGGGGAGAGCCCAAGTAAAATAATTGATGTGGTGACATGCTTGTATGATCATGGGTTATCATTTGACTGTAGTTGCGTAGATTTTGCCTTTTTATACTTAAAAAAAGCACTACAATGTAATTGTAAAAATAATATAAATAATCAAAAGACTCAAAATGTTGTGTATAACTGATAAAGACCAGTACAGTATTATAACGAAAAACAACTAAAATATTTTTAAGATAAATACAACAAAATGTTGCCCCAGGGCAACACCATCCATTAAAGGGTTAAATCTATTTATGAAACTTTCCTTCAATTGCAAAAATACTATGTTATATGTAATAGATGTAGATGACTTTTAAACACACTAAGAAAAATTATTTTATATACTTAAAACGCTCAGTAGTTAATAATAATAATAATAATAATAATAATAATAATAATAATAATAATAATAATAATAATAATAATAATGCAAAACATTGCTAGGTAAACTGACTCTTTATCTGTAATGTACACAATAAGAAACATATCTTTTAAAAAAGTATTGTTTTTTAACAATATTCAGAGTTCAACTCAGAAATTTGGAGATATTCTCTAACTCAGTTAAATTTATCAAAGCCCAGGAGTTAAAGAATCCTTGTCCTTAATGAGTGTCTGGAAACAAGGCACATTGTTTATTTTGGGTCATTAGATCACAGAAAATGCATTTTGTCTCCTGCTTTATTCACCGTTTTTGCTTGTTGGACCTCTTTGTCTTTTTTTAGGTGGTAGGTAACTTTTTTTTGTCATGGATTGCATTTTTAGTGCTCTAGGGCTTATATATAGGCAAAATTACTCTAAATCACTAAAGCCAATAGAGCACCATTCTGTTGTCCAGTTGAAGTTTTCTTGACACTAAGAGACGTGCATTGTTGTGTCTAAGAGATATTCTAGCCAGAGGTACATGTCATTTAAGTACTTCCACAAGAGGATGGTTTCCAACAGTCCATACTAATACTCCAGATGCCAAATATGTCTGGATTGCCTCCCTGGATACCATTTGGGTGCCCCTAGAAGGTCATATGTGTTAAATCAGATGTGTGTCTGTACAGCATTGCTGTTCAATTTCTTATCCATGGATGTGGGAATATTTCACAGACCCTAGATGAAAACCCCAGCGTATCACTGATACAGTATGCCCAACATTATGGAATATTGGTCCATCCAGTTTTGTGCAACCCAAAAATGTTTCTCTATTCAAATGACTGTAGCTATACACATTCATGTCATCTTGGCATGGTTATACCGTAGTGTCTTCTGGCAAGTGAACTGTTATGATATTGCACTAACTACTTGCAGAGTCAACACAGAGGCCAAATATTTTGCAGTACTATCTGTTGCCTGTTGATCACAACACATGTTACCAATATTATAACCTCTCAATATCCACATAGTATGTCCATGTTAAATTACATACATTCCCTTTTAACAATGATGTTGAATGTGAAGCATATTTAATCCAAAATTTTACTGTATTGGAACACCACAGTGAAACAGAACATAATTTTAGATGAATATATATTATAATATATTATTATTGTTATTATTAATTATTATTATTATTATAAAACAGAGTAGTTGTGAAAATAGACAGAAAGACCTTTTCACGTGGTGGTAAATTGCCTAATATAACAAAATTAAAGCAGCATGTTACATTCATATACTGTGTGAAGCTTTCAGAATGTGTTGAGAAAGTAATCTAAGAGTTTCCAGTTGCTGTCATAAGGGGAGGTAAAGTTATTACATCTGAAAATAAGAAAAATCAAAATAGGTTATTACACATGTTTATATATGAAAACTCGCTAATAATATAATTCAGTGACCAATTTTCACCTTTAGTTTTTTACAATTATGAAATAGTGGATTCATCTCATCACTAATTTTCATTGAACATTCTTCTATTCTATGTTACATTAATGAACCGATTTCAAATTGATAGTTTACAGTTGAAATTACTTACTCTGTTTGAATTAGTTCTAAATATTTTAAAAGTCTGTTCTAAGATGAAAGGGTGATGTTGCTTTTCCTTGTTTAGAGAATAACTTGCTATAGAAAACCATTGTTTATATCATTAAGCTAGTTTTTGTAGGACTGTCCCTTTAGAATGGTTGACTGCTGAATTGCTTCAATTATGCTTTGTTTACAAAAGCATAATGCACTGCTTAAAAAAGAAAAAGAAATTGTATGCTATATCAGAAATTTCAGATAATTTACTCTGAAATTGATTCCCTGATTTCAGATGTCATTAGATTTATCCTAGCATGTCAGGTTTTGAAGTATGGTACTCTAAATGCAAGTAATTGAAATCTTAATATTCTTAATATACAAAAATTCATAAATTGAGTTTATCATCTTTTATAACTTTTGGAAATTGTTAAATTATACCATTTCAAATACTTTTATATGAAGATATATACTTGCAATAAATGGTAAGCACTAAAAACTTTTCTGCTTATTTTGGAATGCAATTGTTTACTGTACAACCAGCAGAAATCACCCATCATACTTGGGCTATATTACTATGGTACCTGGATTCTATGGCTGATATGTCTTGAGTTTCTCACCATATTCATCATTTACAGAACCAAGATTTGATGGAAAAAATTAAAAGATGAAAATTTAGAAGTTGCATTTTTAATGACTTAGGACAACCTCAATTCCAAAATGCTCTAAGCATGTTTGCACTACCTTAGTATCTGTCGGAATTTCCTAAACACCTAGTTTGCCACGAGTACAAATGCATCCTATGCTTTGAGTTCAAGAGTGGTTAGTTTTTGCCCTGAAGATTGTGTAACTCCCAAATTGTTGGGTGTCTGTCTTAATGAAAATTCCTGCCTTCAATTTTGCAATACTTTTTTTTTTAAAGAAACTTAGCCTTTATTGTGATTCAGTGTTTTATTATGAACCAAGTTAAATGTGAAGAGAAAACCGAATGTATTAAACATATAAAAATGAAAAATCGTAGTTCTAAAATTGTGACGTGCTAGAGAAAAACAGACTTCAGATCTGTGATCAGCACACTCTAATTAGAGTTGGTAAGCTTGCTTTTATTTGGCAGCAAAATCGCTGTAGTCCAGTGTAATTGGAATCCAGAAGAGTATTTCATATTGAAATGTAAGAACTTGCACTTCCTTTACTTGAACATTTTTGTACATTGATGTTCTATCACAGAACCAACCAGAAATCATTTAGGTTTTAGTTGTAAGATAAGACAAAATTGAAGAATAATAGAAATATTTGGTTGCTGCTTAGGAAGCATGAAATTTTGTATTTCTTAACCTATGCAAACACCCTCAATTACATTCTTGTAATTATGAAGAGATTGTAAAATTGAATACGTATAACTCATTTTTTTCCCTCCTGTTTTTGAAATACCTGCACATTTCATTACTGTTCTAAGTGAAAACTCCATGCACATCTCTTGTCATTGGAAATCGTTAAGGACAACCTGAAAATGTTAATTATTCTAAGGGACATAGGAATGGTGGGCAGAATCACATAAATTACATTATGAATCCAGAGCGCTTTGTCAGATTGAGGTTCGTATTATTTATCGTGGTACCTGAAGTATTATTAGAAAAGACTTCCGATAGCCCCGCCCCCACCCTCCAAAATAAAAAGAGAGAGAGAGAGAGAGAAAGAAAAGTCTTTAACACATTTAAAATTGCTGTAGGCATTCCTTTTAAGATTTCAAGTCTCCACACAGCGATGTTAAGGTTCAAGGGGAAAAAAGTGACATACTTTCATTTTGTATCTTAAAAATGCATGTACACATTATTTAATATTGGTAAAATTGGGAATTTATTCTTTTGTATTTCCCTTTCCTATCATGACTTGTGTGTTGTATTCAAGAATAGGATATACTTTTAGAACTGTAAATGTTATTTTTGTTTTTAAACCAGCAAGACAGTAGAATTTGCAAAGTTAAAAGTTGCTTAGGCATAGTTGGTTTTGGTGTATCATTTTTTATGTGAATGTTAATTGTAATGGTAAGAAGTAATTAAAACATTGGTTGCATAATGGACATGTAATACTGGTGAAAATGATTACACGGCACTACAATATTTGGTTACTTGGAGCTTACATGAAATATAATATACTTTTGTCATAGTATATGTTAATTAAAATCTAAGTGACTTATTAATGTATTTGCAGCATTTTAGTTTTAATTGGGAAATAAGAGACAGTTGTATTCAAATCAGTAGTCTGCAATGAGATTTCATTACAGGAAATGGACATTTCAGTTTGATACCAGAGGGACATCTGGAAAATACCTAATCAAGCTTGTGTATGAAAAAGGAGGATCCAGATTTTTCTCTGGCTTTGGTTGCCTAGAATCAGTAGTTACTAGATAAAATTTGATCAGATGTGACAGCTGAGTTATACTGAAGAAAAGACTTTTAGCCTCAGGATAAAAGAGGAGGGGAAAAAATGTCTAGGACATTGTATTGCTAATATATAAATTGCATGAAAGAATTTAAACAACTTATCTTGAAAAGACAACACATTTCTGTGCTGTGCCATTACTCCAGTAATCAATTGCTCAGGTGCTTAGAAATGAATATAATCCAAAATGCATTTTATACATTGTTTCAAGTGAAAGAAGTTTGAAGGATGTTCTTCACAACAGGAATCAACTTTGTTGAATAACAGTAATTGAAGGAAGTTACAACTTTATCAATTTTCTGTAAATAATTAAATGTACTGAATACAACTTGTGTACTGAAACCTCACAATTTGCTGTGCTTTATTAAAGGATTAAACATGGTGTAGTAAATTTCTATTTTTAAGTTTATTTGTATTTTTTAATTTACATTTATGGTTGTGAAGTGGAGGAAAGAACTAGGCAGTTACATTTGTTTTGAAGGAAGCATTTGGCCTCTGGAACAAAGTTGTAGCAACATTCTCATTAATTGAACTAGAAACGGTTTTCCTGTTACAAGTTACAGTTCATTTTTGTTATGGAAACAATTTATCAAGACTTTGGTTAGAACTTGCTTCTTATATTTGTTGTGAAGTCAAAAGCAAGTCTTGGGGGTGGGGGCTAGGATTGGTTTTGGCAAATTGCAAATTAAGTCATTGAAGATATTTTGTCATATGAGAAAATATGTTTCTAGCATGAATATTATAAGCATGTATGTACTGAATGTAAATACTTAAAAAGTTGCATTTTCTGCACTCTTCTATTTGCTAGGAAATTCAAAGCATAAAGTGGGAGATTTCATCTAGATATGAAATGATAAATAATAAGGTATATCAATGATTTGCTGAATTTTTTTGTTAAATACATAACTCTCAATTGGAGCTTGACCTCAAGTTAGTACAGTGTTCTTGTTACAGAATGAAAGAGAAATAATTTTTTTTTATTTTTTTTTATTATATGTTCTACTTTCATTTCTGTTTCCTTCAGATTGTTTGCTACTTTAGTGTTTCACACATACTTAAAGGTTATCTCCTCTAAGTGTTACACATTCATAAAAAGACCATCACATGTAAAGATATTAAGCAGATAAGGAAGCTTATATGATCAAAACCAAGGTAGGATGCCAATTAGCTCATTCACTTTCTGTATTTATTTAGTTGGTAATAATAATTGTGCAAAATTGTTGGATACAGCAAATTGTAGTACAGGAGATCCATTACTTGTTAAGATAAAATTACATTCTGTGTAACTGAATCAACAAAGTATCTTAAAAGCAATAATTATTTAGCATTTACAAACAGAATCTTGCATGTGCTGCAGTATCCTTCAGTGATGAAGTTAATCTAAATTTCCAATGTTCTGGAAGAAAACAGCTTTGTAGTGAAATCCAATTAATATTTCACATTTTAATTGGGTAATCATGGATAATTAATATTGGAATCACTTCTGTTTTAAATTATAAAGAAAAAGTATGTTTATCATTAATACTCCTTCCTATCAAGGGATATAAACATTTCATAACACATTGGAATATCGTTCCTTATAAAAGCATATAACATGTACATGTTATACATTTTTTGGCATAAACCCTTGTACCTTAATCAAAATCAGTACCAGGAAACTTTCAAGTGTTTTAAAATTTAGTTCCATTGTCATACATTTTCATGTAAGCCTCCATGTGACTTAATTTTAAATAAGATTCTAACAATTTTTTTTTTCAGTAAAAAAAATTATACACTCATAAAGCTGTTTAGACATTGTGATATTTCTGTGCTTGTTTAGATAGGCGCTTGATAGTAAGGGGGGTGGAGAAGAGAGAGAGAGTGTGTAAAGTCATCAGTCTTGATGTATAATATGTGGATTTCATTTTGGGGCATGATGTGGGACCAGCTGGCACCTACCAGAAAATTACATTTGGCTGTTAAATAGTATGTCTAGACTTCATACAAGGAGCATGTCCAGTCGACTTTTGCCATTCAGTTTGACTTTGCTTAAAACTATATTATAATTCATGAAATTAAATGCATTAAAGCCTTAGCTTTTTACTAAGTAAGTTTGTCAGGTTGATATTATTGTATATACATGTAGTCATCACGTCTTAACCTTCTTATGAAAGCAGCAATTAGGTCTGTTGTTTGGATTAATTTCTATTATTGCATATATTTCAGGGTACTTTAGGTAGTTTTGAAGGATGGATGTAATTTGGGATAAATGAGACTGAAACCTGAAGCAGTGTGGTTATGAAACTTGGTGGAGCAGTGGAAAAATATCAATTTTCTGCAACTATAAAATGCATGCAACTTTTCTGTACTCATATGCAACCAGTCCAATGTGGCTGTATATTGTTATATGAAACACATAATTTTGATGTGGAAGGGTCCAGGAATCCACATTTACAGAATAATATTCCCATTCATAAATGTGTATATGGTTATCGTTTTTCAATTTACAATGGATGGAATTTGTGTAGATAAAGTCACTTCTTGCAAGAATTTAGTGTAGGGATGTATTAGAGCAAACTGACACTGTTTCAGGCAAAAGCATAAAGTTTTCTAGATTTTTAACCTTACACTGGAGGGGCATTTTGGCAGTCCCAAAATTATGAATATTTCACTGTCTTCTCTCCTTCCATGTCCGTGTTAAACAATTTATATAGCTCTTTATAAATGCTCAGAGAGGTTGAAGGCCCATCACTGTGACTTGTCAGGGAGCCCAGAGATTATAAGGCACTCTTCTTTAAGCTTATTTGGTCATACTCAGTGCAGCACTTTTTTTTTTTAAATCTGAATATTGTGCCCTGGCTCCTTGGTTAATAAACCAGGGCATATATCCATATTTGTATATTCAGATTTTATAATAATAGCAGCAAATGCATATTAGGAATTTTTACAGAATATGTACCTAAATTGTTTATTTAAAAAAAAAAACATTTTAATTTACCAGTCAACGTTGTATTTACTTTGCATTTTCTGGACTTTGGTTAGAAATAGGTGGTCCTATAGCTTTCACTTCGGCAGCCTTGTTATGGGTACATGTTAAAAGGTTAAGGTTTCAATGCTTCAGAGAAGTTGGCTACTTGTGACACAATCTGTGGCACTCTCGACTTGTTTAAATAAATTGTGCTTCACTTCATAGATGAATCATTTGCAGAAACTTTGGTCAGTATTTCCAATATATTTTTAAGTATTTTCCGCATTGCTAGAAAAGCTAATTTTATTTTCTTGTATTTATTTTCCTTAAATGTTTTTACACGTATATGAAGCTTCAAAACCTAGCTTTTCTTTTTCATTACATTTTACTTAACTGTCTACTTGCAGAGAAAAATCTGCAAGATTTGCATCACATTCTCTCAAAAGTCAGAAAATTAAGAGATTTTTAATATTCATTTTCAGTTTTCTTGAGTAATCATACATGTATAGCTCTTCTCTAAAGTAGAAATGAACTATTAGCAACCCAAATTTTTTACACGTTACTTTAATAGTGTTCTACTATCTAGAAAACCGAAGATCTTGGTACTAATTTTCAAATTGTTCTGTTCTCTGAGTTGTTTAATGCATTTTTAAGTTTCTAATATGGCTATGAGGGAGGAAAACCAGTTGTCAAAATTTGAACTCTTGACCTTATTTGCAAAGAACTAGGCTCCTCTTAAACATTGGCCTGAACAGCCACTGCTTTGATGCATCTTCCATTACTTCCATATTTTGCGCTACTGTGGATATACTTAATTATTGGTGTGCAGACACTGCAATGGTAGACAATGGTAGACAATCAGTTCCCAAACTCAGATTGCTTTCCTATGGTCTTTTGAACTGATTCCTTGCTGAACTTGGCAGTTTTCTTTAAATAAAGTGTATGTGTGCCCAGTTCTTGAATGTCTTCTCTGTTATTTAATAACCAAAGAGCACATTAGAATTATTTCTGGATTGCCACCTGGTATAACCTTGAATATACGAGCCAGTAATAATTACATGAAAAACTACAGTCTGCAAAACTGTAATAGCATCATGTCACAAAGTAAAAGTATAAAAAGTAAAAATGGAAATGGTTTACACCATTCCTAATTGGTGTAGTTAAAAAAGATAACTGGACAGGCGGGCAGGGTAAGATAGATTAATTCTGATGATTGGGGCAGGAATAACCTGGTTACTTAAATCATAATGGTTACCGTCTTTTATTCTTGAATACTACACAGGCTAGGATTTCAGTTTATTTGAAAGTATAACATAAATTGTGTTAACAGATGAAGTAACATTTTGGACTAAGCATTTTGCTACAGAAGTTCTGCCACAGAGATATCAAGTAAAGCTAAGTGATTTAATAGTACCATTAATTGATGTACATCACCAAACTTTCTGGTCAGATTATAAAATTTTGAATTTGCTACAATATGCATATTGTGAAGCACTGTTTCAAAGGCAGTGCTATTTTGGCTCCAATTTTAGTGACTGGATAACTTGCTTTATATGCTAATTTCTTAAGTGATTTTGTTTTTCTTTTAGATTTAATAAATCTGTGGTATGCACTCTTTTCACATGTGCAAAATCAGATGTAATATTTGGGGAAACCATTTATTTATGCTGCTGTGAAAGTACTGTTTGTGACCACATTGTAGATGAGGCTGGAATATATGAGAATAGAAAGTGATGCTTTATAGTACATATTTTACTTCCCTAAAACCTATCACTGATTTGCCTCTACAATATGGAAAACTATAATAGAGGCGATAAGAAGCTCAGAGTTAAGTACTTAAAAATTGTAAGTCGCCATTGTGGTAGGTGATCTTGAATTGAGATTTCCTCATGGTTTGTGGGGAAGATAGGAATCAACTGAAGAATTTGTAATGCCATCATGTTGCTATGGTAGCTAAGTGACAAGAGTAGCTATGTGTAGAGTGGGACATCTGTTTAAATCCTTCCTATGGCATTCAATTTTTTAATTTTAACTCTAACCTTAAAAAATAATAGTTTTGCAATTTTAAACCTGTGCAGTAGTAATTACAGTCAAGGAGCACTGTTTTGAAAGTAAAAGAAGTACAATGAAAACTAGTATTTTCTAGTGTGCTGATATTTTCTAGGTATTTTCAGCTACTCTCATAAATCTAGTCTTTAGAACTGTGAATTTTTTTGTAAGTGGATTCTGAAGTATGGTAGAGATGTATCTTGTTGAAAAATGGTTCCAGGGAAAACTTTGGGAATATCTTGATAAATTGTGTTTTGCTATTATTGAGGCGTTTTGGAATTTAGGAATTTTCAAATAAATGTCATGTGAGTGTAGCAGATGTTCATTGTGTTAAATTTATAACCATGACAGCAATATTAATTGCACCACAGTTGGGGTCATTTCTTTTAAGGAAATGCAGATATAGATATTTATAATATTGGCAAGGAGAACTGGAGAGATGTGCTGGTTATATGTTGCATGTGAACTCGAATATCAGTGACTAGCCTGATTGAATAAGTTGATAATGAAAAAAATAAAATATATGGCCTTAAAAATACAATTTCTGAAAATAGTAGCAAAAACAAGGTGGTTGTATATGGATATGAAAGAAAATAGCAATTTTAAAAAGATGCCAAATAAGCATTTTAAAAAGATGCCAAATAAGCTAGCAATTCAGCAATCTAACCCTTTCAAACTTCGACCAGTTTGTAAGAGAAACAAAGTAGAACCTCTAATTTTTAGCAATTCTCTTTTTGCTATATATTTTGATAGTTTAAATTTATAGACAAGAGCTTGGCCAATATTAAATAAGAAATATGATAAATATTAAAGCCTTGTAGAATTTGAATGCTAAGCTGGTCCTAACATGAAGCTTCAGTCATTTTATTTTACATGATGATCCCTCATCCTTGACCAGAGACTTAGTAACAGCTAAATTTTGAACGTAAGCTAACCTCTGGTATTAACCCTCGGCAGTTTTCAAGATCAGAAATATATACTGCTAAGTTTGAAAAATAGATTTTTATTAAAATTAAATCTGTTCTGATGTTAAAAAGCATCATTTAATATGTTAACGATAGCAGCTTAGGGTTTCTGTGTAGCCCATCTGCAATATAATAGTGCATCCAACCAGCAGAGCACCAAATTTGAATCTCATTTGGTCAGTTGTCTAAGAATTTTTAGAGGTTTTATCTTTCACTAAGACAAATGTCAGGCTCTTGTATTCCTAACATGTGTGACCATTTATTAAATGTCCATCATCTCTATACTTAAACTGTTACAGAAGGATAGTATGAAGTTCTTCAGAAATTGGTCTTAAAAATCTGTTTTTGCCGTAATAAATGAAAGTTTGGGAAAAACAAATTAATAGTGATACTAGTAATAAATAGCACTAATAATAATAATAATAAAAATAATAATAATAATAATAATAATAATAATAATAATAATAATAATAATAATAATAATAATAAACTAACATGAATTTCGGCATCAATGGAAAGATGCAGGCACATTAGTTAAATCAAGCATGAAATTGTGAGTGACATTCTAGGAATTGCTTCGAGAAGAGTTTTACTCCCCCCCCCCAAAAAAAAAAAAAAAATTGTGTGGTTTCATGCCTGTGGAACTATATGTATAAAAAATTGCATTCTATATGTTTTGTATTATTGCTCTTCAAGCATTCATATTAAACATAGTTTGCTACATGCTGATGTTGAACTTTCACTTTGCATGACTGTCAGAAACAAATAAATGGCAAATTGACATTAAAGAATGTATAAAATATTTGAAAATTTAAACTAATTACCTTAGAAATGTTTAGTGCTAGAAAAAAATTGTAATATAAATTGTAAATTTGTTTCATAAGAAGTACATTATTTATTTAGACATACTCCTTTCAAAGAATATTCAAGGCATGGATTTTGTCATGTAAACATCTCAGATTTAATAAAAATCATTACATTTTTTAGAAAATAAATGGCAAAAAATTGTCAAATAAACGTTAGTTTGGTGCCGGGGAATTTTATAAAAAAAACTGCTTGGTCGCACACGCACATGCACACATACTTTGAAACATTTCTAGTGCTATCTTGATTCCTATATTTTTTGGTGCAATGTAATACGATTTAGATAGAGAAAACAGTATATCTGTATATTCTAAATTCTTTTAACAATTTTCAGTTTTTCTCCTCAAATAATAGCCCACAATCAGAGACCAGAACTCTTGGCTGAATAGCTTTTAAAATAGTTACTTTTTCTCCAATTTGAAAGTGAGTTTGTATCATATTAAATTTTGTGATTAAAACACTGCATTTGGACTTTTCTGTCCCCTCCCCCCCCTTTTTTTTTAATGAATGTGAAATATCTGAAATAAATACAAAGACTGCTGTTCAACTAATATTCCATTATTGTCATAAACAAGTTTATTTGACTTCCTATCATATCATACCATCTTCAAAAGTAAATGAGTGCCAGAGCTAAAATGTGGTTTCATTATTCTAAATTTCTTTTAGTTTTCATTGCAATGTTAATGCAAGGTAGCTATAATATGCCAAAATTCAGTTTTCCTTTGTGCAGTAAAATGTGAAGTTAGATTGTTACTTTTGGATTCAGTGTATTTTCTAATATATATGGGAACAGTCAGTGAACTATGAAAAGAAATATTTTCTCAACATATCAGTTCAACCAAACACAAAGATGTAATTTTCAAGGCTCTGGGGCGATTTCCTTGCTTTCAGTAGCAATTGCAACATGTTGAATATTGCAATTTACATTTAGTCTTTCAACTTTCATTGAAGCCAGAATTTCTTAATGCATTGACAGTTTTTAGAGAAGTTTATAGACAATTCTGTAAGTTATGTTTGCAAAGCAGTAATGAAAATCATTAAAGATGTGTTAAAAAGCAAAAGATCTGGATTTCAGTTGATGAATCAACTTATCCTGCAGGTTGTTGTATTACCAACATTAATTTTTGGGTCATTAGATGTTTCAGGTGATTCATTAAAAGCATTCCTACTTGCAAGAGTGTTTGGAAAAAGTTCAAAATTAAACTATCACACATCTATTTATTAATCCAGCTGTGGCTTACAGATTCACTGCAACAGTATTACTTTTCGTCTCCGATGCTGTACCATGAAAAAAAAAGGGCTATTTTCGAACATGTTTCGCATCACCAGTATAGCATATTGTTTCACATGCAGTCAAATATGCTTTGGGATGTGAAATTAGTTTGCAGTATTAAGATATCTTCGTGGGGGGCAATGTCAAGGAATCAGACATTTAAAGAAATTAAATCAGATAAACATGTTCCCCTATTAACAAGGGGGGGGGGGAATATGAATTTCTGCAGTAGTTTACTGCACTTAAAATTTCCTGAGTAAAAGTTGGTTATTGCTTGGAGGATGTAGCATCAATTGTAGAAGCAAAGAAACTTCTTGAATCTTCAAATGTGTGAAACTTTCATTGTGGTTGAGTTCAGTTTTCTGCATAAGTGATTTGTTCAAGAATCAGGGCAGCATTTGATAAAGTCGGTGAAAATTGTGAATGATGCAGTGCAAATATTGGAAATGTGCCAGGAAAATGGGATTCATTTGTTAGGGAAAACGTAAATTGGTGTTTTCAGAAAATCCTGATCTTGACAAGCTTAGAAGCATTTAAAAAATACTACAAGGAGACAGTTGTTTCAATTGAAGTGGGTCCTAGAGTAGTCCAATGTTTTAGATTTTCTCCAATTACCTTTAAAGATTTTGGAAGTTCATTTTTTCAAATTTGGCAGGAAACTCCATATCATTCCAGAAAGTTTAACTAAACATTTGGTTGTCATGCGGAACCAATAAGCTAAGACTTGTAATGCATTAGCTTTCGAGAAACATTTTCATCTTCTGTTACATACAATTAGCATTTTATTTAAAACTGTATCCGGATTTGTATGTTGACTGTTTCGAAGACCCAGGTCGGGAAGGCACATGTAACAGGGTTACTTCCGCTTTCACTCTTTATTCAAGTCCCACAACGGGCGCCATATGTAGCCAGATTTCTATGTTGTATATTGTGTACCATTTGTGCGGCTGTCAGTTTCTTCAGGTCACCACTTGTATCATCTGGATTTTAAAGCTGTCTTTCTTTCCTCACCACAAATATGTGCAATGTATATAAAGAGTTGTTAATAATTTACTCAGAAATATCAGATAAGCTAATGCAATTGCGATAAATATATAATTTGATTGTATATAATCTGGATTACATTTTACTCTAACTTTCTTTCCTAGTCAATCATTGGAGATTACCTCCAGCATATAGATAAATCCTTACTTCCTTAATAGTTTCCATTAATTACATAAAATTGCTCACTCCTGCACGTGCACTCATCACTATCAAGATTACGGAACATATCTTTATGAAGATTATTGATTATCCATTACTATGCAAAACTTTTATATTCACAGTGACATTTTTCCATCATCATGAAACAAGATTATTGATTTTTCTTCTCCTAGCAACCGTTCCTAATTTTTTTTAATATTGTCATTACATGGCCCAATAATAGATCAGAAAACAAGAATTTCCAACTGGATAGTCATATAAAAGGTTCCAACTAAAACGTACCATTACAAAACTTTAAAGTTACTTTAAAAATAAAACACAATATCAACATATGTTGATCGTGTGATTGACCAAGTAGTGCAATTTTGTAAGTAAAGGCATCCTGTAAGGTTACTGTTTTTTGTTGCCTATTTTAGCTATTTAAAATGCCTTTTGTCTGTATTTTAACGATTTATAATGGCTAAACTTCTGGTCTCTGCTCATAGCACAGTAGAATGTTTATCTTTTTTTTCTAATGATATATCTTTGTCAGTAGACTTGTGAATTAGAAGTATTTGACAGATTTACGTAACAGTACAATGTATTACAACTACTAAGTACATACAAATTAACATATTACATAATTTCCCTGTTAAACATGAGCTAAATAATAATACAATGAGTAGTTACAGTTCATTTACATTATAAAAACATTTGTGAATGTTTTTTTCAGAAGATTTTTAAAAAATTACCTTGTGATAATTAATATGTAAAGGAAGTTTATTATACATGATCATAGCAATCATATGTGGGTCTCTGTTGCTCAAAGGTTTTGCGTTTTACAATCTATAGTAGTTATTTATTCCTCTGGTGTGATAATATCTCTATTTCTCAATTTAAATTTGCTTTTGACTGGACTAGTAAAATAACTTTTAAAACATACAGTGATATAACAATTAATTTTCTGATTTTTTTTTTAGTATTTATTTCACCAACTCTTGGCTTGGGGAGTTGAAGATTCAACTTTTTTTTTGTGCAAAATTAGTATCCTGTTTAAATTTAAGTTGATAGTAGCTCCCCATGTCTAGCAGTAAGCTTTTGGTTAGCTATAATCAGATTTTGTTTGTCCTTTAACAGGTTAGGTAATTTCAGATGAATGAAGGACTAAACTGATGCTCAAATGAGCTTAGAGTTAGCTGACAATTATCTTTAGAATAAAGGAAAACCTTGGAAAAAGACCTTATGCAGACACTGTGACCAAAATTCAAACTTGGCACCTTTTGATCATAACTGCCAATAATGGCATACTTGTTAAGAAATTTTGTCCATCTTTACACAACTTGGGAACTGCTGGATGGATGGATGGATGGATGGATGGATGGATGGATGGATGGATGGATGGATGGATGGATGGATGGATGGATGGATGGATGGATGGATGGATGGATGGATGGATGGATGGATGGATGGATGGATGGATGGATGGATGGATGGATGGATGGATGGATGGATGGATGGATGGATGGATGGATGGATGGATGGATGGATGGATGGATGGATGGATGGATGGATGGATGGATGGATGGATGGATGGATGGATGGATGGATGGATGGATGGATGGATGGATGGATGGATGGATGGATGGATGGATGGATGGATGGATGGATGGATGGATGGATGGATGGATGGATGGATGGATGGATGGATGGATGGATGGATGGATGGATGGATGGATGGATGGATGGATGGATGGATGGATGGATGGATGGATGGATGGATGGATGGATGGATGGATGGATGGATGGATGGATGGATGGATGGATGGATGGATGGATGGATGGATGGATGGATGGATGGATGGATGGATGGATGGATGGATGGATGGATGGATGGATGGATGGATGGATGGATGGATGGATGGATGGATGGATGGATGGATGGATGGATGGATGGATGGATGGATGGATGGATGGATGGATGGATGGATGGATGGATGGATGGATGGATGGATGGATGGATGGATGGATGGATGGATGGATGGATGGATGGATGGATGGATGGATGGATGGATGGATGGATGGATGGATGGATGGATGGATGGATGGATGGATGGATGGATGGATGGATGGATGGATGGATGGATGGATGGATGGATGGATGGATGGATGGATGGATGGATGGATGGATGGATGGATGGATGGATGGATGGATGGATGGATGGATGGAATTTTAATTGAGTTTGAAGAAAGTTTTTTTCCCCAGTTTTGGTGGAGCCTCCAAACAATGGATGATTTATAAGTTAACTGCTGTATTTGAGGAGATAAAGTGTTGTATATAAAAGATTGAAGTTGTTTCTCAATTTTCCAGTGTAATTGAAACTGGTACAAATCTTCGAGAATTTGTATATGCAGCTGTCTAAATATTTCTATTTTAATGCAATCTGTGCATGAATGGAGATGAAAGATTTTTAAAGTCTGCAAAATTAAAGTTTTGGTATGGAAAATCTCCTATAAGTTATTTTTAAGATTTATTTGTTAATGCTGCTTTACCATTTCTACCACAAAATTATTACACCTGAAACTTATTGTTAATTTACTATCTTGTTTTATCTGTTTCTTCTGTGCCAAAGTCATTTAAGCTAAGGATGTTGTTTTATATCCTCAATCTGAATACTCCCTTTTTTCTGTCTCTCTTTTCTTTCAATTTTGTTTAAGAAATTAAGTGTATAGAACTCTTGAAAGATTTTGAAGGACCTCAAGAATGCAAAACTATCTCAAATATACAACCAAAAAAGAGTATAAGAATAGGACTACTCTGTAATATTATTACATTACATGAAGGAAATCAATGGGTAATGCCTTTTAGCTTATCCAATGGAGGAGGGGAAAAGTGTAACTGGAAACAAGTGTATTATATGCCAGACTTTTTTTGTCATAATTGGCTACATATTGGCTACACTGGTGGTTCCAAATTGGATAATGAACATGGAACATGAGCTGGAATATACTCAAAATTATTCAGCCATTATATAGCTGTGGGAAAAAATTCAGACCATTTTGGGGGAGAAACCTAGGCTATACAGGCATCATTAACACATCGTATATACAAAATAAATTCTTCTCAAAATGCTGTTATTTTAAGTGATTTTGCCCGCCTCGGTAGCATGGTGGTAGTGTCTGCCTCACGTTCAAGAGGTCCCAAGTTCGAATCTCGGTCAGGGTGAGTTACCTGGAAAAGGTTTTTTCCGGAGTTTTCCCTTATCCTGAAAGACGAATGTCGGGTAACTCTAAGCTCTATGGACCCTGGGCTCATTTGAGCATCATTTCACCCATTCCATTCATCGTCCGATATGACTTAACGCTGGAGGACGTTAAAAAAAAAAGTGATTCAAGCTATTGCTTCAAATAGTTCCCTCCTTTCCTCTAATGTATTATAAAGAAAAAGATGATGAAAATATTAACAAAAGAAAATAAAAAATATACAGCTCCAGTGAATACTTTCTCATTGTGAGATATATGGGAACGAAGTTGCGGATCTCCTTGCCATAAAAGGAACCAAAATCTTGCAAAATCCGAAACAAACCTTACTGTACCACTCAGGAAAAATTATAATTAAAAGAAATTTCCAAAAAGAACGAAACAGTATTATAAAACTCAAAAGTATTGATAAATCTTGGGCCGCATTACTACAGAACAAAAAGTTAATACCTAATTATCCAAGACACAAGGCTGTTGCAACATAGATTACTGACAAGTCACCTATTGCCTGTGCACCTTCATAAAATTGGTATCCTCAACTCTTCAAATTGTGTATTGTGGTGGGATGAGAACTCCAAAATGAACAAAGATCATCTCCTCCATTGTATGGCTCTCAAGATGTTAACCTCTGGATGGATTACTAATGGAACTATACTGGGAAGCAAGTATAGAAAGAAAATGGAATATCTCCGAGCAACAGGGCATTAGACTCTACTACAATACTAAATAATAATAATAGTAATAATAGTAATAATAATATAAAATAATAAATTTCCTGAATCAGATCTTAAGATTACCTGATAAGTAACTGCCTGACCTACATATCTGAAGCTGTGCTTTGTGAATAAGTTAAGGTAGGGTTTCTATGGTTCAAAATTTTAATCCTGCTCCTGTCTGCTAAATTTTATATCTGTAAAGCATTTGTTACAGAGCCACAGCTCGTTAACGACTATATTTGTACTGCTTCTGCAAGCTGTGCAATGTAAAACCACATTACCAGCATGTCATACTTTATTACACGATCTAACTTAAAGAAATAAACTGGGGTTTGGGAACCATATATAGTGAAAACTAAGAACTATACATGTACCAGGAAAAGTAGATAATGTAAAACTATCTTTGTAAGAATGCTCCCAATGGTGCGGTAGTTCTGATGTTTACAGAAATGATTTTAACAAATACCATTCAAAGTTGTAATTCAGATTGATATGTAACTAGAAGCAGCTGATTCTTCAAAACTTGCCAAGAGCGACTCAAACTTGCTGCAGCTCCTGAATGTGGGCAACCATTATCTGGCTTAAAGTGACTGGTATACTAGCATACTCTAGTTAGTTCAAGAAAATTTGGATTTCCTGATACAAACGTGAAATTGTGCTGGAGCACCTTTTAAATAATGAATCACAAGATGAAATAGTCAATATTCTGTAAGGATCTTAGCCATAAGAATAACATGCATCCGATATTTTTGTTTTCTATTCCCTGTAATTTCTGAAATATTACAAATAATCTTTTTGACTTTCTATATTTCTTTACTTTAGGAATATTGATTAACTATGAAGAATAATTAAAGAGTGTTTTATGTGTATATTTATGCATGTAAGAAATAGAATATATTATGCAAACATTTGAATTGAATGACCTTAGAATGCTTTCTAAAAATATTCTGAATTTTGCTGTTATCTCTGCAAGCTCTTACTCTTTTTAACTAATGTGAAACATTGTAGTTATAAAATATATTGTACCTTACGTAATGTAACTGTTTGGTAATAATTGGTATTTCGTCGACTTGACATGCTCTTAGTATTTAAGAATGCAAGATATATTTTCAAGTATTTGCAATGCAGTTTGCATAGGACATTGGATTCAAAATTATAGGTTTGGAAAAGCTTATGTTAGCATTTAAGGGGAGTAGACATGATCAGAAATTTTGTACTTATGATTTATTTTCTTTCTCTTTCCCCATGTCCCTGATCTCCAGCTCATGCCTTCGACTATTACGGTAAGTTATGATTTCTGTTGATTAGTCATTATTTTCTTTACAACTATTATTCACAAGAGATGCCAGAGGAACCATTCTGTATGCAAATTGCAATTAGCATCTGCTTCATAATGCTGTTAATTCTTACAAAGTCACTACATATAAGAAATAACGGCATTTTTAAATCAATATAAAATTTATTTTCTGGCATCTCTGTCTAATTAATGAGTTGCTATTATTATTAGTACCATATCTTTTTATTTATTATTACTTTTTTTTTTTTTTTTTTTTTTTTTTGTTGCAAAGTCTCTCCACCCACAGTTAAGCTTTTCTGGCATCCTTAATAGTTGTGTTTGTACTATATCTGTTGATCAAGCATCTCTTTTGGTTTTTAATCCTATCCTACTTACGTCGTCCTCCTATTCTTATGGTTTTTGGGCATCACGTCTTTCTCCCCATGATCAGTGTCCATAGCAAATGTGCGTGTTATAAAGCTTGTGCATGATATTAGAATAGTCACTAACACTTAGTGAAAGTCTTTCACAAGCAGCTGTTCATAATGCAGAGAAATAAAATAGGAATTTCACACTCATCCTTAATGTTAACCAAGACCTCCAGTTTCTAAATTCTAAGCAATTGATATTAAATAATATTCATTAAGCTACTTTGAAAATTCCAGAACTGAATCTAAGATTTTGTATTGTGGTTCATTTAGTTTAATTAACAGCTATGCTACACTCATATAATTAAGAAAGCATACAGTTGAAATTGCAGATCTTGTAGCAACAGTAACAGTTTAACACTGCAACCCTATAAAAGTAAAAAACTGAGGCTATTAATAGTGAAGCAAATATAATGCAAAAAAAAAAAAAATTGATTTCTGACTAAGCTTTACTTACCTTTGATATTAATATATATTATAACAGGACTAGTTTTGCAAACCCCTTTTCCATCATCAGCTAGGTTATTTATTACTGTTATCATTACTGCTGCTAGGTGACATTGTTTTTTGTTACCAACACCTGAAAAAAAAAATAATTTGACAATTGAGTATTCAATTGATCCCTAGTTTTGAAAATAAATATTTGTTTATAATCCATCAAATCTATGTTACCTCTGGATTTATTGTGTTTAAGTGACCAAAAACTAACTGCTACATCTAATTTATCAAGTTTTTATTCAGTATTTCTAAAATGTTCTTACATTCTAAATTACAAATGATATTTAGTCATTTGTTGCCATTAAAATATAAGCAATCCATCATAACATTAAAAACAACCTGGCTGATGATGCAAGCTTGTGAAGCTGATGTTAATATATATTAATATGGAAGATAAGTTTAGTTATCATAATTTATTAAAGCATTCTGTTTGTTTAAATTAGAGAAGAAAATGGTCATTCCAATAAATACATACATACAAAAATAAATAAATAAAAAATAAATACTTAGCAGCACATTCTAAAATTGGTTCAGTAAAATAATTTCAGCATTACATCAACTACTATTTTGGGAGTGCTTTACTCCATGGCCTTGTTTTCGTATTGGTTTTGTTGCATAGAAAAACATTTGAGTTTTCTTGTCTTGTAAACATTAGCAGTATTAAATAAATTAAGCTTAATTTTTATGCTCATACATTTAGTTGGTTCTCTTTTAATTTCAGAATATTTATTTATTTTTGCATTTTTCTTGCCCCCCCTTCTTCCTTATATATATATATATATATATATATATATATATATATATATATATATATATATATATATATATATATAACATTGCAATGACCATAAAGAAATAAGTTTTAAGATGCGCAAACCCAACAAATTTCTTTTTTCATGAATTAGCCTAAAAGACTATGTATCAGAGCAGCCTGGTAGTTGCTTGCTGGTCAAATATCACATCGCCTGGGGAAAATTAGAGGTAATATCTTGTAGATTTTCTCTGAGTCACAAAGTACTAAACATTTTAAGCTGTTATCTCTTATTGTATAAAATAATCAATTCACTTTTCTTGCCTGTTTCTTCTAAGAGCCTTTCTACACTCAGCATTAATGTGTACTAGTAGATGCACCAGTATTATACAAAAGATTTATATTTGCAAGGGATGATTATCACATTGATGTCAATTTTGTTGGGTAATTTCTGCAGTAATGTACATGAAAAAAAAATGTTTTTCAGTTTATTCCCATTTAAGTTTTTCTTTTTCTTTTGAAAAGGTGATTAGGATATTGAAAGTATAAGCCCTTTCAACATGTCCAGTTAAGGGGGGGGGGGGGAATTGTGAAACACATTGTTATATGGTTTGCACATTGAGAAACTCGGAAGGTTTGCTGGGTGCTTTGGCAATGCCAAACCTTTGGTTCTTTCCATGTTTCAAATTTGCCATTGCTGCAGCCAGTCGAATCATTGCAATTAAAACTTGTTTGTGTCATATTCAAACCATACAACAATCATATAATAGAAAATATGATATATTGTGTTGGACTGGTTGAAATGATTTCATTTCCAAATGGAATTAAGCAAAACTCCACAACAGTAATCCCACTCTAGGAAAAGCAGTTTGGAAATCTGGTAAAGATCACGTTCTACTGAGATGTATTAGCTTACAAAAAATTTCCTTTAACAATTATGATTGGTTTCTGAAATATAATTTCTTTGTTTTTGCAAAGTTTTTCATGGATATTCCGTATAAGCAACAGTCTTTCTTTTTTCTTTGATAAAGAAACTAGACATTTTTGATTAGTTCTGCATATTGGTCAGCCTTATTATGAAAGAGAAAGACCTTACAGAGTAGATAAGCTCTTCTTACATGCTTAATTTTTCTGTTGCCCAAAATTATGACTTGCTCTAAATATAATCTCAAAATATTCTGTTATACTAATAATGTAAAAGGGCTCCAGAACACCAGAGTGTATAATTTTTTAACTCAAACCACATTTCTTTATGTTTAAAGCTAAAAATGTGTTCTTTATCTTTATAATGCTTTGTATTAACTTGATAAAATCTACAACTGTAGTGACATCAGTGTGATCATTCCCATTCATTGTAGTGCTGGAGCACAAAGAAATCTGGTGTGCCCTTAAAAAGTAGAAATATTTTAGTAAGGTGTAGGAATGAATGTTTAATATGTTACACTGTGTAAGTGTTATGATTAATGAAGCATGGCTTATGACTCTCTGCGCTAATGACAGTGCTGGCAAATTATCTGAAAGTGTACTATTTTTATAAATTTAGTTTTGGAGGAGCATAAAGGCCTCAAAAGTTAAAAAAATAAACAAGTAAAAAATCTTTTGAAGTTAATTTTTAAATGTGAAAATTAAGGTAGGTAAGTTTATTAAACTTTAGTCTGGAGAACATTAAATTCAGAGTGCCTGTGTAATTATAATAGAACAGATTATTATAAAATTTGAGAGGTAAGTAAATACTCAAAGCAGTCAAAGTTATGTGGCAAAGAGAAACTTCTGAAAGCATGAATCAGAAGTGAACAAGTGTTTAGCAAGATGTAATAGAAAGTGGCCCATAATGTGGTTGGTATATCTTAAAGGCTGCTGAAGTTTGTATCAGCAGTTTCTTCTAGAAGTGTTCACTAAATTTATGTACATCAGTTTCATTTACAAGATATTGTGTAATAAAAGTGCCATTCTTCAGGCAAAAGAAAAGAAAATTAGAGTTACAGAAAAAATGACAATCCTAGTGCTAGAATTACAGTTTGATTTCTTTTTTAAATCAAACTAATGTTCTGCCTAGTAGAGGTTTTAAAAGGTAATGGAATGCCTCACAACTAATGTGTTTCATATACAATATGAATACTCTGCCAAAAAAAAAAAAAAAAAAACAGTTATTCTTGTGAAACTTGAGAGTAATAATGAACCTGGTCATAATATCCTATCATAATTGCTCTTTGAGACCATGTGTAAATAGAATATGTGCAAAAGAACAAGTGTAATACTGGCACTAAAAGCTGTGCTGTGAGACCAATGTGCAATATCTGTTTTCTTCTTTACAACAAAAAAGTTTTATTTAATCCATTTTCTGCATTAATTTGACCAAGAAATTGCTTGTCATGAGTCAACAAATATGCTTCTCAGTAAACTGAGAGAAGCTTTATGTCTATATAAACTATTGGTGACAAGCTCTACAACAAATGGATTAAATGGTTGCTGATAAGTTTTAGCACACCAGTTCTGTTTCATATAAGCATAAAGCCTTTAAAAATCATACCTTCATACATAGACTAGCAGCAAATGAAGCTTCATCCTAGTAAGGTCAACTGTGCTGGGATTGTCAACTAATCACATGTTATTCATAACCCCTGAGCTATTATATAATTTCAAGGCATGAGAAAGCACTATTATTATTATTATTATTATTATTATTATTATTATTATTATTATTATTATTATTATTATTATTATTATTATTATTATTATTATTATTATTATTAACTTAACCACTGACACAACAGCCCTAAGAGGGCCAAGGCCTACCAACCCAACTGCCGGCCTCACGCCCACTTACGCATGGCAGAGATAGGCGATCATCCAACCTATACGGGGAGGAGATGTGGTCAGCATCTCAGCATCCCCCAGCCGGAACGTTGGTTTTCGTGACCAGGGCCGCTTACCTATTGTAAGCACTCCTCACTTTCCTCACGATGCTGAGTGGGCACCGCTGCTATACCCGGGACCTAAAAACTGCACCCCATGGGTGGGATCAAACCCGGGCCGCTTTCCGTGACCAGGGACCAAGGCATCCTGCCTTAGCCCGCTACGCCATGGCACAGGACTTATTGTTATTGTTCTTCTTCTTCATTATTATTATTATTATTATTATTATTATTATTATTATTATTATTATTGTTGTTGTTATTTATTCAAATGTTGATCATGCTTTCAATTGCCAGCATCATATCAGTGCTGCCAGTCTGTTAGAATTTCATCCTGCAGGAGTTCTTTTAGATGCCAGCAAATCAGGCATGTTGCTTTTTAGCAATCTTAAAAGCTAATCAGTCTGGACCAGTTTTGAGCTTGGGATCAGTAGGCCAGCACCTAGCCAGTTGAACCACCCAGACCAACACAAGTATTGCCTAAATCTTTAAAACCTGCTCCTAAATGGAATGGTACTTGTGAAACTAAAAACTGAATTGCATAGTAGCATTATTACATTTATGATAAGATGAGAAAGAGCAATAACAAAAACATGCTAAGTCTAGACTTAACACGAGACAAATATAAATTGTGTTCTTACTGTCCTGCTTTAAGATAATGTAAAACTGAGGAAACATTTGTTCATTTGGAGGGAGGCACTATTATTTAAATAGGCACTTTTTTATTCCATTGCATCCAGATGCAGAGTGGAACAGTGGTACATGCCACAATGACTATATCCCACTAAAATGTATTGTTGATGATAAAGAATTAAATGCTTAAGTTTTTCAGACGTAAGACTACTTGGCATTTACCTTTGGCAAGTGGTATGAGGGGTGATTTTAACTAATTTTGGGTTGCTGAACACAAGTCCATTATTCGTTCAAATCGTGTTTTCTCACAATATATATTCTAAAATAAGAGATATAACAGAGAGTGAACAAACTAAGAGAAGTTTGAAAATATAGGAAAGATATTTTGAAAACAGTCCACAACATATCTACTGCTTTTTTTTTTTTTTTTTTTTTTTTTTTGTGAGGGGGGGTCATTCACAAGTTTCAACTATTTAAGTGCCAATACTTAAAAGTGAACCAGAGCCTCTTGATCATGTAATGCTGAAATACATTCATGATTTCTTTGCTCTAGTAGCTAACTGAGCAAAGAATTAACAAATGAGATAAAATTTATATGTAAAACAACACCTAATGTAACATCTTCACAAAACTATATAACAACTATCTAGTTTCCTCTGAAAAACTTAATTGGAAAGATCTCCAAAACAAACTAAAGACAATTCCAGAACTACCTCGAAAATCTTCAGTAGCAATGTTCAGATTAATCACAGGCCACGATTGTTTGAATGGACATTTATTCAAGGTTGGATTAACAACTTCTCCACAGTGCTGTTTATGTGGTAAAGACGATTTAATGAACATCGATCATCTAACTGTATGTGAAACTCTCCAAAATCAAGATCTAGTCTCCAAATATTGGGAAGCAAGAAGAAAAATGATTTTATCAAATTCTGAGCATTAAAGACACACACACACACACACACACACACACACACACACACACACACACACACACACACCACGCACCACGCACCACACACCACACACCACACACCACACCTGATGAAGTTCAGGAAAAAATTGTAGTCACCTATAATGTGAACAGTCCTAGATGTTCCCTTTGAATGACTGCTTGGTTACCCATTAACTGACTGCTGCATATTTGCCATCTCTATTTAAATACAATAGTAGTCAACCTTCATTGGTACATCCACCTCCCATGGTATCTTCTTTCTGCTTTTTTTTTTTTTTTTTTTTTTTTTTTACCTCCAAAGTCAAGTCATATTGAATGATGAATGAAATGGGTGAAATGATGCTCAAAGGAGTTCAGGGTCCATGGAGCTTAGAGTTACCTGACATTTGTCATTCAGGATAAGGGAAAACCCTGGATAAAACCTTATCCAGGTAGCTCACCCTGACCGAGATTCAAACTTGGGACCTCTTGAACGTGAGGCAGACATGCTACCATCCACGCTGTCGAGGCAGGCTATTTTCGATGTGTTGGCAAAACCTCTCATTTCCTCACTATAGTCTAAAGATTTTCAGTACGGTGGTCAAAATGAGAATAAGGAAGTGCAATTTCAGGCTCATCTACACCCCTACTTGATCCAGCATAGTAATAAAGTGTTTAGCACTGTCCATTATTTATATTTCCTATCAGCTTCATCATGACTTTTTTAATTGAAATCTATGCAGCAAATTGTTGGCAAGTAAAGACATTGCACACTCTCAAGTATTCTGTTTGTTAATGTTGTGTAACCTGTTTTGTAGTGGAATAATTGACAAGCTTTTTAAGTTATAAGGTTGAATATACAGAAATTGTTGGCTTCACCTCATTGTGATTATTGCACCTATTTTATACATGTAATAAAAGTACGATATGTAATTACTAAATAAATACAACATGTTATGGACCCAGATCGTTCCCCAGTGTGCATAAAGTGTAAAATATGTGCATCAAAAGCAGTAAATAATATTGTGAGGGAAAAAGTTGTTTTACTTTTTGTTCAGTTGATTACATAAGTATCTGCCATTTTTACTTTGCAAAAATTGTACTTATGTCCAAAAGAAAAAGGTTTATAAAAATGGCTACAAACACTGGTATTTGTAGCCATTTTTATAAACCAATTAGGATACATGGAAAATACAAGCACAAGCCATGCTCACTTGTATTGGACTTTTTGGCTATGTGACCGGAGAAAAAATAAGCCGCCAAATGATGTCACACCCGAAGACAAAATGTAATGGGAAACAGACGATTCAAATGCAAAGTCAGAACTGATTTTTATGATTTCACCTCCAGAATTAAAACAAATAAAGCATTGCTTAACCTCAAAAGATGTATTTGATACACTGAAGAATTTTCATAGTTCATGCCCTGCTTGAAAGCTATGCTTCTCAAGCAATTAATTGTACAGAAAATGCAATTCACAGATATGTGATCATCTCAACAAATTCTTGGACATGGTTGACAAACTAAAAAAAAATGGATATCGCGATAAATGAAGACTTACTGGTCATAATTATGCTGTATGTTCTACCATCTTCATTTCAAAATTTTCGAATTGCCATTGAATCAAGGGATGAGCTACACAGTGTTGAAAACCTAAAAATTAAAATCTTGGAAGAAAATAAAGCCAGACAAAAAGACAACACTTCAAGTGAAGGAGCACTATATGCAGGTAATAAGATATCAACAGAGAAGTGGTAATCAGTAGAAACAACCATTCTCAAAGCAGTTTGCAAGAGGAAATACGAGGGCTGTTCAATAAAGAATGATCATAATTTTTTTACGGTCATAATTTTTCGCACTAAAATTCATTCTTATTATATTCTGTTAGCTTAATGTGAAACAAACACGCCACAGTAGTTTCATTGTTGATATTCCTGGTTCCCGCCTGTGAGAACCAGGCAAGTTGAGACATGTTCAGTATCCCCTATTACTGCAATGGAGGTAACATGCAGTTAAAGTTGATGTTAGAAGAAGATCCGGAGTCTCTTTCAAACGTAATCACTGCTGATGAAACTTGGCTACATCATTTTGATCCTGAGAGCAAACAGCAAAGCTCAGTGTGGAAATCTCCTTCATCCCCAACCCCTAAACAGCAAATGTGGTTGCTTCTGCTGGGAAAGTTATGGTCGTCTCATTCTTTGATATTCATGGAATGGTTTATCAGCATGTTGTACCTGCACACACATCAGTAACTTGACAATACTACAAGGATGTTCTGAAAACATTGCAGGTCCATAACAGGTGTAAAAGACCACATTTCCATGAAGCAGGCTGGATGCTGCACAACGATAATGCGCGACCGCATATTGCCAATGTTGTTGCTGAATATCTTGCAAAAATCAATTTGAAGTTCATCCCTCACCCTACCTATAGTCCGTATTTAGCTCCATGTGACCTTTTTCTATTCCCTAACTTGAAGAAACGCCTTCATGGGAGGCATTATCCATCATCAGAAGCAGTGGTGAAGGCTGCGAAGGCGATTTTGAAGGATCTCTCAAAAAATTGTTTCCAGCATGTCTTTGAAAACTGGCAGAAATGCTGGGATAAGTGCATCGCAGTAAGAGGAGACTGTTTTGAGAAAGACCATCAAAATTATGAGAAGTAAAGCTACGTTGTCAAAAAAAAAATTGTGATCATTCTTTATTGAACAGCCCTCGTATCAAGAAGTTTTCCTGTGTAATCTATTTGAGGACGAATCACAGTACATCTGAAAGCTGGTCAAAGAAAAAGAATATAAAACCTGAGCACACCTTCATGGTAGAACAATGTTCACTGACAGCCAATTCAAAAATTTTAGACATTTCAATATGGATTGTTGATTCAGGAAGCACTTTATACATGTGCAATGACGAAAAGAAAAATTCATGGAACTGTCAGTGTCGTCTGATCCTGATTCACTGAAACTAGCTGCTAAAAATCAATCTACTTCAGTTGATTGAAAAGGAATGGCAAAACTGAATACAGATGAAAGTGGAACTATCTACTAAATACTCTGTTTCAGATTTATCTGTAAATCTACTTTCTGTTGGAAAAATCACAGAAAAGGGTTACTCTGTTACCTTCAACAAAGAAGCCACTCTCTCAGACCAAACTGGATGCCCATAGTGAAAGCTATGAAATTCAGTAGTTTGTGTTATATAAAACCTAAAGAAGAGAACAAATCAAATGAAAAACCTACCGGTGTTCCGACATATATTGCTGGCATCAAAATTTAGGTCATGTAAATGAAGCTGATCTAAAACTGGCTGTTCATGAAGAGAAAGTAAGTGGTTTCACCTTACAGAGTGATAGATCTTTTTAATGCAGTTTGCCTTGCAGGAAAGTTTACAAGACTTTTAATTTCCAACCACACAAAATAACAGATCGAACGAACCTAGAAATTGTCCATTCTGATGTCTGTGGACCTATGTGATTTGCATCACATTGTGGAGCAAAATCATTTGTTATCTTCATTGATGACTATAGCAGATACTGCCAGTGTATTTTTTAATGGCAAAATCTGAAGTTCTTAACCAGTTCAAAGAATTCAAGAACAAAGTGGAAACATTCACTGGAAAGAAGGTAAAAGCACTTCAGTCTGATAATGAAACTTCAGGGTACTGCAACAAAGAATTTAGGTAATATTTAAAGGTGTGTGGCATACAGAGAAGACTATCAATGACCCTCTTCCCTAGCATTCCATTAGACAAACTTTTGATTCACTGAAAAAATGGCGAAATTCTATAAACCTGGATGCCAATGCAATAGAAGAATATTTGGCAATGACTGAATTATGTATACATCAAAATTATTTTGTCTTCGATGGAAAATATTATAAACAAATTTCAGGACTAGCTATGGGAAGCCCGCTATCACCATTTTTGGCCAATCTATACATGAGCTTTTTCGAAACACATATAACTAAAGCCTTCCCTCATATGTTTAAAACATGGTACAGATACGTAGACGACATCTTTGCAATAGTGCTCTACAAACTAATAGATGATGCTTTGAAACTACTCAACCTGCAAGAACCCAGCATACAATTCACAGTGGAAACTGAAGAGGACTGTACTCTACCTTTTTTAGACCTTAAAATCAAAAAAAGCAATGAAAAACTAGAATTTGGCATTCATAGAAAAGCAACACACACAGATAATTACATCAAAGCAAATAGTTTCAACCCAATGACTTAATACTCTACAACAAAATGGAATAACTGAAAGGAAAAACAGGACTGTAGTTGAAAAGGCCAGATGCCTTCTCATCAATGCTCATCAACGTTTTGGGCAGAAGTCTGCTTCAGTAGCATGGTGGCAGACTGTCTGCCTCACGTTCAAGAGGTCCCGAGTTCGAATCTCTGTCAGGTTGAGTTACCTGGATAACAATTACAACATTAAAAACCTACTTCACAGTAATAATACTGATAAGATAAAACCAGAGGAAAAGTCAGGCATTTACAAGATTAAGTGTAAAGACTGTGAAAAAATTTACATAAGGAGGACAAAAAGAAACATAGGCACAAGAAAGAAAGAACACTTCAGGCACTTAAGATACAAAAATATTGATAAGTCCGCAATAGCAGCTCATTTCTGGTCTGAAAATCATGAAATTGAAGATAGCACAGAATTACTAAAATACGTACAAGAACATAGTGAACTCGTCATATGGGAGAGGATATACATAGAAAAACATAAAAACCAACTAATGAACTTTGAAATCCCGCTAGAAGAGAATCCCACATTTCAGTTCATCACTAAATCAACAGATGGCAGCAACAACCCCAGAATTACCCACACCGCTGGATCTAGCTTCAGTCGCATAAGAGCCGTAGATGCAAACGATGATTTGCGAAACGTCCTCAAAATAGGTACGAAAGTGAAGCAGATGTGTAAAAAATACGACTCATCTAAAATTTAATAATTTTTCGCTTCACTGTGGTGTTCCAATACAGTTAAATCTCATTACCTGGATAAGGTTTTTTTTTCAGGTTTTTCCCTTATCCTGAAAGACGAATGTCGGGAAGCTGTAAGCTCTATGGACCCTGGACTCATTTGAGCATCATTTTACCAATTCCATTCATCATCTGAAATGATTTAATGTTGGAGGACTTAAATTAAAAAAAAAAATGGGCAGAAGCTGTAAATATGGCCAACTATCTTGCAACAGATCACCTTCGAGAGCCATAAATCATGACACTCCTTTCAAGAGATGGCTCACCTTCTGTGAAATATCTGCATGTTTTTGGATCAGTTACCTATATCTTGGACAAAAACCGAAGAAGAGGAAAACTGGAACCAAAAGCAAAACCTGGAACTTTTTTTGCTATTCATAAATCTCAAAAGCATACAGAATCTGGATGCCTGATATCAAAACAAAGCAGTGACAAGAGATGTAAAAGTCCTCAAAAAAATGTATCTTCAAGAATTTTCAGATCTACAAATGATGCTATTGAAAAGGATTTTGACTATATAATAGAACTGAAACACCAAACTGTTGAAAAGGAAACACCAAAAGAATCTGATGTCAACCAAGAGACACCAGTACAAGACGACTACCAGTTAGGAATAAATGAGGTCTCACCACCACTGAGACCACAACAGAGCAAAAGAGGGCCAATCAGATTTAATGACTTTGACTTGTCCATTAAATCAACATGTGATGAACCAAAAGTGCAGATACTTAGGGATAGTGCTATGATTTATGCTTTTGGAGAAGAATGTTCATCTGATGAATCGCCTAATGTATGGGACAAAGCTTTAAAGGAAGAAATAAAAGCTCACCTGGAAAATGAAACAAGGATTCTTGTTAAAAGAAAAAAATGATATGAACACAGTACAATACAGTTAAGTATTAAAATCTAAATATGACGCTGAAGGAATTCTTGAACATCAAAAAGCTAGATTGGTTGCCAAAGGATTTACACAATGCCCTGGAGTAGATTATGAAGAAACTTTTGTAGCAGTTGCCAAGTTTAGTTCTATAAGACTTATTCTTGGTATAGCAGTGGAAGAAAAAATGGAGTAATATTGTACCTTTTTTATACATGTAATTGATTCAATATGTAATTAGTTACTAAATAAATGCAACACAAGTTCCATGGCATTCATTCTCTGTTGAAAGTTTTGGTCTTTTAGAGGCTTTCTAATTTATAGCCCATCAAAAATGCCTTCCTTGACCTTTGCATCTGATAAATGTGGAAATTTGCTTGCAATATGCTGGAAAAAGTTAGCTCTGTCCAACTGCTTCATAACTCCTACTTTTATGTGTAACGTTGTCAAAATGACTTTGTTGGTCAACTAAGGCAGTATTTGTATCATCTCCATTGTCGATCATTATCTATATATGTATATTTTTAACTCCTGGTGTCAAACCGTCTCTTGGGCCAGGTCAGTGTAGATCAACGCTTACCCCTAGCATGCTGTCCTATTCATGTAAATGACCAGAGAACGCATGCTTGTTATGCGAATAGAATACTACACACATTCAAGTCACTACACACATCCCACTGTGCTCATGATATTTGATTTTCTCCAAAACAATTTGGATTGTGATACCCTAATGAAACAGAATGTCCCACAGATATCAAGCTAAAATTTTTCCATTATGAAGTTGTACAGCCTTCAAGTTTCTTTTAGAGGAATCCACAACAGTCTCCAATCTTCTGATTAGTATTCAGTCACAGCTGTTCTATCAGTTCTGGAATGTCACAGCAGTAAGTCAGATCATGTTCCTTCTTGGAATACTTTGTGAACTCCTTATCTCTATGTCTATATTAAGAAAAGGTAGCTTCAGTGGCAAGACAATTCTTATTTCTTATATTTGAGAACATAGCTCACTCTTTCCCTTTATGAGTCCAAATTCTCGTATGAGACACTTGTTTCTGTTGAGCCTGAGAAATCCATATCAATTTGCTTTTCAGCAGAATCTGAGGAAACTCCAGAATAAGGTAAACTGCTAGGAGATGAAGATATTGGAATTTCTGGACCATGAGGAATGGGTCTCGTTGATTTTAAATTTGGTTACACAATTATGATGTTGGTTTCTCTTATTATATCGAGCCATTTTGCACATGCAAAAATAGTAGCCTTTGCTATGGTTATGAAGCTCATGCCAAACCATCCCTATGCTGAATGAAAGGAACTTATGTTTCCCTTGGCTCTTCTCTTGTAGATTTTCAAGATGTCTTATAAATTATGTGCAGAGCCCATACTCTGTCCAAGTCTCTTAATTTTACTTTAAAATAGAAATAATGTGAACATTTCACTAATGATGTTATTGGCCTCTACCCTTCATTATGTAGCAATCACACATGTAACAGAATGAGCCTATCTTATTCAGCATCATCTAATTCCTGGCTTGCCATTTTCCAAAAGAACAAAATATTATCAGGTCAGATTTTTTACCACACTCGCAATGTAACTGACATTGTCACTGAACTAGACAGCATTAAGAGTTGTGCCATCACTATGAACTACAGAAATGCAACTGTGCATTTCAACAATACATTTCATAGGTCAAATTCAAAGCGAAGAGATTAGTGTAGTGTTGTTTGTTTTACAGACACCTATAAGAACAACAAAGTAAAGGATTTTTGAGTTTGATTTATGAGTCACTATGTTTATACTCAAACTTCACTTACTTGTTGTATAATTGAAACGTTTTCAAGATCAAATCCAAAAAATAGCCACTCTTGTAATTCTTAGTACAAGTGATTAAAAAAATTCTGCACACAGCACCTGTGCAACTGTAGTGTGCCATGATCAAGTTAAAGCTTGCATCAATTGTGAGTCAAGATTTTTATCTTGACAGCTGTATATGTTTGTGCTGATTAGCTTGGCAGGGGTGTGAGTAATTCAGTTTTAAAATGCAAGTGGAAACAGAATCAGGTCAGATTACACATAGTGACCAGTGATCTTACATCAAAATTGAATATGTCGAAAGAACCCAACTGGAATTCACAATGCTTTGAGAGGTGTGTGGGGATTATGTAGTCAATCGTAGCATATTATCATGGTGGTCTGCTCATTTCTGTGGTCGGATAAGCACTGAGGACAACCCAAGAAACGGAAGATCCTCGACTGCAACAGGCCACCTGAGGTTATTGTCAATGCCATTTTGCAAGAGGATCGACAAAAGACATGTGAGGAAATTGCACATGAGACCAGAATGTCTGTCGCTTCTGTTTACAGAATAATTACTAACAATTTAAAGATGAGAAAAGTTGCACCAGATGGGTTCCTCATCTTCTTAGTGATGAGCAGAAAGCATGTTGCCAAAGAATTGCTTCAACATTACCAAACAGAGGAGAGGAGTTCCTAAAAGGATTGTTGCACTAGACAAAACCCGGATACTAGATTGTGAGCCAGAATTAGTCACAGTTGTCTCACTAGATACATCCAGATTCTCCATGCCCATAAAAATGTTGCAGCCAACTATTGAAGGTGAAACTGATGATGATCTTTGCATATGACAGTAATGTAGTTATAGCAACAAATAGTCCCTCAGGGCATGCCTGTGGGCAGGTGCATACTACGGGCTGCTTCTGCAAATGTATTGTGCCCGAAAATTCGTCAGAGAAGACCTTACATGTTTGCAGCTGGTACCCTTGTTTTGCAAGAGACTGCAATATGAGGTCTTGCATTATCAGTGAGAGAAATATGGATGGGAAGTACTGCCCCATCCACCATACAGTCCTGATTGAGTCCACTACTTTGATTTGTTTCCCAAATTGAAGAAACCACTCCGAGGAAAACATTTTGCTACAATGGAAGCTTCCACTGAAGTGACTCGAGTGATCAGACAGCTCACCAGTGAAGGTATTTTATCTGAAACACAGGATTTACCAAAATGTTGGGAAGCTGTTATAAGGATGAATGGGTATTATGTTGAAGTTCTGTACAAGGATTTTATAAAATAAATTACCAGTTGTAGTGATACTAACACTTAACTTTGTTTAAATGCACACATTTTGAACGCGTTCAATGATCTTCCGCTCGGACCTGAATGGTGCATGGTGTGCATGGTAGAATCTCTGCTTGTGCCAAATGGGAGACATCAGTTGGTCAATATGTGATGAATTTATCAAGCAGTAGATTTGGATTTCCAAGTTCATGACTTTGTGAATATCGATCTTCTCCCAAATTGTTATCCTGCTGCATTGTCTCTAAACTTTAGTGGGGCAGTAAGTTTAATATCGTGGTTGGAGGAAAATAAATCCTGATTTATCATTGTGGATCAAGTTTTATGCAGCTCAGATGTCTGACTCAGCTTCGTTAATACTTTTTCATTGAGGTTTGTGGACAGTCAGCACAGTCAATCTCATTTATAAATGCCTAATAAATTGTGAGATGAGGCTTTGTCTTTGAAAGATGTGCACTGTGTTTTGAATGTGTTTGTCTGCCAAATTTTGCTGCTCTTTTGACAATAAATCCCATAATATATCCATTGTGAGTTGCTGTGGAGGTTATTATATTCAATATTCTTTGGTGAGTGAAATGCTTGCTGGTCAGTGCACTAAGAAGTGGAATACTAGCTTATGGGAGTTGTGATTGAAGCTATTGCATTCGATATAGAGTAAGAGTAAACCTTGCTGTTCCCACCTCTGCTGAGTTCTAAAAGCTTTTTTTTTCTTTCATTTTTTACCCCATTTTTTTTCCCCCAAAGGATTCAAACAGTTTCTTTTTCTATGATTCAACAATTTGTTGATTCAAGTTTAGAAATTCTTGGTCACTCAGAACGACAGGTTGATTATTGTATTTTAACATTTTTGAATCGGCTAGAAAGAAATGTCTTTCATCAGTAAACAAATGTTATCTGTAACACTGTAACATTATATTGTTGTGCTGCTCAAAAGGTTACCGTGTCTTTATCTTTGTTAATGTAAACATCTCAGATAACCTGATTATTCTTGGAAGAGTGAGAAGAATACTGGCGCACTTCTCACATGTATGCTCAACACCAATGAATGCATCACTTCAGCCAGGAATACGCAGGAATCATAAATGACAGATGTTATGTCCACACGGAGTAATCATTCTGCTATATGAGAGGTTTCTATTAACAAAGATAATGCCAGGGTAAACCATTTGAGCAGCACAACAATACAAACCTTGATGGATAACATGAGATTTTTATATCAATTACTTTAATGAAGTTTCTGTTGACAGAAAGAAACAATTTATGAAAAAGTTACGCAGCTTTTAGTAGCCATTATATATGGCTACTTAATTGACAGGAATTGTCAGATTTGCTATTTTTTAAATTTTACGTCCTCCCAACGTTAACTCATATTGGACGATGAATGGAATGGGTGAAATGATGCTCAAATGAGCCCAGGGTCCATAGAGCTTAGAGTTACCCGACATTCGTCTTTCAGGATAATGGAAATCCCCGGAAAAAACCTTATCCAGGTAACTCACCTGACCAAGAATCGAACTCGGGACCTCTTGAACGTGAGGCAGACTCGCTACCACCATGCTACCGAGGCGGGCTTCTTTGCTGTAGTGTATTGTTTGTGTAGATTAATGCTGCAGAGTTAAATGTGAGCACACTCCTTAGTGAAACCTGTTAACCAGCAGTGCAAGCTGAGTATAACTAGAAACATCTGAAAATAAGAAAGTAGGGAATGCACTTGAGGGTGATTCTTTCATCTGAACACATCTCAAAAGATTTTTCTCAAGTGGGTGTTCTTGCACATTAATATGGGATTTCTTGAGAGTCACACATTATATTGATTTGATTAAAACCATTTGTGAAAATTTGTTTTACTGCAATGCATTGCAGCGAGTTATGTGAAGTTTCCAAGAAAAGAGCAAATATCATTACTTTCAAATAACTTCAACCCTCATTCCTTTTTCTCTGTTGTATATGTTATTCATACAAAGACAAAATTTTCACTTTATTTTATAATTAAAATAAGCATTTGCAGAAATGGCTTCATTGTGTATTTTGTTGTATGTGCAATGGAGTTGCAGGAAACTGAAGGGGCAAAAAAAAAAAGCAGGTATCTGTGTGCTGACATATAACATTCTTTGAGAAACAAATGAATGGTAACTTAGCATTTAAATGTATAAAATATTGGAAAATTTAAACCAATATCAATGAAAATCCTGCACATGCTTAATGCCACAATATGATAAAAATTGTGACTTAAGGACATCTGCGTTTTTCAGTTAAGATTCATCTACATCATATGTATTACCAGAATGCTTTGTAAAATTTATTGAGAATAGGATGACCAGGTTAATCACAGAAAGTTCAGTATATAAATTTTATTTTTAATACAAATATCCTAACACATTATTATAATGAAAATTATTAAAAGCCTATTTTGAGAAAATAAAAAATAAAATATTTATTTTGCTTGTGAAGGTTAGTTTTATGCTGGGTGGGGGAGGCAGTGGAGTGTTTGAAAATCTTAAATGTTGCATACTTGGAAGAGTGAGTGTGTGTGGTGTTTTAGGGTCCGTCGACAACAAGGTCATTTGGGCCCACATACTTGGAAGATGATTAACCAGATGCGTGTTTATCATTTTAATTTTTGAGTTGTGCTGTTTGCACATACTCGCATCCATATTTGTCAAAACTTTTATTTCTGATAAAATCATATAAATACTTCTCTATTCTACCATAGGCAAATGGCATAGAAAGTGGAAAAAAGGCCAATAAGAAATTCCCAAGAGAAATGAAAAGTATACAGAAACTGAGTGTAGTAATAAAAATAAAATGCAAATTTAATTATACATATAAGTCCTAAGACATTTCTTAATTCCATTGGGATGTTGATATTACAGTTGATTTATTCTGAAACGGTCAACTTTTGATACCAGATAGAACTGCATTTCATGAATATCTTGAGTGAGTCTAAAGTACATCCTTAAATCATATAGTGCCTATGCACCATGATTCCTCATTTCTCATAGACCTACCTATAGATGAGCAAAATGAAAACTTCTGACAGACTTAATGTGGAATTAATTACTTTTGGAACTTGCCATAGCTGAGTGTTGGCAATATATGAAGGGTTTTTGGCAAGGTAATGATTCTTCTCAGGAAACATTTGTACTGTTTATTTTTCAATTGGTGAATTATATTATAGTATGTTTATCTAAAACAAACATGTCATTTTGTATCATTTGTGTCATTCTCATTTCTCCCTCCAATTTCATATATTGGAGTAGTTCAACTTTAAAACAGTTCTAATAGAATAGAAGCTTCTTGGACTGTAGGCATACCTAAGAGGTAATTGGTATGGGTTAAAGCAGGCCTTTTCTAACTGAGGTGCCATCAGGTGCCAGCATGCTACAGCAATAGCACCAGAGATGTAAGGTAAGATGAAGTGGCAGAGGCAACAACAAGAAGGTATTGTGATAGTAGTTAAGTACTTGCAGTGGGGCGAGTGTTGCGTGGACTGTTGAATGGGACAGGTCAAGTCAGCATGCCAGATAATAATAATAGTTATAATAATAATAATAATAATAATAATAATAATAATAATAATAATAATAATAATAATAATAATAATAATAATAATAATAATAATAATAATAATAATAATAATAATAATAATAATAATAATAATAAATAATAATAATAATAATAATAATAATAATAATAATAATAATAAATAATAATAATAATAATAATAATAATAATAATAATAATAATAATTAATAATTAATAATACATTTTCTAACACACAAACACATCATTCATTCTTTACACATATTTTGGTTATCCTTGTGTACATTTCCCATTTGGGTAGATTTTAGATTTTTCACATCGTTTTACCTCAATTACCATTATGTGGTACAATAGATTTGGCAGGACCTTTTAAGTCATCAAACAGAGACCTCCTACTTTTACTTTTATTTAAATTTATAATTTAAAACATTTACATGCAGAGTTGTACTGAATTTTGGCAAATTCCTGTTGATGAATACCCTTGTAAAATTGAAATAAATTACCACTGTGGTGGTAATGCCTATCTTTTCGAATTGTGTCGCACTGTAGTTTTATCAGTGCTTTTTGGAAACTTTATGGTGCTTTTTCAGGATGTGCTGAAAGTTGAGTCATAAAAATTTCACGTTTTTGTTAATTTCTTTGAATCAGACATTGAATTCATTGTGCAAAATTTGTAATGACACATGGTCTTTCCCTAGATTTTCGTAAATACCCAAAGTTAGTGATTTTAAAGAAGGAAAATGGTCAATTTCCATGTATAAGTTTATCTTTAAATAAAAAAAAATTTACGTTGAAAGTCTGAATTCTATCACAAATTGTGCAATCGACTTGTTTCTCCCCTGCAACAAAATATTTATATTATTTTAAGTATGAGTTGTATTTGTCAAGAATGCAAGAGCAGCTACCCATTGTTTATTTTGTAAAGGTGGCTGTGGAGAACCTTTAATCTCTACAACAATGCTGCTTTTTCAATTATTTAAAAAAAATTGATTGCATTTGGAGCATAATGCAATAAAACTAAATGTAGCTGCATTCTGCCTGTGGGATATCTTTTAAAACTTTTTGAACTGCTAATGGTATCTGCACAATACTTCGGAGTACTCTATTAATTTTATATTATATTCACTACAGTAAAGGATCATCCACTTCTTGCAGTTTTCAGAGCAACATTATTATAACTTACTGAAATTGAGTTTTCTGCAGTTTTGTTTTCAAGTACCTGTGGGGTAGGGAAATAAAATAATTCTGCTTGTCTTTTCTTAGCAGCAAAGTACATCTAAAAACTAAAATGTTTTTAAAAACACAATTTACAAAACGAAAACAAGACAACTAAAATATATGTTAAATGACTTTTAAGAAGAAAGTTATTACTTACATCTTTGGAATTTGACAGTTCTGATTTTAGTTTGGCAATTCCTTCATTTCTTCCCCAACAATGACATTGTAGGTTGAACCATTTTGTTTTGGTAGTGCCATTGAATGTTTGAAAATTATATGCTTTGACTGACAAATTAAGCATGGGCTTTCCCTTCAATATTGACAAGAAAATATAAATCTTCCCATTAAGAATTCAGTGACATTTGAATGAAGGAGAAACTATCCGTTATACCCTATTTAACACCATCTCTGCATTGAGAATAGAGATAATGTTACTCTTTTTAGCTGTCGTACTCATGCAGTTGCAGTGACCACTACAGTGGGAATGGCACTAGGGCTCCTGGGTATTATATTCCTAAAAGTTGTTTATCTGGTAGGTCTTTTTGTTCCATTTTGTCCTCGGTCATTGTACTATCAAAAATATTGCTCAATAGGTTGCCTTCAGGTAATGTGTCCATTTAGTCCATCATTGGAAAGAGGCTGTATGAGGAGCAAGGGAACCAGTCAAGCAAAGAACAAAAAATTGTTATGCACCAGACTTGTATATGTACTAGTATAGGTAGACTGCAACCAAGGGAATTGTTTTTCAAGTTTGAATCAACTTATGAAAATAATGTGCATATCTGTTTGAATGTCTTCATGTTAAATTGGTTCCAATTCACTTTTTTATATACTATCTCGATGCAGAAAACCAAAACATTTTTGACAGAATAGATAAAGTAGACTTTACTATCTGGGTTATTCTGGTCACTTCTAATTGTAAACTTCTAGAAAGACAATTACCACAGTATTATGACCAAAATATTTTGTGTGATGACTACTCCAAGATCAAAACTTACATCATGATTAAAAAGATAATCCCCTATTTAGCATCACAAAAACTTCTCTGTGCATATATAGTACTGCTTACATTGAATTCTCAGAATGTCACTTTGTTATATTCATAATTAAAATACTTTGCTGTCTAGCCCACACTAATGGAACCAACTTTTTGTGTGGTTAAAACATTTTGGTGATAGTAAAGGGTACTAGATTAAAAAGATCAGAATTTCTTAATAAAGTAGGTGTTCCAAATATCTGAATGTGCATTAATCTAAAGGCATGTAATGCTCTATTTACTGGCATGTAATATTATCTCCACATAAGCAGAAATTTTAAATAACATGCTTACAGAATTGTCACCTGAATATAAATTGATACAAGGAAACCTATTTGCATTGGAAAAGTAGAAAACTGCCAACTAAGTGCATAAAAATGGACTTGCATAAAATATAAACTGTGTACTAATGGCTTCAAGTTTTATATTGTCAGGAGAAATTAAACAGTTGAAATAAAGACTTGTACATATCCAGCTTCAAGAGAGAATTAACTTCCATGACAATTCAAATTGAGTCAACTGAAACTCTTGACACTTTCTGAAACATTTTATGTTAATTTTTTAATTTCATATAATGGTTCCATATGATATTCTGGTTGCATTTGCCAGAACCTTTGAGTGTTTTGAATCAGGAATTGCAATTTTAGTTGTTGGTATTGTTTATTAATCTTGGCATTTAGTAGTAAAAACAAATTCCAAATTAAATTGCAAAAGTTCTTAGCATCATTTTTTTGCTGTTTAGAAATTTGAATATGTTTTAAATTTCTGACTGTATAACTTGTAGATCGAAAGTTGCACTGTAGTTTATTAGTGTCTTTGCATCATTTAATTGTTTGTTTCACCAACGTTAAGTCATATCGGACGATGAATGAAACGTGTGAAATGATGCTCAAATGAGTCTGGGTTCATGGAGCTTAGAGTTACCCAACATTTGTCTTTCAGGATAAGGGAAACCCCCAGAAAAAACCTTATCCAGGTAACTCACCCTGACCGAGATTTGAACTTGGGAACTCTTGAGCGCGAGTCAGACATGCCACCATCTATGCTACCGAGGCAGGCTATCATTTAATCTCTCAATATGTTGACATAAGTGCTCTGTACACGAGTGAAGCTCTTTATAGTTGCTTGCCAACCTCAAAATTTTGGGTGTAATCATGCTGAATATGTTATCAATATCTCTTTGATTCTTCATTAAAAATTATGAAACTGTACCTCTTACCTAGTCTTGAAGCAAGTTTATTAAAGTGATGAAAAATGTTTCCTTTGATTTATGTGCATGCTTCAAATTTCTTTGTGAACCCATATTCCAGCAATGAAATATTTCTCAATTGTTCATTGCTTGAATCTGCAATTGCATAAAAACAAATAGTAGTATTAGCAAAATAATCAGCACAGTTATTAAATGCCCACTGGTAAAACTCAGTTCTTAAAACCAGCAATAAAATTAACTGTTCAGAAAAGAGAATAAACTATAATCACAAATGTAACTTGAATGAAGGTGGCAGGTATTGTCAGCATAGGAATAGTTTCAATTCACTTGTGGCAATTGTTACGTGAATACAAATACTATTAAACCAAATTTTTGGCCCAAGCTGAATATCTGGCTTTTAATATTTTGAGCCATTTAAATTTTCATGCTCCTTTTGTGTATTACAATGTTGCCTATGTATATGCTTTGGTTAATGCATGCTTTATAAAAAAGACCCTTCTTTAAATGATCTATCAATGTTATTGAGCTCTCATCACACTTGGATTTTAAACATGCTCTCCAACACAATTGACATTTTTCATAAAAACTGCTTATAAATAATGTTTGGCTGGAAAATAGTTTCTGAAGTTATAAGTTTATCTTTGATAATCAGTCTGAACTGGAGTTTGTGTTAATTATGATTAAAAGTTGAGAAAAAAAGGTCTTGCATGAGGAAATGTTAAGAAAACAAAAAGGAAGCTGTGAATTTAAGGTGTGAATTCCTACTTTATGATTTATTCTGCATTTAAGATATAATTATTTGGGTCATAAAGGTGATGGTACATATAATTTAAGCATGGCATGCATGAGAAAGCTGTCTGGTATACCACTGTAGCACTGGACACTTATCATGAAGAAAGAGTGATTCTTTCTGGGAGATCAGATGTGTGATGTGTGAACCCTGGTGGCTGCATATGGCAATGAAATCTTTTATTGGAACATTGAAAGCAATTATATACATGCTATTTATTGAAGGAATATCAAAACTTCAGTTTTATATTTACTCATTCTACAAAATGAAATTGTCACTTGCATTCACCAGGAAGGTAAAAAGAAGTTAATAAAATGAAAGATTGCTGATTATGACCATTGATCTTTTTCTTTGTTTTTCCCCTACCATTGTGTTTGAAGACGAGTACAATCTAAATCCTGGTTTAGAGTGGGAGGACGAATTTACAGGTAGGTCCACAGTCCTTGCTTACTACCTCTTTCCTGTTCCTCACCAAGTTCATCTAGTTTGTACTATTGACACTTCACAGGTGGTGTGCTTGCAGTTTACTACTTATATGGCATGTGTACATTCTCATTTTTTAATTTAGCTATATGAATTGTATCCTTTGAGACATCAATGCAAATATTTTTAGAAAAAGAAAAGTAGATAAAACAAAGGATTTCATCAAATTGTCATATATAGGGTTAGCCTTTTGACATGAATTTGAATTCTTGCTGTTTATTTCGGAAGTATGACCAATCCTCATATGACTCCGCCATCGAGAATTGCCAATGATAGATCAGCATCTGAAATCCTGCTGAAATGTGGCTTGAGCCCACAATTGTCTTGTATAGTGAATAAATTGGGGGGGGGGGGCCACCTATTTGTAGTTGGAAGTGGCGGAGTGTTAAAAACGACCACAAATAATTTTATCAATGAATTTGGACATCACGGCTTTTAAATTCCTCCATACACACAATTGTGAACAAAATTTATTTGTATAAAAATGTGATTGTCAATCAGTGGAAGCCCATCTAGCAAAATTAAAAGCTTTATAAAATTAAGTTGAAAGAGTTTGTTAAATTTGCAAAGTGATGTGATGGAAAACATGCAACTGCAACTTCAGAATTCCAATTAGAATATTCAACTTAAAAGCTTAACTAATCTTGCTACATATAACTGTGAAATAAAACTGACATAGAATTATAATTCTAACTAATTTATAAAAGGTTGCTCTTATATTGATATAACTTCAAACTGAAGCAGTATTGGTACATGCACAGCATTATTGAACTAAGTTTTTTTGTCTTATTAATTTGAACATTTCTTTGCCCCTGATAAAATGTAATCTGTGCAAGTTAATCAAAATACCTGTATTATGTGAACTATCCAATAGAGTGAAATCCTTAGAAATGGTATTTTACATATTGTTATAAGATAAGCTTCTGATATGCTTAATTCTTCTAAAATATTTTTCTTGATGTGATCTCAAAACTTATTTTCAAGATTCCTTATTTGAAATATTTGCAGATTATGAAAAAAATCACCTGCACAATAATGGAAACAACCCATACTTTGTATGCATTATCAAATTTTAAGTGTACATATATTCTGTAGAATAATGAATGTTCTGAAATAGCATTTATTTTCCCCATTTTCAGGTTGCTAATTTCTTCACAAGTTGCCTTTACAATCTTTGCATTTCTTCTTGTCACCTAAAACTATTTTTAGAAAACCAAGAAAGATTCTTCAGGAATAATTGCTGTAACTTCTTTAGTGGGGAAAGGGATATATAATTTTTCTCTAACAACTTCACCTTTTTCCACTTCATAACCTTTTTTCCTTATTCCCTTTAAGCATGAACATTCCTTACAGTATTTTAGTGTACGTAAGTTGCTGAATGCTGATAGCTTCATGTCGTTTCTCTGTAGACACAGTTCCACTCCTTATGGCTTTATTCTTAAATCTAATTGTAGCATGTTTGCTTCAAGAATGCAATGAATGTAGTTTAAAGTTTGAATGGGTTCTGTTTACTAAAATTAGCTGTGAGCTTCTTTTGATCTTTGTTATAAAATCTAGATAATTTGAACATAAAATGTGCAATATTCATTATAAAATATTTGTGGCATTGCTGATTATGTGGTATGGGATGATCAGCATAAAAGCCAAAAAATGAAGTGACAAATCTCATTTGCATAATTTCATTTGACAAGGGTAATCAGTAATTGTAGACCTCTTTTCTGATCTCAAACTGGATCCACATTTTCTTAACACTTGTGCGACACAACTGTTTATCTGGTGGATCCAAGACAACTGAACATCTTTCATTAGAAAGCCTTTTAGGAATCAATACTTGGCTATCTCTTAATTTTTAGTGTGATTGACTATACCACTCTGGAGTGTTTCAAATATGGGTGGCTGTTTATCAAACGTTTGAGTCTGTTCCAACATGTTATTGTTTTACCATGGTTCAAGTGCATCTAATACGATGAGATGATGATTGCTGTTGCATTCTTAAAATATGCACAGAGAATTAATTTACTACCACATCAATGTTGCAAAAGTGTGATTCCACTCTAAGCCAATACTGATCATACTCATTTCCAGCGTAGGTTGTATGTGTTTTTCCTAAAACCACAGCACCTTATTTAGTGCTTATGCTTTCATTCTTGATATTGGATCATTTTTATATGTTGGCAATTTAAATTAGCACTTAAACACTGCAGTAATTTACCTAATCATGGATTTCATTAAAACTTAAATTATTCTCATCCAACATTAATTTTGAGATAATTTGGAAACCTAGATACTTGCTTACTTTCATAACAGTGCCAAAAAATCATATTGCTGCCATCTCGAGTATGAAAGGTATATACAAAACAAACTTGTTCTTTTATCTATTCTATTAACAGATTTGGTTTTAATAGCATTATGAATAGCCTTTTGTGTATAGTATTGCAAAATCTTTGAAGTTTGGCATTTACAAAGGTTTTTATATGACAATACTATGTTATACGCATATCATTAGCTTCTTGTAGTAATAGGTCATACAAAAGAATATTCTTGGTTTGTTTTGTAGTTAATTTTGCCTAATTCTGTTCTATGAGTTCCATTGGGAACTATGCACATTCGACACCAGTTGATAATGGGAAAAAATTAAGATACCAATTTATGTACCTCTAACACATTGCCGTTCATATATCCATGCTTTCAAGGAATAAGTAAGTCATAAGAACATTCAAAATACCACACTATACAAGAAGATTCTATTAAATGAATGACGTTATCCAGAAAATGTTTATTAAAGACAAGTTTTGAAAATTTGTTAAGTCTACTGAACATCAACTGTTATATTTCAGTTGCTTAGTATGATGGAGCTTTTATAGAAAAGTGCGTGTCGGAAATAATAAATAACTTTATAAAATATAAATTATTAATTTTCAAATTTTTGTCACTTCATTGTTTAGGCATGCGTAATATGATAAAAGAAACAACAATAAATTAAATATTTTTGTTTGCAATCTATTGCAACATTTTAGGCAATTTCGAAGATATCAAATGATGATTAATGTTAATTCAGCATCTAAGTTTAGAATCACATATTCTAAAATTACTCAAAAATCACAGTGTGATTTGCTTTATAAAAGTTTTTTTTTATAATACTGTCAATTGTATTGTTCGATGTGATATATGTAAAGTAGATCTAAAATGCTTTTAGGAATGGTCACAGCATCCTGAACTGTTAGTTTTCTTGTCTTGATCCTCATATTCCTATTCAGAATGGAAAGTCATTTAATTTATCTATCCTTGTTGATTTAGTGTCTTTTGTCAGTAATACTGATCCACTGATGTAGCATCTGTCATCTTCCGTGGTCTGAGGGTAACATGCTAGCTTCTGTTTGCGAGGTCGAGGGTTCTAACCTGGTGGAGGGCAGTGGATTTTTTCGGGTAAATATCCTTAACATGGCATTCTTTGGAAAGGAAATAAAGCTGGTGGTCTATGTTTTAGATTTGTGTCAAGTAAAAGAACCTCAAGTTTGGTAAGAGACGTTGGAGCAAAATTAAGCTGACTTTTATGCCCAATGTAGAATGGTATGCTGATAATAATTTTAGAACATTCATAAATAAAAGCTTGGCCTTAGTTACTGAATGTTTTAATGCAGAATTGTAATCATAAGTGTTTACTCAAGTTAGGTTTTTGGAATAAATAAGGCTATCGTGAGTATTAGGTAATCTGGAATACTTCAGTAGAAATGATCAACAGTGGTTAACTTATAGCATGTATACCAGCTCCATCCTTAGTTTATATGGTGATGTAAACAAAGGGGAAAATATATTGTTCCGCCGGCGACTGTGATTGGAGGGAATATTGTGCCACTTGTGTGCTGTCAACAAACTTCTGTGCAAAGTTTTGCTTTGCCATTTTTGATGTTTGAGTGACTTGTGCACTAGCACTTTAACGTTAACTTTAAATGCAAGGGTGTGTGTACTCTGTGATATATTTCATTTTGTATGTTAAAAAGTGGCTGAATGCATACAATTACTTAAATATTTGATATCATCACATAACTCCACCTCATTTATAAATTAAAAATTAAGAGGTCTTTCTGCGGGATGGCAGTGCTAAATAACTGCATGTAGTCACTTTGGCAATGACTTGAAAGTTCTACTGGTATGTCACTGAAAAGAAAAAAATGTTACATACCTAATTGGAATCTGACAATGGAAGAATTCCTTAAACAGCTTCCACTTCCAAATTTTCCTTTGATAATTCCTGTACCACCACAATATATATTCACGCTCATTTTTTTTTTTTTTTTTTTTCAATTTTTGTTCACAAATTCAAAGCCTATGTCTTGAATAGTGTGGAAGCTCGTTGTAAAGCTAGCCAAATCGGGGGTGCTTGAAGCACTTACTGTAATTTTTTTTTTTTTTTTTTTTAATTTACACCCTCCAACGTTAAGTTATATCGGACGATGAATGAAAGGGGTGAAATGATGCTCAAATGAGTCCGAGGTCCATAGAGCTTAATTACCCGACATTCGTCTTCCAGGATAAGGGAAAACCTCGGGAAAAACCTTATCCAGGTAACTCTCCCTGACCGAGATTCGAACTCAGGACCTCTTGAACGTGAGGCAGATATGCTACCATCCACGCTACCAAGGCGGGCACTGTTATTGTTGGTGGCTCTTTTCTTTCCAAAAAGCTATGCATCTTGCACGAACAACACTTTAAACAAATTCATCATATTCACCTTCCACTAATGGCTTCTTTTTCTATGTTTTACTGGGGTAGAAAGCTGGCCCATTTTCATAACTTCTCTTCGAACAGCATTAATATGTACTTGGTGAGTTTATTCTGCTGACAAATTAAGTGCTCCATTGCTAAAGGTGGGTATTTTTCACACAACTTGCAGAACACCTTCAAATAGTTTTTCACCACTTTTTAATGATTTCCCTCTGTGACGTTTACATATTGCATGGAAGTAGCCATTTTGTACAGCTGATCTCCCACTTCTCTGCTAAATTGCATAAGCACAGCATGCACTCTCATTAATATATACAATTAACGCTTACATATACCAAATAAAATCTAATTAATTACTGTTTGGACTGTTGCATTTGTAATAATGTGAAGTTGTTTATATATTTTGCATTAGATTTAAAGTCTTTAAAAAGATATGCAAACTACATTTTTCATCCGCAGAGAAATGGGCTAAATGTCCAATGATGTCGCCAAGTACACATGCTTTTGTTTACATTGCCATATAAACTAAGGACAGCCCAGTACCGATGTTCATCTTCATAATATTTTATTAAATTAATTTAAATGAATTTTTGGGTATTGAAAGCAATGGAGTTTAAAACTGGAAGGAAGGCCCTCTTAATTGTGTTTCCTATGTTGAAATATTTTCAGCTGTTACAATCAGATCTTAATGCCTTTTTCTTTTGTGCAGTCTTAGTTCTCCATAAGATGCTGTAATTCAGATGTCTCTATTTTTTCTTTTAGTAGATATGTTTATTTCATGGCATTTTGACAAGTTTTCAGTCCTTAAATAAATATATAATTATAACATTGTGTATGATGAAGTACATAGTCTAAAAATCTGAATTCATATGGATTCCCAGTAAATCTATCAAAACTTGATGGAAGATACTTTATATTTCTCCCAATCATTAACTTTGTTGCATATCCAGCAGAATTTAAGGGCAATCTAGAGTGCTCAACACAAACGGGGAAGAGGGGGAGGAGCTGACTCTTTGTAACTGCCTTCTTAGCTAACCTTATATTCCTACCCACTTCTATGTTTCAAACTCTTAATACATTATCATGGGCAAAAGTTGTTGCTATTTCTCGTAATAGCCAAGTGATTAAAATGCCTGCATCATTTGTGAAGCATCTGGTTCAAATCCCCATGCCTGCAAAATCATTTAATCCACCTTTAATAATATTAACTGTTTCAATGCACGAGGATTAGTACTTATTCCATGTTCTAAAAGAAAATTGTACATAAATACTGAAACAGATAAAACATTTTAAATACGGGGGAAATACGGGAAACAATATGGTATGTAAACAATAGCAGGACATTGCAAAAAGCATCTCGGTTACATAGCTAATGTAATTTTGATTGCTGAAAATGCCAAAAAAGATACAAGTTGGAAATTTACAAAATCTTGGCTGTTCTAGTCTTAACAGATCAGATAAAACATAGATTGGGAAAAACAAAGCTATTTTTTAAATATTAACAGCAGAATGTTTTTAAGGAGGATTAAGGGGGTCATAAAGTTAAAAAAAAAAAAATAACAAAAGGAAGAAGGCTTGTGCATAAGAGTATTAAAGGAATTTGAGGAATTAAAGGAATTTACAACTTAGCCAAATCTACAAATGTAGAGACATGAACTTGGAAATATCAAGGGGAAAAAAGCTCTTGGATTATTCTTTCCCTCACATCCCCTTATAACACATATTTTAACCAGAAGATATAATTAATTGTTCTCAACATATATATGTGATATTCTCTCTCTCTCTCTCTCTCTCTCTCTCTCTCTCTCTCTCTCTCTCTCTCTCTCTCTCTCTCTCTCTCTCTCTCTCTCTCTCTCTCTCATTATATATATACAAACACTTAAGTCTCCAGAAACAAAGTGTTATTGGGCAGAATGCTGCCAGGACTCAGCAGAACTTGATCTTGAAGGGGCTGGTATTCATAATGTTTCTGCCTTCACTTTGTTCATTTTGGACCAAACATTTAGAAATAGGCAGGGTAGGATATAATCATTTTGATATCGTCTCCCCTGAGCAGTGTTTGAGCAGATGTTTTGAGTTCATTTCCAAACTGTCCTGCTGCAGCAAATTGTTCCTTTTGGAAAGGCATATGCAGGGAGAAGGAAGCATTACATTCTCAAACATTTGTATGAGGGTAGCTTTTATATAATTTTAATTTGAGGAAATCTGCAAAAGTTGCTCAAACATACTTAGACTGCAAAATAAAACTATTTAATCATGACAAACCAAAAATAAAAATAGAATTTATTGAGTGTGGTATGTTAAAATACATTAGTTAGATTTGAATGTTATATCACCCATGCTGATAGGTGTACTAACCACTTTGTTTGCTCACCATTTACTCACATACTACAAACCTACTGCAATCCAGTACGTTGACTTAATCTTTGTATTATGATGTTATTCTGCTCATGATGGTGATAAAAAGAAAATGCCATGAGCATGTTTTATTTCTACTTATTTAATTGCAGTCAGTTACATTGGAATGTATTTAAATAGCAATTGTCAGATTTCAATAAAGAAGTGAGGAGTATTTTCTGTAGGAGGCTCTTGACACCTAAGCATTTCAGATTCTTATAATGGATAGGAATTGTACGTAGGTTATTTCAGGTTCTTAATTTTGCAAAGTGAATATCACTAGTCAACAAAGAAATAATTTTTGAATGTTTCGAGCACTTCATGAGGCAATTCCTACTAATTTGGGATGAGAAAAACAAGTGAAAAATTGTATTAGCTCTAGTTTCTATGATATACACAAGGTGGAAGTATTACATATTAACGGATTGAGAGAAAAGGATACATTTTAATTACATACATGCTAACAATGAAAGTGCATTTGATTTTTTAACTGGTAATTACATGCAAAGAGTTCTAAATTCCTGGAAAAATACTTCGCAGATAGTCGTGTCTGAAGAGGATCATGTGGTGGTCTATTGACTTCGTCTTTTAGCTCGCCTCTTGTGATGGAGCTCCGCAGAATCCCTATACAAAGACCAACAGTAATCTGCAAGCATTACTTCTTTCGAACGGCCCTGATATCTTTGTTCCATAACAGAAATGTCCTGATGAAATGTCTCCCCATGTTCATCACTAATAGCTCCACAACTAGGAGGGAAAAAGTATAGGTGGGAGTGGAGAAAATGGATCTTAAGGGACATTGCATTCAAAGTTACGCTATTTTTGAAGGAGCACTGTCACCAAATGCTTGTAGTTGTCATCTCTTTTGTTGTCTAAAAATCCATTAACTCCCTTGAAGGCTTCCCAAGCTTCCGTTTCTTTCCCTTCCAAAATTTGGTCAAATGCAGGATCGTTTACAAGTTCTCTTATTTGTGATCCAACAAAAATGCCTTTTGCAGTACCTAATTTCCAAAATTTCTCTCTGATGTTATTTGACAGGTGTGCCAACTCCCTCCAAAAAAATCCCTCAAATTTAAAATCTTCACTATAAAAAATGAAATGTCACTTTATCTTCTAAACAAGAGCTAATCTATCATTTTATGGCAATTTTTTAATTCAGCAGTTGAAAATACATGTAAATTCACTATTTTAAGCCTGAAACATTTTCATTGTTACCCAGTGATATTGGTGTATTTCAACTAGTGATGGGCAGAATCGAATCCACTGTATTCGAATACTTTGAAGAATCGAAACTTTCATTCGAATGCAAGTTCTCGGGTGAAATCACTCGGATGACGTCACATGCTGCGAATCGAGAACAATTTCGCATTCGAATGCAAGTTCTCGCATGACGTCACATGCTGCGAATCGATTTTGCTACAAACGAGAACTTTTGCTTGTATTCGAATGCAAGTTCTCGGATAATGTCACACGCTGCGAATCAATTTTGCTACAAACGAGAACTTTTGCTTGCATTCGAATGCAAGTTCTCAGATGATGTCACGCTGCGAATCGATTTTGCTACAAACGAGAACTTTTGTTGCATTCGAAATCAAGGCCTCGGATGCTACAAATTAGAACTGCTGCTTGCATTCGAATGCAAGTTCTCGGATGATGTCACATACTGTGTAGGTCGCGGGTTTGAGGGCCACCTTTGGTATGATATTAATTTATGCTGTGTATGTGTTAAAATACAGAAAAGTAACAAAAATAAAAGGATGGCGAAAAGAAAGAAAATTAAATATTGTTTTAGTTAGAAAGATTGGGAACATTTACTTGTTTTCAAAAACAAGTTCTCGGATACTACAAAACGAGAACATTTGCATGCATTCGATGCAAGTGCTCGGAGTCGCTAAAGAGGATGTCTCCGGTGTTCCTCTGCGTAGAGGGCCGTGGATTCGAGTCCTGCCTTGGGCATGATGTTTGTGTATTGTGTATATGTGTAAACATACAGAAAAACAACATAAAAATAAAAACGACGAAAACAAGGAAAATGATATATAAAATAATAATTGTAATACTTGTAATACTTTCCATAGGCAGGAAGTATAGGATGTCAAACAATTGACATATGTGGTGTTGAATTGTTTATTCGTGTTCTAATTCACTGTTGCAAATTCATGACTAATTGCTTTGCTGTGTATGTCGTCAGTATGCTGCGGTGTTTCTGATCAGGAAAACATTTTATTTCAAGCCAAGAAATATTGAACATTTTTTAAGGCAGTGTCAAAGCATAAAAGAATGTGACAGCACGTACTAATATGTTAAAACGAGAAGAAGTTTGTTGTTATTGACCACTTGCTTATGCATATTGTGACTTTGTGGGTTCGTAGAATTAAAAGCCCAAGTTGCAGAAATTCAAATCGTTCTTTATTTGCGTAGAAATACACTCTGATCAATTCTCACGTAACAGCATTACAACACCTACACACTGTCTACCAAAGTCGATGACCAAACAGCATTCTGATTACATCACTTTACATCATCAGCTCTCGTTACAACACTCAATGACTGTTTACTCTTCTCTGTTTACGACTCTTGGTGAGTCGTCGCTCCCTTAAATACCTCACTGATAATTTCGAGAGATTTCTGGGCCAAACAGGAATCGAATGTTCAATCACCTTCCAGAATCTTAACCCTATCTGTGCCGACAGATCATTTATCTCACGCTATCTTTATTTGTTCCTGCATTCTCCTTATCTCCAGGCTCTTTGTGTACACAAGCCGCGATATCACGATCGTGTTCACGACAATATTAATAATTGAATTGAATCAATATCAGGAAGTAAGACATAGCACAATAATACATTTTCATTATCAAACTCACATTAACAGGACTTTACATATAACTACACTATATTTTACATGATATGGTGTACTTGGAAATCAATAGTACGTCAACATTATAAATCTGAATTTGGTTTCGAATTTAAAACAGTATTTATTCGTTATAGTTATGTATTTCGTAATGTACATTCCCTTCTCTCACAATTTAGTAATTTAAATATATGATCACATATTGAAATAATTGTTTTGGGACAGTCCGATAACCTTGGGATGTAAACAGGTATATTAAGATGTGAATCTGTGTGCACCAATCAGTCTTTGAAACTGAATCGAAATCTGGATTCAAATTCCACCTCAGTGCACCTGCACCTAACAAGATCTTCGGGCAAAAAGTGTTAGAGAACAGCACTCAGGACAAATGCAAATGAGAACTTTGCATTGTATTCGAATACACATTCAGATTTCGAGAACTACCAAGAATCGAATGAATCAATTTTTTTGTATTCAAATTCACCCATCACTAATTTCAACCTATTTATCTTTTTCTTAACAAGTGTATTCTGGAAAGTGTTTAAAATGCCAAGGAAAGTTTGAATGAGATTTGCATTAAAGGCACTATTTAGAATAATTTTGATTTAAATACTTCTTAATGAAGCTATGTTAAAGAGCTGTATAAATTTATTGTAGCAGTGAAGTTCAATTGAAACATAGGTAAAAATGATAACATCTAGAAGTAACATTTGGAATATCGAAAAGGCTGGGCCATGACCAGGATACTGAGGGTAAAAAGAACAAAATATATTTTTTCAAATACTCTCATTTCAAAATCCAAGTTTCTCATTTGAATCCTCTTTGAATATCAGTAGCTAATTCAGCCAGAAAGAAAGTGCTGTAAAGACATTCTTTATAATATAAATTTAACTGTACAAATTAAACTGTGTATGGTTTTGGTCCATTATGCTAGGTAAAACTCGCTTGTTGATCACATATAGCAGAATTTTCTCCCTCCACATTTCTGAGGCAAGAAATGGGCATGGGAATGTCAGTTTCATATCCCTCCTTCAGTATACCTTTCTTGATCTCAACAGTGACATTGCAACATTTGATTCATTGTCTTCCATTTTATAACAGCATATAATGCTTCACAATGACATGATGCAATTCATTGCTGTCCAAATTACTGTATGAATTATCATTGTATTGCTGGTTTGTCGGTTTTGTTTGTCAGCAGTTTTGATTTTCTATTCTCTTTGCTGTCCCTTTGTTTCTCTTGCAAGTTTTTTCTTTCTTTAAAGGGAGTCTTATGGTTTTTTCTTTTTTTAGAATATTTAGCTCTTAATTTCTGCTTCAGCTGAATTTGAAAGGTGTGATAATTCCATTACAACTGAAGGTTCAGAAGTCTTTTTCTTTGTATCATTCTTTTGAACTTTTTATCATAGAAGATTAGCTCCTGCCATTGAATTAGGATCTTCCATCGTAAACCTGTTATTACTTCTTTTGTATGACATCCTTGATAAGTTCTTTCTCTACAATATTCATTTCTTTGTCCTTCCAATATTTGTTTCCTCAACTTCTGTTACAGCAAACGCAGTCTCCTTCTCCCTCTCTGTAAAAAAGGAAGGTTGGGTGTAGGGAGTTGGGCTAATTCTAGCTCCCAGAATACTAATTCATCATATAAATAATATCAAGCTAATATTGTCACTGTTTTGGCTATCTGAATACATCATTAGTAAAATAGCACATGAGCACATTAAGTTCAATGAATTAAATTATGTATGTATACCAACACTCCCGATATGGCAACTACAGCCTTCGGGGTAATCTCGCCCCACCATGTGATGACTGGACCCATTTCTCAGGTGGAAGCACCCAGAGGGCAGTATCCATTACCTCCAATGATAGGGTGATCGCAAAGATGATGTGGCAAGTGGTCCTACACTTTATACCGTGGACTGCGAACCACGTTGGGCATAGGGGACACTTCCTCTGAGCTAGACAGAGGTGAAGGCGTGGATAGGGCCGACTTAAAATCGACACCCCACAGCCAGGAATCGAACTCGGACCCTCGACACGAGAGTCGCAAACGAAACCACAGCTCTACCCTGGCACTCACATGAATTAAATTGTTCTACATAAAATATATGGGGCAAGAAATAAGTGATACACTTATTTACAAATTCAGAGGGCTCAACATTGATATCTTTTGATAGCTATCTTCATAAATAAGATATGTGAAAATCTTTCAGTAAACATAAAGCATTGCAATGTAAGTACAGTAGAATCTTGTTAATATATTTCTACAGGGGCACAAGAATTTAGACACAGACAAGAAAACTTGATAACAAAAAGGGCATTTACAATATCTGTACTTAACCTTGTAGTTTAATACAAACTACATTATTTACACTGGTTTGAAATATATCTATGGCGATTGGTGCATTCTCATTAGGGCCACTACTCCAACTGAATTGATAAATATGCATGGATCAGACAGAACATTGAATGCGTACCATCAAAGTTTGAAGGGATTAATATGCTGAAGCAACATTTTTACATTTCTAGCGATTTGAGACTAGTACTTTTATAGTTCAAGTATATCAAAGCATATCATTGAGGAATGTCTTACCAGGATTCCACTGTACACAAAAGAACTGTATTGGGTGGTAAATACATTGTTAAAAGTTCATATTGTTGCAATGCAGTAATGTAATAAGCTGATTTTGTAAATTCTTGTTTGATATTTTACTTTGAGAAGCTGCTCATTGAGCTTGTAGTGAATTTTTTAATAGCATGGAATAGAAAGCTCCCAGTTGAACATCTGCTTTTTCCAAGGTATTTTTTTTTTCTAATAGCTTAGAAGGAATGTACTCGTAAAGTTTTTTACTGTACTGTTTAAGACCTCTCTCCATTTATATAATGGCACTTACATTGCTCTTATACCTCATAATCTATTGTAATTATTGCTCACTTAGTCAAATCCATCATAAATGGTTTTGTAGGAAAATGGAAAGTACAAGCTTAATTATTTTGCACAAGCCCAACACTTTCCTTTGCTACCAATGTGAAGCTTTCCTCTTTTAAAGTAGATCTTTTACTGGAAATATTGGTAATATCCTTTAGTAGATAGTCTTGAGGTTTTATGGTTATCAAAATTGCATGGAAAAAGTTAACAGTCCAGTCCAGTTCATGGATGTAAAGAATAGCCTATTCTCAAAGAATCAGCAAGGTAAGCTGAAAATAATGGAGTAAGTCCAGTGATAGCTTCAGTTTTTTAAAAATGTTATTCACCTTTTCAAGCTTTGTCCATCTTAAAGAACATCTGCAAGGGCTGCCAAAGTTTGAAAGATAAAAAAATTTTTGTTGCTTCTCTCCTTTCAAATTATATCTTATTTTTAATGGGTGCTAACATGATATTGAAAAATTAATTGCCCTGAAAACTCATTTTGGTTAGTAAGTTTATATGGCTGTAGGGAAATGGGAAGCAGTAGCATGTTATCTTACAAATTAATGAAACATTTATAGTCTTCATTAAATCCTTCATCTAATCCTTCTGCTAATAACTGGATGTTTTGGCTTTTGATAAAGTTTCATAATACATCTGCTGTATATAATTTAAAGTGACATGAATCAAAACTCTTAAGTAGGCTGAGGCATGTGTTTTAGTAGCTGTATGTAAATAATTTTAATATTTGAATTTGTTGTATGAAGAGCAAGCATTCAAAACCTGAAGAGTTATTTGATAAACGTTGATTGTTTACAGTTAAAATAAAAACACAAAAACTAAAATTTATATGCAGCAGGAATATAATCTGTATAACTTGATGAAGTAAGATTTAGAATATATAGAAATTTAACTGTATTGGAACACCACAGTGAAGTGAAATAATTATTTAAAATTTAATAAGATTTAGAAGTTTAACAGCATTGATAGAACATGCACCTCATATTGTAACTTTCATTGCAATTCAAAACCCACAAATTTTTTGTCTTAAGTATAAATCTAGCAACTTAATTTAATAAACTGACAGTGAATGCTTCAGATTGATCCCTGTACTGCATATGGTACATTAATAGACATGTCATGAAATGGGTGAAAATCCAATATTTTTGAGTAGACAAGTGGACATATGCACTAAAATATTAGTTTCATATGTCAGCTATGGGAAATATAAGGTATATGTATGTATTTTTTTTTATGTGCATTAGAGCAGTCAAAGTAATGTAAAAAAAAGTTGAATTAATTTTTTCTGAAAGATAACATTTCAGGCTGTTTAAATGTTTGCTCATTTGCTTTCACACAGAAAAAGGTAAAAAAACACTATTGTTAAACTAACATCATTTGTACAGAGTGTTTGTGGTGTTGAATGCATTGTTAGGTATGCATGCTGTAATAGGTTATTTCTCAAATAACAAAGCATGCAAATGTGCATTTTTCTTCAGTAAAATGATTGAAAAATGGCGACTTTTGCACTATTACATTGATTTTATAACTTATTAAAAGTTCTATTTCTGCAGTAAATTTTTTTAAGAGATGGATGTTTGCAATTTGGGCAGCACAGAGCTACATTGTAAAATAGAGATTTCAAAATTCAAAGTTAATCTGCCTCTATGAAGATGTGTTACAAAACTGCAAGCATTGTTCAATTCTAATCTTAAGTATTGATTGGGAACAAGTCCTATTATGTTTCTCTTAATAACATGCTTTATCACTTATCACATTTGACAAATGTTTGTATATTAAAATAATTTGTGCATGTTGCTGTTTTTAATGTTTTTTCTATTATGAACTTGTCATTTCTTCCTTAATTTTTTGTTTTCATTATCTACAGTTGAATGTTTTCAATGATTCTTGTAAAATTCTTTCACAAAAGAAGTCTGGTCAAATTATTAGATTAAATGTCATTTAGTTGGTGAATGTACTTTTTTAAAATGTTAATTATTAATTTAAAAATTTGTATGCGACAAATCATTAACTCTTGGCCATTATACATTGATTTAATGCTGAAAAATATTTTAACTCACTAAGATACTAAAAGGACACTATTTTCCTCAATTCTTTTAAACATTTTTCAGTATTCATAAACCATCTTAGACTACAGTGTATAACTTACTTGCTTAAAGTTTTAAGAATTATGGATTTAAAAATTGTTTGCACTATTAAAAAATATTAAGTAGCTCATTTGGAATTAATTTGAAAACTTGCAGTCAAGATTTTGAAAGTTTTGAAAATTTGTTCTTTTTTAAACAAATTGAAATTCATACCTGCACAACAGTTTCTTTAAGATTGTTTATTAACCTGAAATTAAAATTTTAGAAATAACATGAGAAAATGCAGGCTCCAAGGAGCATACTGAATGAATGAATTCCTGTAATTCCTTAAAATGGAACATAGGGCCTTCTGAACCGTGCAACCTTGAGGCCTGTAGGCAATGGGTTGGGATTCGAGAGGTTTATTGATCAGAGAGATTTCAGGACAAGGGATCAGCCCAATGCCTGAAGTGAAAATACAAGAGATGAGGTGATAGGGATGATGATGATGATGATGATGATGGAGCAATTGGTGGAATGCGGGTGGGGAAACCGTAGGATCCAGAGAAAACCTGCCCCAGTACCATGTCCATCACAAATCTCACTTTGCAGTCACCTGGGATCAAACCTGGTCCACCTTGGTGAGAGCCAAGTGGTCTAACCACTCTGCCATGGCATGTTACTAAGGAGCATATTACTCAATCAAAAAGTGTTTAATTGGGGATAAAAAGTTTATTTTAGTTATTTGCAATAGCTTGTTAAAAAGTTGTGCACGCTATTTGTTTATGTTCTGAGAATATACTTAATAAAAGAAAAATAAGCAATTGGAATAAAAATACATTTTTTGATTTACACAGATGCATTGCTTTAAATTTAATGTCATAAATGCTTTGTTTCTGTAAGGGCAGCCTATGGAAATATTGATTTTAGCAAGCCCTTGTCCATTGTAATGGTTGTCTGGACATAAAAGAATATAGCACAGTTTAAGACATTAATTCTTTACAAAAGCCAACCTTCAAACCTAATATACTTTATAAAAGATAATGTAGCAATTTAAGTCTAATAATAATGATAGGACTACTTTTGTGGAAACCTTTAAAATAGCCTCTGACAATGTTGTTTGCTTGTAGTTAAATGATCAAAAGAGATGTGTTGACCAGTATGCATGTTTTGTGTATCCTTTAATTTTCATTTGTCATAACCATGTGTTTAATTGCACTTTTAAACTATTTTTTACAGTGGAACTATTCATTTTATTAGTTGGTTACTTGAAAAATTTCTTATTTTGTGTTGTGTCCATATTCTGTCGGAATATAGAAGACTAAAAATATTATACTGTTTCTCTTCGCTGTATTATTGGAATTCTACTTTCAGCTTTCTTTTGCAGCATTTTTCCAGCAGAAAATTTTATTTATAAAACGTCTTACAGCTATATTCTTTTAACTTGTTCTGTGCTGTAATCTACTTCTGCTACACACCTAGGAAAATTTAGTTGTTTTAGCAACTTTTTGAAATACCTTGTAGATAAATCTTCATGCCTACTGTATGAAGCAGGTATTAAGAACAAATCTGTAAAACGCATTAAAAGTATGTTCCTCTTTTGTCTTTCATATCTTGCATGAAGGTAATGAAGATTGTTTAAAAGTGAGGTGCCTTAATTTTTTTTTGTGGGGGGGGGGGGGGGCAAATAAAGCAGGAAGCTTTACTCTAGACTTACTACACACTTCTTCACTCACACTGTTTTTTCACAGGACATGTTTCAAGAGCTTTTGCTCTTATAATCAGCTGGAACTATTTCACAGTAAATATTTTGTGGTATGTTTCACATTTGCTAAGTTATGGCTCAAAGAAGTATCACTGTTTTCTGGGTGGAGAGAATTAAGCTAAAATCCTAACATTTCACATTTGCTAAGCTATGGCTCAAAGAAGTTCCACTGTTTTCTGGGTGGAGAGAACCAAGCTAAAATCCTAATAATTTAAAGAATATACAGTGGTTTAGTATTAGCAATTATATATTGTTATGCAAGTAAACAAAACTTAAGAAATACTGTTTATAACTTTACAATAGTGGCTTAGTGCACAGTGTAGCTCAGTGATTTCATTATCTCAGTAGCTGTCATAGACAGGGTGTGCAAGTTGATTTCAACTATTAAATGGCAATTATAATTTCCCTCTGGCTAAGCTTTCACCTTTAACTAATGTATAATATTCCCAAGGTGTATATGGTTCACAGTCCACAGTAAAAATTCTAGATGGTCACCAAACCATCTGAAGTAATTGATAGTATCCACTAGGTAGCTCCAGCTAATAAACAGAATCAGTCATTACTTGGTGAAATGAGGTTCCCTCATTGGTCATGTGGAGTATAGAAACAACTCTACTACCCTTTATTATGTACATTTGCTAATGTGCTTTACCTATAATTTGAATGATTTTAATCCTGACATATGAGAAGTGTGATTGTGCGTTTCATTCTTTACTTTCTTTAAATTTGTGGATAGACTTTCTTCAGAGAACAGAATTAAAATAGAACAGAGGGAGCATTATAATTGTCTTTAATAATTGTACTTTCATGACAGACTTGAACACTATTTGGCAGTAAATCATGCTCAATTTGTTTAAAGGTAACAGCAGCCAGAAAGGCATTTTTATCTTGAGTGTAAAATTCAGTAAATAGTATGAACTGCTATATAGAATGGCATATTTTTGACACACTCAATATAGCTAAGGGTATGTTAAGTTTTCAAGTCAAATTTGCTGCAGATAAATAAGTAATGTGCAGCCATCAAATGTAACATTTTTCACATTTTTGAGAAGCATTCAGGTTATAAAGTTATAAGCAATAAAATGCCATGCCGATGTACCTAGTTTTACAGAATCAGTTTTCAGTAGCAGCTCTTTTCATATTTTGCATACTCTTCAGTATTTATTTGTGCTTGAGGCATATGTTGATTGCATTTGCTGGAATTTCATTAAATAATGCCTCAAAATTTTAGTTAATTCACTTCACTTTTTTATGCTTGCTAACTTTCTTTTGTTATAAACAAGTACTTTGGAGTTAATGCAAAAATCAATTGTACTAGTGATTAGAAAATAAGTGCACAGCTGTTATGTAGGGAACTAGCTTATTCACCACAGTTCTCACTTTTGATGACACATCGCAAGCCGAGGATGAGGAAAGTTCGTTGCCACATCTTGATGGATTCCAGAGCAAGCTTCCACCTGGAATTTTACCCCATGGACTGCCTCAAGTAAAGGAAGTGCAGCCTGCACTCACATCCCTTGAGAATGCTCCTCCAAAGCAGGAACCTGTTAAGCAAGGTGAGTGAAAAGAGCTGAATAAAAAAGAAAATAGTATATGTATTTGGATTTGTTTGCCTAAATACTGTATAGTATACATTCTGTGAGTGGCTATTGTTATTGCTTAGACCACCATACATTCTAACCTGTGCTTTTTAATGCAGTGATCCGTAGTTCAGTTCTATTTATTTTTCTGAACTATTTTTCTCTTGCTCTTTCTGTAAATTTCCTTGAGTTTTCTACATCTTTTTGAAACTTTTGAACTGATTCTGCCATTTTTAGTTATAAATTGCTCTCCCCAAACCTCATCTCATTTTATTTATTTCTACTATGACATTGTGTCCCCCTTCACATAAAAACATCTTCCTAAGCTCTTTCCTTTTCTATCTCCTCTTAATCTATGTATCTTACCAATGCACAATGCTTTCCGCTTAGCATATTAGATGTTTACATACTTCTGTCTGATAACATCAGCAGACATCTTTACAGCTTTCATTACTAGTTTTCCCTTGGTCTTGTGCTCATTGCATACCCCATTAGTACTTTTTCATCCCTATTAATTACTGTTTGTAATTTTTTTTCCACATCCCACTTCTGTTCCTTTTTTGCTTTATCACCCCTTTTATACATCATCTGACTTAAATTTTATTCTCAGGACCCATTGTCTTTTAAAATACAGATTTTTAAAGTCCTCCACTTGAGACAAAGACAACTATTTAACCATCTGCAAAAGATAATGTATTTCTGTTATTTACTGTATGCAAATATATTAACCTAACTTGTCCAGTATATCACATATATATTAAATAATATAGGGCTATGTTTACAACCTTGTCTTAATACTATGTTATTTGCAGTCACTTCAGTTACTTCATCTCCATTTAATCTAATACACACATTGTTAGTTTTCTGGATGGTTCTGATAATTATTGAACTTAACTCTCTTATTTCAGTGTTTAAGCCATAGTGCTCTATGCATATATCAAATGCTTTCTCAAAATCAGTTAATGTACATTGTATGCACTTTGCCTCTTTTAATGCATAAATATTTATCCACAAATGATCTACACTCGGCACCGTCCACTGTGTTCTGTTGAACCTTGACTGTCACTGTCTGCTCAACTCAACTATAAACAGTCCAGTGTCCCACTGATCATTTTTCACTTCCTTATACAAATGCTGAATACAAGCATTGTGGAAAGGAACCTACTCAAAACTTGGCAAAATGTATCTCCTGGAGCCAGCAAGCAACACACAGTGGTTAAATTTAAAGGGAGTCAATTAATGACACTAAACAACACACTGGCACTTATGCCCTGAAAGCTGGGCAGATTAACCCCAGTGGCCATAAATAGCTACATGCAGCCACTGACCCCTCTTTTGAACTGCCGTCCTGATCAGTGCTGTTATAACGGGTCAGACAATACAAGTGTAACACCATCTTCCTTTAGGGCAGCTCTTAGATATCAACTATACTGTTGGTATTGTTGCAGTGTAGTACAACACATTTTGATCCATCTAGGGTGATACAGATCATTCTTCTGGAAGCCTCAACATTTGGCTTGCCGGTTGTATGGGTCTTCATTTGGTCTCTTGCCACCTGGATGTTTTGAGAGACCCTCTCATGGGCATCTTGAAGATAGTCCATGAAGTTCCATGCCTGTTGACCTTGCAGATGTGTTTTCATAACCATCTGCTTTTGGCCCCTGTCGTCTTGGTCTAGGTGGCTCAGTTGCCTTGGCGCTGGTTAGTGATCCTGAGGTTGCAGTTTGAAATGTGACCCAAACCAAGTGTTTTTAAATGTGCTTTAAAGCAACAGCCCCATGTCTGTACATTTATTGGTATTTTATGATCCTGACAATTGATGTGCCATGGCCAACTGGTTAGACTGCTTGACTCTCACCAAGGCAGCCTGGGTTCGATCCCAGGCAGCTGCAAAGTGAGATTTGTGGTGGACAACATGGTGCTGGGGCGGGTTTTCTCTAGAACCTCCATTTTCTTCCGCCATCATTCCACCAATTGCTTTATTATCATCTTTCCTTTCATCCTCATTCTATTTATCTTCCCTCACTCAAATTCAGGGAACTGAGCTGATTACCCATCCTTGGATTTCTCTCTCTGATCCATAGTTGTGGCTCCCTCAGCCGACTCCTACAATGGCAAAAGGGGTAGAGGACCATAAATGAATAGGATTGTGTCCTATACCAAGAGAAGACAATTGACAGTGTCATTAACGAATAGACTTCTTATGGGTCAAATCGCATCTTCTGCCAGAATTACCTTTCCACCCTAGGGTCACTCCAGTAAGGCACCTACACAGCAAGGGGTCATCCAATTCTGTCAGTCTTATAAGTTGGTTTTGGTTTCCTTGAATGAGAGTCCTGTCAAGTCTGATTACAATCATGCTAATATCCAACACAGTTTTTTTTTTTTTTTTTCGTATCTAGTCATCTGTGACGAGAATGTCATACATTTTGTCCAAGGCACATAGCATCACTCGAATGGATGATGACAGCCCCAACTTGCACCTGAACATGTTCTTATTCGTTTTCCTCCAGCTCATTGCCTTGGTTATAGTTACAGTTCTTCAGCAAGTGTCCTGGCTGGCCAATTCCCACTACATGCTGCTTGACGCTGGTCAACTTGGCTTTCAGTAGATTATGCCGCCTGGCCACACACCCAAAACATCCATAAAATCCTCACAATGTCTGGGTTGATTCATTGCCTCCATCATATCACATACTGATCTCCAAGGGATGGACATCTATTACCTTGGCCTATAGCTACTCCATCCTCAACCATAGACTGTCTCCATCTGCAAACATAGTCTGCTCTTGGATTCAGTTTGGATAGCCCTTAACTAGTTGTCTTGTCTGGCCACATCCCCAATACACACCATATACACCTTTAGAAGACTTTTGTTGATGTCCTTTGTCTGACATATTGAATACTCCAAGTATACATTTTGCCAAAACATGACAACTTTTAAAGGTGGCCGCGTTCCTTCGTCACTGGGTTGTAGCCATTAGACAACAAGAGGTGTCCCCTATAAACAGGGCGAGAGACATTGTAGCCAGGGTTCTGGTTCATTTATTTGCTGCAGATGGTAGGGACTAGCTACTACTTTAACTGCCTCTATCCTCCACAAGACTGATAGTATTTGATGGGTGGTGCTGTAATTGCTGATCATCAAATGCTGTCTTATAGTTAGTTCATACACCCTTCAAAAGAGCAGACAGCTGGAACACTTAACCAGGTGGAACAAGTGGTTTACCAAAGCCTGGTTCACCAATAGTTAAACTACCAGAGCAAACTCTCGCATCTGCCCTGATTGTTGCAGCATTTTCTTGAGTTGGCTACATTAAACTGTGGCCAAGCATTTTTTTTTCTCTGAACTGGTTTTTGAGGGCTTCATAGATATATCAGGACACCACTGACATTGGAATTGTATTCAGAACTTCTACCACCAATCCCTGAAATCTGGGCATAATCTGTACAGCTCCCTCCTCAGTTATGGGTAGCTTGTCAGCAGAAGACTACAGAAGTCAATGTTCCATCATATTTGTGTGCAATTGTGTTTGAAGGTTGTGACCCAAATGCAGTTATGGTGGATAGTTGTTTGTCAATTTTTGTTGATAAAGAGTGTTGCAATATTTCTGTCTTCATTTGTTCTTTTACTCAATTTCTTTCTGTATAATTTTGAATGCAGTGTTTTGCTGTCATTATTTCACTTCCTGTTTTATATTTTCCAGAGTTTACATCATTTCACTCTATCCTTATCCCTGTTTGCATTTTCATCTTGCATCTTCTCCATGTTTCCTATCTTTGGCCAATAATTTTTTAGGCATTTCTTTTATCTTGATTTTTAATCCTACTCCTTACAACAATGCAACAAATGAAAAGACCAGTTGCTAGTAAACACATTTAATCAGGTGTGTACTGCAAATGTTGCACTTGGGATACTCTTGCACTTATTTAGAACAAATGCAGCTGATCTGTCAAACTGAATCACAATTGAACTTCTGAGTCACAACTTACAACTAACTGTGCTTGACAGTGAACATTTAAGCCATATGAATTCAATCAACTTAACTGTCAACTGTTCATTGTGCGCTGTCGCTGCCAGGTACTAGTCAGTTCCTTATATAGATCCCAAATATAAAGCAAATATTCTGAAAATGTAACTTAATTGGAAACTATCAAAACAAATCCTTTGGTGCAAGAAGATGCCAATTCCGCACAGTTGTTGTTCCTAAGGAGATTGGCCATTAGCTGTGCCCAGGTTCAAGTTACCAGGCAGCCCATATATATAGCCTTGTGTCATGGTGACAATATGTATACAGGGTTGGCTGATAAGTCGTGGGCCTCACATAGAGATGGCACCACTGGTCCAGTTTGTTGGATAGCATCATATAGCTAGTATCCATAGTTATAGGTCAATAGCTTGTTTAGTTTTTGAACGACAGAACTTTAAACAAGACAAGTGTAGAGGTTTCATGAAAATATGAGGATTTGGAAAAACGAGCAGTGATTAAATACTTCCATTTGAGGCTTATCACCTAAAGAAATCAAGGAGGAAATGGATTGTACATTGAAAGAATCTGCCCCTTCATGTAATTAGTAAGTAATTAAGTAATTTATTTCCTTTTACATCAACAAATGGAAATACAAAATCAAGATTACAATTATAAAATCCATACTGAAATATGCCATATATTCCTAAATCCGAAAAATCCTGTCATGTTATCATGTTGCCCACCATTGAATAGTAATTCAGCCCCCATACACCTAACCCTAGGTTTTTGTGTAATGGAGGCCCTCTGCTCCTTTTTACACTTTCTGCCATTTCATCTATCTCACTCTACATTTTTCTCTTAATTGTTCTTAGCCATCTCTTTAACTTTCCCTAAATAATTCCCTATATTTCTCCTGTTCTTTTCTCCTTTTACTGACAACATTTTTCTAATTACTACTTCACCCCCCAAACTGTCCCATTTACGTAGCCAAGCCTGCTCTCTCCACATCTTTGTTTGACTACAATTTAATATACAATGGAAATCTGCATTCTCTTCTCCACACAATGGACATTTATCTAGCTCCCTCTCTTGACCTATACCTTTCAAGTTTCTCACTCCTGTTCTCGCCCAAGCAAAACCTTCTCGCCCTAACTTACTACATATATCTATATATCCTTCCCTCCCCCAGCCCTTCATGTACAATGATTTAAAGGTGGGTTGCAGAGTTCAAAATGGGATGTATGAGCACTAGTAATGTGCCTTGTTCTGGATACCCTGTGAAAATCTACTCCAGAGGTCATTGAAAAAAATTCATTGTTTGGTACTGGAAGACTGCAGATTAAAGTTGTTTGATATAGCAGAGGCTATAAACATATCAAAAGAACATGCAGGTAATATTTTAAGTAATGTTTTGGACTTTCACAAGGCCTGTGCAAAATGGGTGCTGCATTTGATACCTGATTAAAAGTTGCAAAGAGAAACTGTGTTAAGAATTCAGAGCTCTATAGTAAAAATTCCAGTAAATTTTTGAGATGGCTTATTACCACGGATGATACTTGGATACATCACTAGATTTCAGAAAGTAAATCACAGTCAAAACAGTGGATTGCGCCAGGTGAACCAACTCCAGAAAGGCAGTCAATTTTATCAGCTTATGGCAAGTGTTTTCTGGGATGCACAGGGAATTATTTGTATTGAATACTTGGAAAGGTATAAAAGTATCACTGGTGACTACTACACAAGCTTACTGCTATGTTTGAGTGATGTGGTGAAAGGAAAAATACCTCATTTGGCAAAGGAAAAAATCTTGTTCCTTCCAGCCCATCGCTAAGTGATTGCAATGGAAAAAACATGCGAATTAAAGTTAGAATTGCTTGAACATCCACCCTATTCACCAGATCTAGCACCCTGTGACTACCACCTGTTCCCGAACCTTCAAATATTTCTTGGAGGATGAAGGTTTCACAGCAATGAGGTCATTGTTGCGGTAAACAAGCTATTGTAGGACCATTTTTAAATTGCGCTTCAGAGATGGTTTAATTAAATTAGAACACAGATGATAAATGTATTAGCCTTTCTGGAGATTATGTTGAGAAATAAAGAAAATTAATGTTTAATGTTTCTTTTATTGTAAAGTCCGGGACTTGATCAGCCGACTCTCGTATGTGAGCAGATTATTGAATGTAATTGTTAGCTGCACATAACCACAGTGTTAGCGCTATTGCTAATTTTACTAGAGAATCTTAATGTTCATATAGTTTTTTCTGTTTACATTGAATATAAGCTGGGATATACTTATTGGAATTTTGTAATTGTTCCAAATGGTCAGCAAATATTTATATTTTACCTTTCAAACATTTGTGCTTTTTAAAATATTACATAATTGTATCTGTTAATCTTTACTTTTTGAACTTCCCTATTAAAATAGTGCGAGAATTATCAGAAGAAGAGAAGCAGATGATTATCCTTACTGAGGACTTTCAACGCTTTATTGATCGTGCTGGTCGTTTGATGGAACGTGCTCTGTCAGAAAGTGTGGACATTTACACAGACTACACAGGCGTAACTGATGGTGATGAAGGGGCGTAAGTATAGTTTTTGTGTCTGTATGTTAGACAAAGTTTTTCATATGATGTAAAAGAAATGATTTAATATTTGTAGAATATTAAGGGAGTTAGCAGCACACACTTTAAAAGATCATATGTTGTATTGTTTTCTTTCAACCATGCTGTTGAGTGACTGCAGAGAATCATCGTATGTGCAGTATAAAATGAGCTTGAGTGTAAAACATGGTAACTTATGTCTAGTTCACTAAGAAGTTGAGTAGAAAGGTACAGAGTTATAAGATATTTTCTCTTACTGTGTTTGCCTAGTGCAGAAATAGAAACTGTAAATTTTTTCTCAACAGGATAGTGATGTAATGCTCTGTTAATAGAAAAAATTATGGTATGCAGCAGCAACTAGAAATAGACATGATTTATACAAAGTTTCAGGTGAGGCTGTGCACTTGGTGAATTCCAACATTTTCTTACGTAATTGAGATTATACCTTGTTTATTAAGGCACTTTCCAAATTAACAGTAAACAGTACTCAATTTGTATTTGACTCTCCATTAGGAGTGTAGAGTTTGCAATATATATCTGCTAGCTTAGGTAATATGCACAAGATCTTGACTTCAGTGAATGGAGGCAATATTTTATCTTCTCCATCCAGTTTTCTCCACTTTGACCAGTAGGGCCCAAACTGCTAGTTATTGTATGCCTATGGGATCTGGAGTATTGCTGGATCCATATATCCAATAAAACAATGCTTTGTAGATAAATTAGGAGTTAGTAAAGTAGAATCATCTTAACTTAATAAACAGCATTATATTTTGAGGGAAACTGGTAGCAAGAATGATTTCTTCTTTGATTGTTTTTTAAAGCATTTTCAGTGTGTTTAAATAACATCACAACAAACAGTTTGAACCTTTTGTTGCTCGCACAAATGAAAATAGGTATTTAGTTAATTTGCATGTAATGATTTTGAATTTGAAGTCCGTTATTCTTTATCACCTAAAAGTTTTTTCCAAGGACGTGTTGAATTTTGTTTATTCTATTTTGTGGATTATTGCTTATCTGCACTTAGTTTTTTGTTTTGTTTTTGTGTGCGTAATATTATTAGAATCAATCAATTTAAAACCAAGTCATATAAGATCCAAATGGTAAAATACTTATTTTCTAAGAAGGATAAATATGTATTTCATTGCAACACATGCTTAAATTGAAGCAAAAATCTCACCTTTCAAAACTTCTTCCGGAATGACATGTGCCAGTCAGATGCCTTTGAAACATCTGTAGTAAGTAATCAGCAATCATGTTGGTCACTGATTTCGCTTTGTAACACTTTTCCATTTCTAAAATTGCACCATGTTCGTCACTGATGACAGCCAAGTTTCTTGTGAAAAAAAATCAAAGTGTGAATGCAGAAAGTGATCTTAAGGGATATATGCCTTTGAAACATCTGTAGTAAGTAATCAGCAATCATGTTGGTCACTGATTTCGCTTTGTAACACTTTTCCATTTCTAAAATTGCACCATGTTCGTCACTGATGACAGCCAAGTTTCTTGGGAAAAAAAATCAAAGTGTGAATGCAGAAAGTGATCTTAAGGGATATATTGCATCCCATTAATTTGTAAGCCCTCAACAAGTCTTCTACTATATTTCTGTAATTTTCTGGTGCTAGTTTCCCAGAAAATTCACACATACTAACTTGAATACAAGCCAGACATTTTTCTCAACTGGAATGAGAGTCCTCTCGAATGCAGCATTGTCAAGGAGATTTTACATTTGAGGATATATAAAAATGCCTTCTTCTATTTGAGACTCACTTAACCTTTGAATTTGCACTCTTAAATGTTGAAAAGCCCTGCTGATTTGTGAAACTTCTTCATTAATCCCAGTTTTTTATGTAATGATGGCAACAAAAAAAATATATTTTAGTTGCATCATCAACCGATGGGTTGTTGAGTTTTTTGTCCTACTGAAGTTTCTCTTGGTGGCCACTCCTTAATTTCATAATGATTAAGCTTATCACAACTATCCCACTCACACAAGTAACAACAGAATTCTGTGAATCCTGACTTCATCCCTTTTACCATGCCTATTACTTTTAGATCTACACAAATCTGCCATTCATGTTGTGGATAGTTCAAAGCCTTAAGAATTGTTCTCATACTGTCATATGTTTCCTTCATAGTAATGGAGTAGGCAACTGACACAGATAAGATATATATCCCCCTAATGCAAAGGAATGGCCTTTAAATTCAATTTTGACAATTAAGAAGAGATGCCATCTTGAGAATTATATTCTCTTCCCAATTCAACTACTAGCCCATTAATATCATTGCAGTAAACCAACTGTTCCTTTTCTAAGAAGAATGACAACATATTTAATACCTGTTTTCTGTGATTTTTGTGCCAGCTGTAATAGGTTTCATTTCTGAAGTCGTGATCATAAAATCTCAGCCAATTCTTTATTTAGTTTTGAGTCCCTTACACGATCATTTAATTCAGCCTGTGGTATCAAATGTAATTCTCAAGATATATTGAAGTCAGGATCAGATAGGGATGGAGAAGAACCAGAGCCAGAAAATGTAGTTTCTTCCTCCAAAGTCCATTTTTCAGGAGATTTTGGAAGTGGCAAAGAATCACTAGTTTAACAGTTTGCATGGCTGACTGCAAATTTGGATACTGAAGAGAATGATTATTAAGTGAAACCAGATATATTGACCACACAGAAATAAGTCAGTGATGTGGTCCATAGTTTTCCTCCACAACATTGGAATGGCAAATGGCATGCACGAATGCAAACGTTTTAACTATTTAACCAACCTATTAAAATCCTTTGGCAGTTTGTACAGCCAGAATTGGGGGTCCAATATTTCTCAGATGTTGTACTATACAGTGATTCTAGACTGCCTAGTCTGTTTTTAAGCCCACAAAACAACTTATCAATTTACTAAGCTCAGCTAAATATCCTATGGAGCCTTTGTCATCAGCAGTCTATACTATATTTCCTGTTCCTGTGATTTGGTTTACATTGGAACTACACAGAACAGCATCAACACCAAACTCACTGAACACAAAAGCTGCTGTATGGGCCAAACAGATATGTCTGCAATGGCCCAACATGCCTTTGAAGTGCAGGACAAACAATTAAGTTCCAGGACACAAGTATTCTGTCATCCATGACAGTCTACCATGCCCAACTAAGCACAAATCTATTGAAATTTATGAACATTCCAGCAATTTCAATAAGTGAGAAGTAGCTTTGAAACTCAACAGCAACTGGAATCCTGTCATCGAAGGCAAGAAATAACACAAAACAAAGGAAATTTATGCGAACCAATTCGAAGGGAACAACACCATGGATGAAGACTGTTTCCTCCCTCCAAAAGTTGCTATCCAGACCAATCAGCAGAGGTTGCTCGGGGCTAAATATAGCAGTTCAAATAGTCAACATTTCAGACCTATATAAACTTCTCTGAAGAGACCATGGCCATGCCACTGTAGATGTCCACTGTAGTTGTGCATGAATGTCTGGAAATTCTAACTCCAGCAGACCATGGCATAAGTCTTAAAATAACTTCTAGTTATACATAAAGATGACGGGGCACCAGGATAATGCAGTGGTTTCATTTGCGGCTCCCCTGCTAAGGGTCCCGAGTGCGATTCCCGGCTCTAGGGTTGATGACTTTGTCTGCTCTATCCTCGCCTTCACCTCTGTCTAGCAAATGTGAAATGTCCCCTATGCCCAGCATAGTTCGGAGTTCACAGTATAAACTGTAGATCCTCTCGCCTCACCATCTTCACTATCACCCTATCATTGGAGGTAATGGACACTGCCCTTTGGGCGCCTCCTCCTGAGAAATGGTGTCCGGACTCCACATGGTGGGGCTAGGTTACCCCGAAGGCCAAGGTTGCCATGTGGGGAGTGTTGGTAACCAACCAACATAAAAAAGGCTATCTGTAGAAGTTTTTAACATGTTGGGAATTGATTATCGAGCCACGTTTTCTTTACAAAAAGATGACTTACTCCAAATGAAATTAAACAGTAATTGGAAGAATGGGCCAAACTTTTTTGAATTGGTCAAGAAAGCATTGAAAGCAAAGAACATACAGGTTGGCTTGGAGGAGCTCATTGCTGAAAACATTGCTCTTATGGAAGAAGAACTGTAGACTGGCGATTCAAAGTAATAATTAGAGAGAGAGAGAGAGAGAGAGAGAGAGAGAGAGAGAGAGAGAGAGAGAGAGAGAGAGAGAGAGAGAGAGAGAGAGAGAGAGAAAACAAACTGCAAGTTTGAGCCATTCCAAGTGCTTTGAATTATTCATAAAATTTAAATATAAATAAGAGTGCAAGAATGGCTGCCAAGACTTGCTTCCTCAGTCCAAAAACTGAAAGGCGTCTTCTCTTGTCAGGCATTTTTTGAGCTCTACTGTGGCAGTGAGAGAAGTTCTGCAAATTTTAATCACAGGAAATGAAACATGATCCAATACTATGATCAGAGAGAATCAATGGATGGTGTAAACCTGGCGAAGCATGACCTGTAAAGGCAATAGTCACTCAGTCAACCAAGAAGATTGTGGCCATCTTTTGGGACTGCAAAGGAATAATCTTCATTGACTTCAAGGAAAGGAATACTTCGGTTAATGGGAAGTACTGTTCTAACCTGCCACACAGACTATGTATTTTCATCAAAGAAAAGCTGAGCAGAGCTGTGTAGAAATGTGCACCTTCTTCATGACAATGTGCCTCTGCACACAGTTTATTGCAAAGGAAGCTATGAGAAAATGTGGCCTCAAGGAGATCAACCATCCACCCTGCAGTCCAGATCTAGCTCCCAGTGACTTTTTCCTTTTCTTAAAACTCTTGAAGGCACTTTGAGGAAGGAAATTTATGTGTAATGAAGAAGTGAGGGGTACTTTTTAATCGAGTTTGAGGACAAAATTTTTTTGGGAAGCTTGAAATGTTAACTCAGATGTGAGAAATGTATTGCAATATAGGGTGACTATATTGAAAAGTGAAATATAGTTTTTGTCTTTTCCTAGTTTGTTAGGTCAGAAACTTGTGGATCTGTCCTGATATGCTAAAATATACATTACAGATGACTTACACAATATTGAATCAACATAAATAAACAACATGGAATAATATTTTCACATTTAAATCATGAAATAGTACAGTTGAGGTGCAAATCGGCTTTCCAGTTCCTTTATTTCATGCTTGTTGTCCAATAATAAAAGTCCGGATCCTACCTTATTTGTATACATTTTTTCTGTATTTGTTCCACACCTTAACCTCCAATTTCTTATTCCTCAAGACTTGTTAGCCTATTAGCTTGGATTGTTTGCAGATGACTTGGTGATTAGTGCTTTTACTATAAATGGGTTAAAATATCTTTACAAGAAATAAATATTGTGCAGATTGGGGCCTAAATGTGAAGAGAGGTAAAACCCAAATTATTGTATTTAAAAAAGGTACCAAACTGAGTAAACATGAGAAGTGGCGGAAAGAGGGAATAGAATATAAAGTGGTACATGAATGATTACTTAGGAATGAAAATCAATGCAGGAGGGAAATGGGAGAAGCAAAAGAAATGTGTACTGGCAAAAGGGAAAGCAGCAATTTCAGCTGTAAGAGGATACTTGTCTAAAATGCCTGAAATGGAAATGAAAAGGTTGGAAAGGGTATATAATTCAGTGGTTGAGGCACGAATGCTGTATGGTATTGAGATATGGAGGCTGGAAAAGGAATGGAAAGTTGTAGATTGTGTACACAGGGGGTTTTGTAAGGAAGCTCTAGGGCTGCCAATATCAACTGAAAATGAAGTAGCTCTAATTGAAATTGGGAGAATTCCAAGAAAAGGTTTGGTTATAGAAAGGGCATTAAAATATTGGTATATGGTATTGAATTTAGAGGAAGGGAATTATTGCAACAATGCTTAAAGTATCAAGAACTAAGTTTACCAAATAAAGGATGGGTTTCGGTCGCTGATAACTGCGCTGTTGAGTGCCCTTAATAATAATAATAATAATAATAATAATAATAATAATAATAATAATAATAATAATAATAATAATAATAATAATAATAATAATAATAATATAATAATAATAATCATCACCATCATGGGTAAGTAATTTATGAAATAACATGGAAGATAATGGTATGGGTGATATTTGGAGAAAGAGAAACTAATTATAAACATTTTTGGAAAGGGACCAGCAAAAGACTTGAAGATATGGAGATTCAGAAACTGTTTAGTAAATTAACAGAGAGATCACTGGTCTTCTATATCCCATTGAAATATAGCTGAGGGAGGAAGAGGTATATAGAACGAGCAATGAAGAAAGAAAGGGAATAGCAATGATAAGAGCAGGGATATGGAGATTTAAGAGGTCAAAGAAATGGATACCCCAAGGTGTTTGTCCATTGTGTGGGGACAAAGAGGATATAGAACATATACTGTTTGATTGTAAGGAACCGGAGTTGTGGAGGAAAGAATGTCAAATACCAAAAATGAACAGGAGAATTAGGTTAATCAAGGTTTTGAAGAAAAATTATAAAAACATAGGGCAGTTTTTAAGTAATGTAAAAAACAAGGGGATATGGATTGTAAAAAGAGGGAAGGAGTAATAGGTGACTATTCTGTAACAACACATATTGTAACATGTCTGTAAGTAAACTTCAATGGAGTATCCTGTGTGGCAGTGGCTGGGCCGAAACACAGGGCAGTCCGAAAATGTAAATAAATGATAAAAAAAAAAAAATATCCTTGGATGAATTTTTATTCTTAGGAAAATGATCCCCAAGAATTAAAATTGCACCCAAATACATGACACTACAGCATTAAAAAATTACTAGTTTTTTCCCGATTATAAGAAATAAATTATGAAAAAAGAATTTGGCATGGCACGTGAACATTTTTTTGCTATAACTATTTAAAATTTTCTACATTTCTGTTATCCAAATATGTTAATGGATTGTGAGTTGATTTCACAGTACAAAATTACAGTTGCAGATACTGCCATGTAACAGTAGTTTTTGTTTGAACTTGAAAATGAGTTTTGTTTTCTGATCTGACTATTAGTGGGCCATGTAATGACATAAAAAATGAACGGTTGCTATGGGAAGAAAATCAATAATCTTGTTTCATGATGGAATAATGTCGCAGTGAATATAAAAGTTTTGAATAGTAACAAACAAAATCAATAATCTTCAAAGAGAGATATGTTCTGTAATCTTGATGGTGGAAAGATGATGTGGGCAAGATAAAAAGTTTTAATAGTGATGAGTGGACGTGCAGGAGTGAGCAATTTTATGTAATTAAATGAAACTATTTATTAAGGAAGTAAGGATTTATCGATATGCTGGAGGTAACCTGCAATGATTGACTAGAATAGAAAGTTTGAGTAAAATGTAATCCAGATTATACAATTAAATTATATATTACAAAATTGGACTTGTCCAAAATTGTATTTATTTCACTCAAAACCACACCTGAAAATGGGAGACCTCATGACTCTTATTTAATTAAACCCAATCATTAAAAAACAATTGAAACTACAGCGAAGTAACCCTGTTACATCTGGCTTCCCGACTTGGGTCTTCGAAACCGTCAACGTGCATCCTATCTGCAACGAATAGAAAATCTGGTTACATATGGTACCCAGTCTGGGGCTGTTTAAGATGGAGAGAAATTAACTACGAATAGAAAAACTGGTTACATATGGCGCCCTCCGCGGAGCTCGAATAAAGAGTGAAAGCAGAATAAAATTCCATTACATATGGCTTACCAACGTGTGCTTCGAAGACATCATCTCTACCTCCAAACATATTAAGTAACTGCTACATATGGCGAGACAACAGTGGGTTTGAATCGGAGTGAGAATAGAAGATTAGCTACATCTCGGAGAATTAATCAAGTGTGGAGGACAGGTAATAGTTAACAAGAAAGAAGAGAGAAGAAAATGGTTTCAAGTAAGAACATTTAAAAGACTATAATAACAAAAAGTAGATATTTGCTGTGTAGAAGTAGTTATAGAACTTGTGTTGTTGAGGAGTAGAAAAATAGTTAGCAAAATGGAAATTAGTAAAGAAGCAGCTGACAGAAAAGATGAGAGAGAAGAAGTTAGGAAGAAAATGGGAAAAGATAATGAAAATGAGTCGGTGATGGAGATATTTAAGCAGTTAGCAAAAGATATGGGTAATTTAAGACAGGATACGGATAATTTAAGACAAGATATGGACGATTTAAAACAGAGTAGATAAAAATTCAAATGATTTGAGACATGGTATGGGAAATGTGGAGGCTAAAATGGACAATTTTGAGGTTACTTTAAGGCAGGAGATGAATCAAGATTTAAGTAATTTTGAAGGGAGGATAACACAAAGTTGAAGTGATTTTAGTGTAGAGTTGGAACATGAATTGAAAGGTGAAATAACACAGGAAATTGAGAAAGGAAAAGAAGAATGTAGGGAAGGTATGAGATCATTACAACAGAAAATAGAATCAAATGAAAGTGAAGTTGTTAGGTTAAGAGAGATGTTTCAGGAAATTAAGATAGTACAAGAAAATATAGTGAAAGATATAAAATGTGAAATAGCTAAGGAAGTAGAGGTCCTTAAACAGAATGAGTTAGAAGAAACACAGAAAATAGAAATCAGAATTAGAAAATAGGATGAAGCAAGAGATAAGTGAGGTGTTGTCAGAGACTTCTAGGAAAAACCATGAGAAAACAGTAAATATGCAGAGTAATATTACCAAGGAGGTGAATAGTATTGTCACCCAATTAGGGAAAGGGATGACCGGCGACCGCTGGAAGGAACCCCAGGCAGCTTGGCCACACCCACTCATCAGTCTCTGTCACTGAGGGGGAAGATTAGAGGAAATGTCACTTGCGCTGGCGGCCCCTTCCCTCTCTTCCACGGCCATCTGGAACCTTCGCTTGGAAACTAGAGAAGTCGAGAAAACGGCGATATTCCTATAAAAAGGGGCTGCAGCGAGCGAAAGAGTTAGTCAGTGTTTGGCGTGCTAGCGAAGGAGCGCCGTGTTAAGGAACGAGAAGACTGTGTACGTGCATCGGAGTATTGTCCGTAATTACTAGTGCAAGTGAAATTGTAACGGACGAACTGGTGTATCGTAATTGTGTGCATTACGTAATTCTGTGTAATTGGCAAGTGTCAAACTGTAAGTCGGTGGAAATAAAGAACATTGTTGAGTTTGTGTAATTGGACTTTTCATTTCACGAACCCACAAAGTCACAGTATTAAAAATGATGTAAAAGTAATTGGTACTGAGATGCAATCACAATGTGATGAATTAAAGTTAAAGTATGATGAAGTTAAATTAAATGAAGGAGTAATTTCACAAATAAAACTTGTGCAAGAAAAATTTGAAAAAGAAAAAGAAAATAATGGAAAGAAAATTCTAAAGGTTATTAAATACAAAAATGAAACAAATGTTGCCTTACCAAACAAAGAATGTTATAATACAGATAGTTATCAGAAAATGCATGTTGTAAATTCAAACAATCAGTATTTTGATGTGAACTGTAATGTATATGTACACGAAATGTTCTCACAAACACAAATACAAATACACAATGAAGGTCACAATGGTCACATATATCACACACCACACGAAATAATTTTGCTAAAGTTTTTTCAAAGAATTAAACACAACACTAACCTAACCTTCAACCAGTGTTATAATACACATAAAAACAGAAGACGGATTTACCAAGTTCTGGATGCTTGCAATGCTCAGATTAGCCAACTGAGTAAAATTTATCACACTAACTGTTCAAAAGTTACGAGTATGAACCATGAAATTGTAATAAACCTTACCATCGATATGGAACAACTTGAAAAATTAATAATTAATTATGTGGGTGAATTGCCCAACATGAAACACCAAAACAGAGTTCTTTTGTATATAAATTGTGCACAAATTATATATAATTAAGTTGCTTAAATTCAGGTTAAAAGATGTTTAATTATATATTTGTTTACAAATTGTTATGTCAAAAAAAAAAAAATATTCTTTATATTACACAAAAATATTTGTTAATTATAATCCACTTATCTCAAGAAGTTGATGTTAAAACTTTTTTCTTTTTAACATCAACTTCTTAAGATAAGTGGATTATAATTAACAAACATTTTTATTTGTGTAATATTTATTACTCCATTGTAACTAGCTTCAATTTTCTGTGTAATTCTTTATATTGTTACATTATGTTTTGTTCATTGTCAATAATTTAAAAATGGTAATTATAAAAATACTTTAATGCAAATTTTGGGGCAGGGCACACCCCACATGAAAACAAAGATATATATTTAAAAAAATGTTATAGTAATGTCAAGTTGTTCAATGTTCATTTATTGTTATGTTTCATTCAATGTTTATTTATTGTTATATTTTATCTGTTAAACTTGTGTTATGTATTATTGTTGTAAACAAAATTATTAAATTTGGGGGCATTCTTCAAAATATATGGAAATATATTGTTAATGAGTTTATTTAGCTATTTTCCATATATTTCGAAGAGGGGCATTTGTAACGGTAGTTTTTGTTGAACTTGAAAAGGAGTTTTGTTTTCTGATCTGACCAGGTAATGACAATATAAAAAAAATTATGAATGGTTGCTATGGGAAGAAAATCAATAATCTTGTTTCATGATGGAAAAATGTCGCGGTGAATATAAAAGTTTTGAATAGTAACAAACAAAATCAATAATCTTCAAAGAGAGATATGTTCTGTAATCTTGATGGTGGAAAGATGATGTGGGCAAGAGAAGTTTTAATAGCGATGGAGTGGACGTGCAGGAGTGAGCAATTTTATGTAATTAATGGAAACTATTTTATTAAGGAAGTAAGGATTTATCGATATGCTGGAGGTAACCTGCAATGATTGACTAAGATAGAAAGTTTGAGTAAAATGTAATCCAGATTATACAATTATATATTACGAAATTGGACTTATCCAAAATTCTATTTATTTCACTAGAAACCACAGCTGAAAACGGACTCTTATTTAATCAAACACAATCATTAAAAAACAATTCAAACTACAGCGAAGTAACCCTGTTACATCTGGCTTCCCGACTTGGGTCTTTGAAACAGTCAACGTGCATCCTATCTGCAATGAATAGAAAATCTGGTTACAGCGGTTATCTTAATTCAGTGATGCTTGTGAAAGGTTCATATTTCTGATGGTTTTTTTTTCTTTCTTTTCTTTTTGTAATTTTACGTCCTCCAACGTTAAGTCATATCGGACGATGAATGGGATGGGTAAAATGATGCTCAAATGATCCCAGGATTCATAGAGCTTAGAGTTACCCGACATTCGTCTTTTAGAATAAGGGAAAACCCTGGAAAAAACCTTATCCAGGTAACTCACCCTGACCGAGATTCGAACTCGGGACCTCTTGAACGTGAGGCAGACACGCTACCACCACGCTACCGAGGCAGGCTTTTCTGATGTATGCAATACAATTGGTACAATTTATTTGAAGGGGAAGGGGAACTGCCATTTGAAAATAATAAAGCAAAAATATATTTTTAATTCATTCATTGACTATGTTCTAGAAGAGAAGAACATTTGCTGTTAACGTCCAGGTTTTGGGTCTTTGAGAATTTTTTGTGCCATAGATCATGCATCATTCATATTTCTCTGGAGATATTAGGGATTTTTCTTGGCTACAGAAAACTCCCATTCTCATCTAGGAATCGAACCCAGGTCCCCTTGCATACAGATGGTTAAAGTTTATCAGTGGCTGCCGATAAAGGAGGGCTGTGGGACTGCAGCCATCCCCCCCCCCCCCCAGAGAAAATTGTAATTTTATTGTTGCCTCAATTGCATAAATTGAATAGAGAAATTTACACAAAATGAGTAGATATCTGGCTGTGAAGTCAACAATTCCCTGTTCTGTTTTCCTTGCCTTTTATTTGGAATTAAAGATGATGCAGCCAACATTGCATTGGTTCAAAAGGGAGTTTCAGACTTGAAGAGACTATATGAAAAATTTCATAAACCTGAAACGTCCAGAAACCATGTTAATAACATGCTTAATTTTGCTACACTTGGGTCAGTAAATGTACAGACATGTTTAAGCCAAGCCTATAAGGAATCAATAGATAGTCACAACGATCAAGTTAAAAAAATAGGGACACTCTTATAAAGATAATCAACTGTGTGAAATTTGTGGTTATCACGAGATACCCCTAAGAGGGGATGAAGATCTTGAAGGGTCACAAAATCAATGGGTGCTCAGGGGGTTGATTAAATATACAGGAGAAATTGATTCCCTATTTAAGGTTCATCTTAATGGTGACTCATTTTTTTAAAGGAACTTCTAAGACAATACAAAATGAGTTACTTCAGTGCATTCTTGAAGTTCGTAAAGTAAACATCTTAGAACAGATCTACAAATAGTTTCTGAGATCTTAGAAGAAATTGACACAGCAGACTATGTATCTGTTATGGCCGACGAAACTACAGATATTGTTGATATGTTTCAGCTTGTAATAGTCTTAAGGTATTGTAATGTCTTAGGTAGTCTTGTTGAGCGATTCTGGGGATTTTTTATTCCGAATGGGCAAAATTCTGATGCAATTTCAGAAGTTGTAATTTCTAAGAAGAAAATAAGAAGCAGCTTATAGGCCAAAGTTTTGATGGTGCAGCATGAGCGGGCCTATCAATGGACTGCAAGCTAAAGTTAGGGATGTGTACCACAAAATTTACTTTGTGCATTGCTTAGCTCATCAACTAAATGTGATAATGGAGAGAGCTGCCAGGCAAAATACAAAAGCTAGGATTTCTTTTTTCAAATCTTTGTGCTATATCCGCCTTCTTTTCCTGCTCTCCACACAGATCATCAGTTTTAGACTTTTGTGTTAAGAGAATACCCAGTGGTGGATCAATGAGGTGGAACTACAAATCCAGGACTGTGTAACAGTATTTTTGGGTTATGTTCGGAGGAATTATGAATTTAAATATGTAAAAATGTATGTAATTGTGTGATTGGCCGAAATAATAATTATATGACGTAATATGATGTAATGTGGTGACGTGCCTTTGGATCGGCCAATCACAAAATTAAGTAGAAGTAACGATAGTTACGAGAAGTCAATAATCTTTAAGAGACAGATATGTTCTTCAGTTTTGTTACATTACGAGAAGTCAATAATAATCTTTAGGAGAGTGATATGTTCTTCAGTCTTTTTTAGTTACGAGAAGTCAATAATAATCTTTAAGAGACAGATATATTCTTGAGTCTTGTTTAGTTATGAGAAGTCAATAATAATCTTTAAGAGATAGATATGTTCTTCAGTTTTGTTACATTACGATAAGTTAATAATCTTGTTATAAAGAGAAAGATTTTTGTTGTAACGACGAATGTGATGTATACCGCTGAAAGAACAAAAACGTTTTAAGTTGTAGTTCGAATTCTTATAAATATAACCAATTATAGAATTTGACTTCTTTATTCCAAACCACGCCTTGAAACACATATGTCTCATGACTTATTTAGAATTTGATTGATATTTCAAAATAATCATGAAAGTGAACGTACGAACATAATTTTGGAGCTGATGATGGCATGGATGCCTTGTACAGGAGGATCCAAGAAAGAAATCAGAATTAACTACGAATAGTCCAACAAATTCCCATTACAACTGTAAATGTTGTTTACGAAAAGGAGGCATTGAAAGAGTGTTTTCAAATTTTGTCAGAATCAGAGACCTCAGCAGTGTGACAATAAATAAGGCAAGTGCTTTATTGGGGTATCTTGAAAATAATGAGTTTTGTTTATGGCTTAATTTTTTTCCATTTAGTTATGCCTCATATAGAAATACTGTACAATCAACTACAGAATTGCCACATAGATGCTGCCAAAGTTCCAGTGTACATATCTACTTTCGCCGCCTAAATTATAAAAGTAAGAAGCACGATGGAGTCATGTGATTTGGTAGCAGAAGACCAACACAAAAGAAAAATTGTTTCAGACACACAGACCAGACCAGAGCAGCAGCAGCAACAGCCAAGGAAGTATATAATGTTATACTTTCACAATTGAATCTCCGCTTCAAGTTTACAAAACATCTTTCTGTGTCTTCCCTGCTTCAAGATTCACAATTTGAGCAATTTAATTCAATATTTCCAGAAAATGCGTTCAGTGAATGCATAAAAATGTTCCCAGTGTTTGATAAGGACAAACTACATACAGAACTTTCAGTCATCTATTCAAGAGAAGAATTCAGGAATATTGGTGGTGTTGTAAAATTACTTCAATATCTTAGAGCTAATAATCTTTCTTCCACTTTTTCTGAAGTGTAATATACTTTAAAGCCATTATAGTTTATTTATTTATTTGTAATACTGAAATTTCTCAGCTTATTGTTTACACCAAGGGATAAATGGTAGTAAATGTAATTATAAATGTTGCAATGAACCATTGAAGTAATTCTTAAAGTATTAGTAATTCCTGAAAATGGACCACTGGGTATGGGAATGCAATACATTGGTAGAAATGTTAAGATAATTAATAATTAATACATCTCATTGTTACATAATTGCATATACAAGTTAATTTTTGTATATTAGAATTACATGTGATTCTGCATGCATATTCTTTTAGGGATGAAAAATCTGGGCTAAGGCTTTCATTGAACCGCTGCTTTTACGATGAACGATGGTCACGAAATCGATGTGTAACTTCATTAGACTGGTCACCTCAGTTCCCTGAGTTGCTAGTTGCTAGCTACCACAACAATGAGGACTCGCCCAATGATCCAGATGGTGTATGCCTGGTATGGAATACTAAGTTCAAGAAAACAACACCAGAGTACATTTTTCATTGTCAGTCTCCTGTGTTGGCTGCTACATTTGCAAGGTATGAGTTTTTCAAGTTATTTAATTCATACGTTTCACCTCAAGATGTAATATTTTTATTAATAATAAGCAAGTATATTTATATTAGTTTGTTTAGTAAACGTGAAAAGTAGAAGAAATGTTTATTCTCAAATTTCAATTGTATATTGAATTCTAATTTTTATCTGTGTCCTACTGTGATGTTATCTCTTGGCTCTTATTGCTCTGAAGTTCATTGCTGGGTGTCAGCTAACTTTGGAATATAAAATTAGGTGAACATATTCATAAAAGAAATTAATTTCCTCATGGTAGGAAGTAAAATTTCCTTTGAGAGTTCTGATAAATCTGAATTCTTTGTAGGGGTGAATTAATATAATTTAGTCAACTATTTGTTTGTTAGCTATGCAGACCATGATTTCAGTGCAAAAGAGTTACAAATTTTAATGATTAGTATATTTTGATGTAGTTTCTGTTGAGCCATTTTTTTCCCCCTTGAAATCTATTGAGAAGTGAAGCTAATTTATCAGATTGTATATTGACTCATGTCAGGCATGCCAATTTGCCACCAACAGTGTCATTCTCCTACTTCCCCTGCCACCACTGTGTGTTGTGCATGGTCAGACTGTACAACAACACAGTGCTAAGAGAATAGAAGTTCCTTGGATAGTAGCCAAAGCAAAAAACAAAATGGGGGAGATGGTTTAAAACTTGTCCTCTCACTTAGCACCCATCTATATAAATTCCATAGCGAAGTCAGTAAGGCATCATAGTATGAGGAAATCATTCCCATATGTAATGGCAGATTAAGATTGTCAGTTTTATATTACAAAGAAACATGAATGCATTGTTATACGTGATTGGAGGAATTTAGTAACAGTGATGTCAAAATTAATCGAAAAAACTATTTGTAGTCAGTTTATTGATACTTTGTCACTTACCTTTTTATATTATCAAGGGACTAGTTTCGGAAGCCATCACTTCCATCCTTAATTTTTCTCCAACTGATTTAGATAATTGATAGATTTGATTTAGATTGTTGGAAAGAGGTTGAGGATGGAAGCGATGGCTTCCGAAACTAGTCCCTCGATAATATAAAAAGGTAAGTGACGAAGTGTCAATAAACCGATTACAAATAGTTTTTTTCGATGAATGCATTGTATTTGAATGTGCTTTCATCAAGTAGCTTTGCTGATTTAAAAAAATATTACATAAACCAGGTGAGTGGCCTGCCTGCCTCCTATTTATTTCTAAATTTATGTAATGTTCTAAGCGTCACATGTGACGTATGCCTTTCTTTAATGCCTACTAATGGATGATTTGTAGAACAGTTTATAGAAGAGGGATAGATAATACTATGCATAAGTGTTGTATGGAACAGAAAACCATCACTATGTATGTTGATTCCAAAAACAACATTCCCAGACACAGAGAGCTGCAGTAATAATTTTAAATGGGTTTACAAACTTTTATTCATTAGCGTATATTCACACAAACATTTAAACGTGCCCCTGAAGGAACAACCTATCACATGCATCAGTTGATAACAACATTGGAACACAAAATGGCAGATTCACACAGTGGAACCAATTGGATTTAAATCTTCAGCCAACACCTGTGTTCATTGTACAGCCATGTCAAAAAATGCTAAGAACTAGGTAGATTGTTTTTGCTTTTCTCACAAATTACGGCAGTTTTTAGCTCATAATTTAATGGTGGATGAAATTTTTTTTGTGTTAAAACTACCAAAATGAGCTCAAAACACTGAAGTTGTAAAAAGTGCATAAAGATCCGAGGTGGGGTCTGAGGTCTACGGTTACTTATTTGTGCAGGAACCTTCCCTCACTAGGTAGTGTTGGCTAAATGGTATTATACAGGTTATTTCACCACTCTGCCTCCTCAACTTGGGTTCAAATCTTTCATGATCAACTAAAAAATTGTATTACCCTTTGTTTTACCTCTTGTGACCTATAATTTGATGTTATGCTGTAAGTAACGTGTTTTATAACATTATAGGTGTTTACAAAATACAATAATATCCATGTTATTAGATAGTTATAAATGTATAGTTCATAGTAGATATTTAATTATGGTTGGTGTTGTTCTTGAACCATTCAGTTAAGTTTCAAACATTTCACAAATACAAAGTGAAACATAAGATTTAAGAATGAAACAAAAACTATTAGATTTAACATAGTCAACATGCTCCTAAACAAATGAAAGCCAACTACGTAACAGTTTACAACACCAGATGTGGTACAGATTATACGGTCACAAAGTTAAACATGATCCCAAATAAAAGATAAAGATACCTGTAGTTACCCTTTAAAGGGCAAGGACCTCTCTTACCTGCTGGTAGGCTGAGCTTGGCGCAACTTATATGGTTAGCTAACCCCTGTAGATCTCTAATTATCGTATTGTAATTCTTGTGTCTTTGGCTCACAAGAGAACCAATAGAAACAGTAAAAGGATAAGGTAAGTAAGAACAGTAAGGATAAACAGGTGCAGCTGACTCACCTGGCATATTGCTAGGATTACAAAAGATATCGTACAGTTGCAAAATATTTGCAAATCCTAACATTATGTAATGTATGATGTTAGATTGCCAATCTTTCACCTATAAAGCGTGTTCTGATCTCACAGATACCAAAATTTTACAGATTGGAAGGAAGTGTTAAAGTTTATCTTATTTGTAGCATTAAGGCTTTTAAAACATATTTTAACTAGAGTTCTAAATAAAATAGTTTGCATTGCTTAATGCCACACCTAGCAAGATATGTCATAAACTGAACTTGCTTAATATATGATGATTTATTAAATAATGAAACAAATACATCTTGAGCTACCCCTAAGCTGGGCCCTGGTCCCTTTACTAACAAGGCAGCTCTTCAATAGAATTGCATACTTTGTATGTGTTTGCCCCTTATAATAGTCATTACCTTCCATTTACTTCACTATTGGGCTAGTTTTTTGTATTAGCTAAATTTTTGTCTATCCCTGAAATTTTTCACTTGTTTCAATTTCATATTACTATTGTTCCTTTCTGTCTGTATTCACTTAACCTTACTTTTCAATATTTCTCCTTGCACATCACTCCATTTCTTGCATCCCCTTTCCTATTGCAAATTATTTAACTTCAATAGCAACTGTTTTCTGTAGTTGTGGTACAGATTTGACATATTAACTAAAAATCAATAAAACAAGATACAAGGTTTGTTCAGAAAGTATCGTGAATTTTGTGTTTTTTCATAAAGTTTTTATTTATTCGTTATATCTATTTTGTCCCCTTAAAGTAATCCCCACCAGATATTATGCACTTGTGCCAGTGTTTTTTCCAATTCTCGAAGTACTTTAAAAAAGTTTTTTTTTTTTTAGTGATCTTGTTCAGCTCCTTCGATGCAGTCTACCTCTTCAATTGTAGTGTAGCATCATCCTTGCATGGGACTCTTCAGTTTAGTTGGCGGGAGTGACAGAGGGCCAGGTCTGGGGAGTACGGTGGTTGCGGCATTATAAGTGTGTTGTTTTTGGCCAAAAATTCGTGAGCAGGGGTGTTATCATGGTGCTAAAGTCAATTTTTGTTCTTCCATAAATGCGAGTGTTTCTGGTGGATTGCTTCACACAAAGTGCACATAACTTGCAGGTAATATTCCTTATTGACCGTTTACCTTGTGGCAAGAACTCACTATGCACCATGCTCTGCCCTGCAATCAAAGAAAACTGTAAGCAAAACCTTAATGTTCGACCAAACTTGGCACACTTTTTTCGGTCTTGCCTCGTGTGGCATCATCCATTGGGATGATTGAGCTTTAGTTTCCACGTCTAACCATAAACTCAGGATTCGTCACCAGTTATGACCCTCTGGAGCAAATTTGGGTCGTCATGGACAGAGTGCAACATCAATGTAAATGTGATGGTGTTTTTGTTCAAAATTGAGCAAGTTTGGAACGAATTTTGCGGCAACCCATGAGTCGATGGCCAGCTGAGGATAGAATCAAAGTCTCTGAAACATGTTCCGGAAAAATTTAAAAGTGTTGTTTAGTGTCATTAATCGACTCCCTTTAAATTTAATTTATCATAACAAAACTGTTTTCAACACTTTCAAGAAAGGAATTGTGACCCATCTCTTGCCCAAATCATTGGTAAAAATTGAATGGCATGAGCCCATGGATATGTTTAGATCCTCAGCAACTTCCCTAACATTGATTGCACAATTGGCCAATATTATTTTCTTCATTTTTTCAATGTTTTCGTCTGTTGTTGACGAGCTCGGGCATCTGGGACGCTCTTGTTCACATCTTCTTGATCTTCTGAGTTTTGTACACCACCAGTAAACGTTGCTTTGGCCCAAGGTCACTTTACCATATGCCACAGTCAAAATTTGGAATGTATCTGCACACTTAATTTTGTTTTTCACACAAAATTTGATACAGAGTCTTTGTTCCATTTTTTGGTATAGGCAGAAATCGAAGAGGAGCCAAAACACGTCCAAGCAAAATAGCTGTCAACAGTTAACTGAACATTCAAAATGGCTGAGCTTGTCAACATAAGTGAGGGACATGAGTACCAACATAACATCACAAAACAGTCGAATAAAACATAGCCTGCAAAATTTCAAAATTTGCGATACTTTTTGAATAGAACTCGTATATATGGACATGTGTATTATAAATGCATTGCCTTTGCAGAAAGTAGTTTTATTATTTCATAATAATTTATGAAATATAGGTTTCAATCTATTTAAATTTGTATATTAGCATACTCGTAAATTTGTACAATGCTCATGAGACTGCTTTGGCCAAGATCATTTCTGCTCAACTTTTTTCTCATTGCAGGTTTCATCCCAACCTGATTCTTGGGGGTACATATTCTGGACAAATTGTTCTATGGGACAACAGAGTGCAGAAACGAACTCCCATTCAGCGCACACCTTTATCTACTTCTGCACATACGGTATGTGATCTTTCTTTAAAATAAGTAGATAAGATAAGATACTTTTATTTATCCTTTGAATACAATGATTTCAAGGACACGTCAATTCCAATTTTATATACATATATACATACATAGTTTTATCTTTTTACATATTTCTATACTTATTCTTCCAAACTATAGAATGCATTTGTTATTAAGAATGTTTTTAATGCCTTCTGTTTATATTACATTTTATTAATTATTTTAATTTCTTCTGGTAACTTATTATATAGTTCTTTACCCATGCTTTTACTGCAGCGGTTGTTTAAGAGTTCCCCTATACACTGATCTAAAATAGTCGTAATTATTTCTTAGAGTATAATTATGTATGCCATGATTTTTTGGTTCTTTTCCTTGGAACAGTTAAAATGCCAAACTCTTTAAACTTTAATTTGCATGTCTGTCTGCTATTTATTTTTGCCATTATTCGAATTATTATTATTAATTTTTTTTTTTTTTTTTTTTTTTTGTAGTTTGAATACTTTTTTTACTTCTGTTGCTGTGATGTTTCCCCATAAAGTTATCCCATAAGTACCACAAGCTAATGACAAATTATGCATGCATGGAGGAATTTAATAACAGATACATCCAAATTAATTTAAAAAAATTATTTGTAATCTGTTTTTAACACTGTATCACTTACATTTTTATTTTTTAAGAGACTAGTTTCGGAAGCTGTTGCTTCCATTTTCAAACTTGAAATTTTTTTGTAAATTTGTTCCATGCTTCAACCTCTGAATTTTCTTTTCCTCTAGACTTGTTAGCCTAACCAGTTAGGCTTGTTGGAGGAATTTAGTAACAGTAACATCCAAATTAATTGAAAGAACAAATAGTTTTTTCAATTAATAACAAATTGCTTATTAATATTGTATTTTGTACTTTGTAAATGAAAGTAATATGCCAAACTTGGATCTGTCTTTTAGGAATGTGAATTCTAAGCAAAATACACTGCTCTGCTCTTTATATTGGATTCCATACTATGTTGTAGCAAGGTATTAAAGGTCTTACCTTTTATAATGAAGATAGCTTTTGGGGCACAGAAGTTACATTTTATTTTTTTACATCAAGTATGATATTTAATGCAAATACTTCACTTTTAATAGGATAGATTTTGAAAGCAATTCTTTGATCAGTTGTAGATGGATTGTTATCTATGTAACTGTGATGAATTGGCTGAGGCTTTCTGTTGGGGAATTTCAAAGTTCATGACCCAATGTTTTAATGGTAAACAATTTTTCTTCTGGGGAAACTTACAAGTTTTAATAGCATTTGTCTACATCTATTTCATGATAGAAATTTTGAATATTTATAGCAACATTCTAGTCACTGTTTGCTAATGTGGCTGTTCACTGTTTGTTCGTTTTACCTACATACAATCTTTGCAATTAATTTTGCATTTTGTGACTCTTTTGTGATGTTTTTAATAAAGCTAAGTTTCGTTTGTTCTTGGAAGTAGAAGCACTACAGTGTTCTATCTCCGATAGAAAGTAAACTAAGAATCTATAAAAGCAATGTTCCATGACTGGAACAAGCAGTGCATGACTAAACTTGCAATACCAGAATTTGTAGCAGGATTTTCAATAAAATATGCTCCAGTAAAACCAAATGTGAAAATTGGCACCAGTAAACATGCCTGTAACATGTAGGGACCTTCATTTTTTCCATTTATGATAATGCGAATGTGTGGAAATGGTGTAGTTACATAAATTATGCAGTTTTCGTAAATATCACAAAATTGCATATATTTCAGTCTGAACAGCTTTGATAGTTATTTTAGTTAATTGATGGAAATTAATCATTTCTTCATATTAGCCATATATAGGCTAAGGTATTTGTTAGTCAACATGATGGCAAGTTGGCCATGGTAGCTCAATGGGTCAGGGCGACTGGATGGAAACCAGGAGATCCGTGGTTCAGATCCCAGCCATTGCATTGAATTTTTGATGTTGACTATCTAGCCTTGATAGTATTTCATCAGGGTTTCAAATAAAAGAATCATCTTAGAATTATCATCAAGCACGCACAGTTAGCTCTTAAATGCATTTTTATAATCAAATCAAGCTTTTCAAAAAAATTCTGATGTAAGGTGCATCAAAATTATTACATTGTAAATGGTGGCATCATGTGGACATACATTTCACCGAACTATATGATTTGCAAGTAAGTTTACACTAACTACTAGCTATGGGGGTTAACGAACTCCTGGATTTGACATGTGCTAAAAGTAGTTCATGAAGTTAATTGTTAAAAGCATTCAAAACTGTAAGCAGGAATGAAATGCTATACTAAGGATAGGCATAAACTCTAGTCTTTCACGCTTACAGTTCCGATAGCTAGTAGCAACAATGATGTAAACTTGCTAGTCAGCCACTTCAGGCAAGTCTGATTAAATGCCTGTTACAATGATAGCATTAGTGCATTTGAAAACATACCTAATAATTTGTTTCAATTAAACTGAATTCCCATGATGAGTTTTCACATCTTTCCAATGTACATGCATTGGTTTGACATCAGCTGCTGGTCAGAGTCTGTACTTGCTGTTTGCTAAATACTGACTGGCAGATCAGAAGTTTGTACAGAACATCTTTATCGAGTATGCAAATGCAGAGCTTTTTGAAATGCTACACCAGTTGGACCTTGTAAATGTGTATGCTTAAACTTTAATTGACTGCTATTCAAACAAAGCTTAAAGTGCAAGTAACAAAATACTTTGTGGAAATTCTAAATGCCAGGTATGGGTATCACATTAAAATCATAATGTACTTCCAAAGACAAAAAGAACAGACCCTCGAAGCTTATATTTGTTGAAGTCCAAATCATTTGTACATGCTGTTCATAGGCATGTATCGGGAAGTGTGCCTTTAGCTTATTTCTACAGTCACCTTTCATATTTTATTTATTTGTGTTGAGCTAATACATACTTGACTGTGACGGACATTCAACCCAGCCTCTTAACCCATCATACACATCCAACTAATTACTTCTGCGTGCATTTTATACTTCAAAGCTATCTAAGGCATTAATAACAGCTAACAAGAAAATGTTGATGATTCCCTTTATACAGACCATTTTTTACTAACTTAAAAATGAATTTAAGCTCATTTACTACTTTCTAAAAAGCCCTCTTTGTGCTGTTCTGTACACTTTTACCCATTTTTGCTGCAGAAATTCTTTCCTCTAAGTCCATTCCTTGACATTTAAAAACTATGTACACCAGATCTTCCTTCCCTCCACAAATGGAATACTGACTCTGTGGGATGCTTTAAAAAAAAAAAAAAAAAATAATAATAATAATAATAATAATAATAATAATAATAATAATAATAATAATAATAATAGTCCTCTCAGTCTCCAAACACCAGTTCTTAGCCATGCTGTTGTCTCCTTTTGCTCTTTTTTTTTGCCTTGTCAACCTGTCTTCCTTACCCATGTTTCCTTCATTGATATGTCATCTACCAAAGACCTTTTTTCCATTATCCCACCAAAAATATTTTGGATTTCTGTCTTCAAATCTCTTCCTTATTATTGTCCATTCCCCATTCCATTCAATTCAGGTTCTTTCAGATGCTTCTTGTTTATCCATATTCCCTAAGACTTTTCCTGATATTCTATGCACTGTCTTAACAAATTATCTAAATTTAAGATCCTAAACCAAAATTTGAGAGCTCTTTCTATAATCATATCTTTGCTACTTGTCTTGCCAAGATCCAATACTTCTGTACAAAACAGCTTGTACAGAATGTCAATGGGTTAGTCACCTTTCATATTTTCATCTAATGAATATGCATTGAAGTATAAGCAGGTGCACAGCAATAAAACCTTCTGAGATTCATATCCTGAATAGTTTCTTGTTAGGGGGCAGAAAAACAATATTCTTTATGCATATTATAATTTTTAATTGCTAAGACATTTGTTTTCTTTGCATTTATGCTCACACATAAAAACTGAAACTGCTGCCTAGGCTGTACTGTATAACTTACAATGCATAACAACCTACTATGCTGCTCGTTTAATTCTTTCTCCCCCCCCCCCCCCCCCCCCACCACTTGCATAGATGAGTAACCTAGCAACATTGTTTGAGGAAGTGTACTGGATTGAGCATCGGTGGGGGAATTGGGCTTGCAGTCGCATACAGATGTCAAGCTTTCATGAATATATTTAAGGTTAAAGAATTGTATATAACACATAAAGCACAAGATTCAAACAGTGGAATAGAAAAGGTCTCTGTGACAATGATGATAATTCTATAATTCTATAAGAGTAGACACCCACGGTCACACTCAACTCTGAACACCTGATATTTTCAGTTCACCATTTCTAATGGCTCAGAATAAACATCCAGTGATTGGCTTTAGTTAATTGATGGAAATTAATCATTTCTTCATACTAGCGGTATGTAGTCTAAGGTTTTTGATAGAGTAAACATGAAAAATTCAATGCCATGGCCGGGATTTGAACCATGGATCTCCTGGTTTCTGTCCAGTTGCTTTAACCCATTGAGCTACAATGGCCAGCGTGCCGTCCAGACATTAAATTCTCCATTTGACTCATATTTCCCCAGTAGACCACTAGGGGCTCTCGCATCTAAGATACACCATTTGTGGCGACTTACTACCATAAGTACTTGAGTCCCAGGCTTCATCATTTAACTGTTATTATTTTAGTTAATTGATGGAAATTAATCATTTCTTCATACTAGCAGTATATAGGCAGTTCTAGAGTCAACATGAAAAGTTCAATGCCATAGCCGGCATTTGGACCACAGGATTTGAATTTTTCATGTTGACTATCAAAAACCTTAACCTATATACGGCTAGTATGAAGAAATGATCAGTTTCCATCAATTAACTAAAATAATAACAGTTAAATGATGAAGCCTGGGACTCAAGTACTTACGATAGTAAGTCGCCACAAACGGTGTATCTCGGATGCAAGAGCCCCTAGTGGTCTACCGGGGAAATAAGAGTCAAATGGAGAATTTAATGTCTGGGCGGCACGTTGGCCATGGTAGCTCAATGGGTTAGAACGACTGGACGGAAACCAGGAGATCCGTGGTTCAAATCCCGGCCATGGCATTGAACGTTTCATGTTGACTCTATCTAGTGATTGTTTTATTAAACTTAGTTCCCAAAAACGCGAGTAAAATCCAAATGAATATTTGAACTAAATAGTCTGGAATTTTCTCACACAACACGTGATTAACATGATGAAGCTGTAGGCCCTTCCGACATCTGGAACTCTCCTGGTACCAATGTCTTCCAATGTAACTCTCGCTCTGTAGTGTGGCTTTACATTGTGGACTCTCATATCCTAGTCACCTTTGTGACTGACTCCCAGCTGTGACTTCTGTGCTGGGCAAACTCTCGTCGTGACTACCTGCCAGTACTGGTCGAACTCTCGTCGTAGCTGACTGCCCGTACTGGGCAAACTGATGCTTGGCTTGGGAACGTGATCCTTATACAGTAGCCTGAGGAGGGTGGGGCCAAGCCAAACTGGCTTGCAGTAAACATAGCGGCCCAAAATTTCCTCGGACCGCCCTCTTTGATATATATCATTGGGCAAGCTAGCGTGCATAACAGTACAAAACACACTAATTTTGTTTTCAAATTAAATGTGAAATAAGTAAATATTACATTTGTAAATGAAAAAGCAGATAAAATTAGAATTTAACCTCATATTGGGCTTGTAAACCATCTGCTTGTATTACTACCCTATTCTAAAAGAAATGGATGACATCAAATGCCTAATGATCATACAAAACTTTTTTTGGGGCGGGCCCTTGTGTGGTCTTGCAGCCCAGTGTAACTCCAAAATCTTTTTAATCTCTGTCCACACATTTTCATTAGAAATCAAATCTTGTGAGTAAGGAGACCAATTAATCACTGATATCTTGTCTTTGCAAGAACCAGTTTGAAGCCTGCTGATTTATGTAGATATTTTGGTTATCCTGCTAGATTTTAGTTGTTCCATTGGGATATCTAGTCCTTACATAAGGTATTATTATGTTTCTGAGGATAACTTTATGCTTCTGGCTATTTAAAATGCCATCAAGTTGCCACAGCAGAACTGGACTGTTTTGCGGCAACCAACCCCAATATGACACAGATTCGTAACCTTGGCTGTCCATTTGTACTTCCTATTGTGCATCTTAATGTTTACTTCTGGGGCAGTAAACAATTATTTTTCTACATTTGTAGACAAAAATGTCACCTCATCTGTGTAGACAAATCTATACCAGTTGTGCTTAACATTTTCTTCTACAAATCAGAGGTGACAATCTGTGATCAGATATGCTGAACATGAAGAAAGGTGTGTTAACAATATCTGCAGATACATATTTCAGGCTGGAATTCAGAGCTTGCTACAGGCAAGTCACTGAAGAGTCCTTACTGGGAGAGTAGAGGAGGCAGTAATAAAACTGAACAAACATCCACATCCAATTTTTTGTTAAAAAAAAAAAATGAATGGAAATTAAATTCTTCTTTCACACCAGCTGTGTGTAGGCCAAATTTTTCAGTCTGACTCAACCTGTCTAAAATTTTTCTACTTTTATCTTTTAATTATTGTGCATGGTCCCCTTTGAAATACTCCCCTTCACAATTGATACAATGCTTCCAATGTTTCCACTTCCAGAAGCAGGCTTAGTACATATCTTTCTGCATCACATGAAGCCCTGTCTGTGAATTTTATTTTATTTCATCTATTGTTGTAAATTTTTGTCCTTTCAATAAGGTTTTCAACTTTGGAAATAAAAAATAGTTCACAGAACATCTCGTTCTCATTTGCGTGATTCAAAATTCTTCACAGATTGCAAGATGATGGTCTTTCATATCATGGTTCATGAGCCATGGGAATTTGTCATGGCAACATGATGCATTTCAAGATGCTGTGTCAGGATATCGTGACATGATCAAAATGAAATGTTACATTCTTCTGCAATCTCTCGGACAGTCACTCTTCGATTTTGCATGCACAGTTTCATTGACGTTCCTGACATGAACATTGTAGACATCAGAAGGCATCCTGAATGAGGGTCATCTTTAACTTCCATCCAGTCATTTTTAAACCGTGTCAACCATTTGTAACACCAAGCATAGCTTAAGCACACATCAATGTAGGCTTCCTGCATCATTTGGTGTGTCTTTGTAAAGATTTACTTGAGTGTCACACAAAATTTAATGCAAATGCATTGCTCCTCTATGTCATTTCGAAATTTTCAAATTGTGCGACACAACATTCTATTCAATACAGCACTGAGCAATAACTAACAGACACAGTTACACATTATACACAGGCATGTACAGGAATGTCAATTTGATTTTGCTCCAACACTCCATAGACAGAAAATTACAAATGTTATGGAATTTTTTGAACATACTCATATATAGCTCATAACATTGAAAATTATTGAAAGTAATTGCATACTTTGCATTTCCATTTCAGTTTTTGTGAATATTATATTGCTTGAGACAATTATATCAATCATAACAGATCAGTTTACCATATTTGATAAATAATTTAATTCTTCCACAATGTCTGATGGTGACATATCCTATGTACCAGATAAAATACTTTTTACCACTTTCAGTAATAATATGTGAATTTTCAAACAGTAATTACAAAAATATGGTAACAGTAATCTAGTTAAACATTTTTAAAAAATATTTGAAATTATATTTGCATTGCTTTTGCACTGTAATAAATGTTACTCTTATTCATTACTCCTTGTATATTTGGACTAATGTAATAATGCTTGCTTTTAGCATCCAGTATACTGCCTGAGTGTTGTGGGAACACAAAATGCACACAATCTTATTAGTATATCTACAGATGGGAGATTATGTAGCTGGAGCTTGGATATGCTGTCACAGCCACAAGAAACTTTGGAACTACAGCACAAGCAAGGAAAGGCAATAGCAGTTACCTGCCTTGCATTTCCACACGGTGATGTGAATAATTTTGTTGTAGGTAGTGAAGAAGGATCTGTGTATACAGG
>CM060947.1:103747618-104144465 GCA_030765055.1 Mantis religiosa | reverse complement strand
CAACATTTTACTTTATTGGAACACCACAGTGAAGCAAAACATAGATTATAGATGAATCATATCTTCTACACATGAGCTTCACTTGCATGCCTATATTGAGGTATGCAAGCTATTGTTTGCATCATCAGCTCTATTGCGACTGAAGCTTGATCCAGTGGTGTGGGTAGTTCTGGAGTTGCTGCTAGCGATCTGTTGATTTCATGATGAATCTAAATGTGGGCTTATCTTCTGGCATGATTTCAAAATTCATTAGTTGGTTTTTATGCTTTTCTATGTATATTTTCTCCCAGATGACAAGCTCTCTATGTTTTTTGTACGTATTTTAGTATTCAATCTCATTCTCGGACCAGAAATGGACTTTTTGGTATTCTTGTATCTTAGATGCCTAATATGTTGTTTCTTCCTAGTGCCCATGTTTCTTTTTGTCCTACTTATGTAAATTTTTTCACAGTCTTTACACTTTAATCCTGTTAATGCCTGATTTTTCCTCTGGTTTTATCCTATGTGTATTGTTGCTGTTAAGTAGGTTTTTGATGTTATAATTGTTATATTTCCTCAGACAGCTCATTTGGGTATATTGAAATATTGGGTATTTTCATACTGGGGAAAAATCAAATAAGTGATCTTTTCGGGAATGTGAAAATATTCAAATGAAATTGGCACTGTAGGAGTGCTACTTAACCAACATGAACTTGGCATATTTTCAAAATACAGGTTTATTCCAGTGTATCAAACCTTCAAGATTTCAGCAGTATGCATAATGACATGAGAAGTGATTTGAAGAATCAGGTTTAAAGAAATGAGGTGACCTGAACCTTAATGTTCAATTATTTACTGCTCCTTCCTCTGTTGCAATTCACACTATTCTTAAGATTTGCAGAATGACATAGAACTAGAGATAAATTCCAAAATAGAATCTGAGTGACTTCTAAAGGTATCTCCTTTGATCACGTTCTCCACAATTTCAATTTGCTATCTGGCATCTGAGCATATTGTATCTACATACTTATGTGAGCCATTCTTTTCACCAGTGAAGACTTGTAAACCAAACATAGAAAATTGAGGATCAGACCATAAGCTAAAATTGATTCTTAGTTGACATGTGAATGGGAACATGGTGCCCAATATTGAAATACTGTTTTAGGACAAAAGAATTAAAATATCTTGTGTAATATAATGTTGAGTCAAACTAGTACTCTATGCTCCATATATTGCATGATTTGATTAATCTTTTTGAAGGAAAATCTTTAAATCAGTGATTGCCAATAGTTTATTTAGATACTGTGCAAATTATATTTCTAATATTTGCAGCATGTCGTCATGGAAGCAAAGCTGGTGTTACAGAAACATATGAGGGACATCAAGGTCCAGTCACTGGTGTTTCAGCTCATGCTGCACCAGGAGGGATTGACTTTTCCCATTTGTTCCTCACGTCTTCATTTGATTGGACTGTGAAGCTGTGGAGCTTGAAAGAAAACCGTCCCCTTTATTCATTTGAGGACAATGGTGACTATGTGTATGATGTGGCCTGGTCACCTGTCCATCCTGGTCTTTTTGCTGCAGTTGATGGTACTGGACGCCTTGACCTGTGGGATCTAAATCAAGTAAGTTAGTTTTGCAACAGAAATTGAATCAGTTTGTTTCACTCAGAAGTTTAAAAAAATGGTATGGTTGCATGACTTTCTGTAAGTATTTTGAGTACTGTTAATAAATGTTTAAAAAAATTACACATTTTGTGGTGCTTATTTCATATTTTTCAATATTTAGAATTTGTTCTGAAAAAAATAATTTGTACAAAATAGGGAATGTGAAACTGGGTAGGGTAAGGAATGATACAATGCAAGTTGAATATTAAATAATAGTATTGCTGTTGGTAATTACAATAATACAGTTACATGGTGTGGTGATGTGGACCAATAAAAGAAAAGTAATTTAGTTGTTATAGAAACATTATGTGCAGAGAATCCAGAATAATCAGATAGCTTAGCGTCACTTGGCAAACAATGGTCTTGAGAGTAAGACGTGTTTTTTGGCGTCACTCTGCAAGTTTACAGAAAAACGTTTTAGTTGTAAATGCATAAAATCATTTGAAAAAACAATAGCAAAATCAAGTATAATATCAAACAAATATGAAGTTAAACCAGATAACCCAACCTTACCTAGACTTTATGGCTTACCCAAAATACACAAACCATCCATAACAATGAGACTTATAGTTAGCAGTATAAATTCACCAACATACAAACTTGCAAAATGGCTAACAAACAAATTCAACTCATTTCCAAAATTCGATAGCCTAAGCATCAAAAACACCTATGAACTTATAGAACACATACTGAACTAAATGAAGAAGACACACTAGTCTCATTTGACGTTAAATCACTGTTTCCCAGCATACCAGTTAAACAACTCCCAACATTGATAGAAAAATGGCTCAAATCACTTGGAATGTCATCACTTGAAATTTCAGATTACATCGAACTTACCAAATTATGCATAGAACAGAATTTCTTCCAGTTTCAAACAAAATATTTCCATCAAACTTCTGGTTTAGCAATGGGCAACCCCTTATCACCCTTCCTGGCCGATCTGTACATGAGTGCACTAGAAATAAGGATCACTAAAGGTTTCCCATGGATGTTCAAACTCTGGCAAAGATATGTAGATGACATATTTGCCATAGTGCCAAAAAAACACATCAGTGATGCACTAAAACTTTTAAATATTCAAGAAAAAAGCATCAAGTTCACTGTAGAAGTTGAAAAAGACGAGTATTTACCATTTTTAGATCTAAAAATAGTCAGAAATAAAAATAGAATAAACTTTGGCATTTACAGAAAACCAACACAGACAGACAACTACATAAAAGCTAATGGCTACAATCCAAGATCCCACAAACAGGCAATCTTTAATAGTTTAGCACACAGACTGGTCAACATCCCTCTCACAGCAGAAGAATACAAAATAGAATACAACAAAATTATTGAAATAGCACAGAAAAATGACTTTCCCAAATCACTAGTAGACAAAAAAGTGAACTTAGCAAAAAAGAAGAAACTACTAAAGGAAACCACAACCCTCTCAGCTACAGAAACTAAAATGATCTTCAAAAAATTCACTTACCATCCATGGGCCTTTGATAAATTCAAAAATGTCTTCAAAAAACAAAACATTCAACTAGCTCCAGTGAACCATTACTCCTTAAAAAACCTAATTTGCTCAAACATCAAAGATGCCATTCCATCTAACAAAAAATCTGGTATATATCAAATTGAATGCTGTGACTGTAGTCAAATTTATATTGGAAAAACCAAAAGAAATTTAGAAACAAGAGCAAAGGAACACTTTAGGAACATAAAATACAAACAATTAGAAAAATCAGCAGTTGCCACGCATTTTTGGGAAAAAATCCAGAACCAAAATTACTAAAACATACAACAGGAAAAGAAGAACTGTCCACATGGGAACAAATCTTTATTTCAAAAAATAGGAACAAAGTATTTAATTTCGACATCCCCCAGAAAGATTTGTTCAGCAAGTTCCTTGAACCGCCACCAGAGGAGACCGAAGACAAAATATTGCCAGCTACACCAATGAGAACTAGTCGATGTCCGGCTGAAGATAGAGGGAAGGCCTCAGAAACCTGTTCCGGGAAAATTTAAAAGTGAGTGTTGTTTTGTGTTATTAATTGACTCCCAATTAACTTAATTTATACAACAACACTGTTTTCAACACTTCCATGAAAGGATTTTTAAATGCATTTGTGTTGCACTAGTGGCATATGCCAGTAACTTAAAGTTCATCGATGCAACAACAATAATCTGTGAAAGGACGGAATTTACTTTAACCCTTCGCGAGTGGAAACCCATATATGGGTGCCCAGTTATAGAGCTGTTGTAGTCGGCTATTTTTGTTCGTATAATTCAGATATAGTGCCAGCAGATGGCAGGAAATGTGCTTTCAAACATTGGTGGTCAGTAAATCCCCGAATTTGCTTTGTCAGGAATTCCATTTGTTCTCAACATTGAAACAATAAACAATGCAGTGTTTGGTACTAGTAAGCCTCATTTTATTTCGTTCTTTTGGCATAATGACAGCAAAGAAAGGGTTGACGGACAAAGAAATTGAAGCTTTGTTGAACGAGAGCGATAGTGATTTGTCAGATTTGGAGTTCAGTGATGAGAGTGAATTATGTGAGAGAATTCGTGTGTAAGTGCAAGTAAGTGTGAGTGACTCAAGTGATACTGCAGACAACAGTACACCCAGCTGGGTAGAGGTGAGTAATTTTGATCCTGGCCCTACATCTGTTATACCAGTGCACAATATCCAGTAGGGACCGATTCTTCCTTCTCAATTTGATGAGAATACTCCTCTCATAGACTTCTTCAGACTATTTTTTATGACAAAATCCTGAAGATAATTACCGAGGAAACCTGCATTCAAGGGAACATGAAAAAACAACAGGCGACGCCTCCAACAAAGAAAGCCAGGATTGCATCCTGGAATCCCCCAACAATTGTTTACATAAAAGCACTAATTGGGGTGGTTATCAACATGGGGCTTCACCCTACCTCTGACGTCAGACTATTATTCTACGAGTTGGGTAGATAAATTTCCATTTTTCAGTGATGTATTTTCTCATGACAAATTTCTCCTTTTGTTTGGAATCTTTATTTTGCACATGCTGAGGGAAACAGAACATTATCTAAGGAAGAATTTATTCAAAATTTAATAGAGAAACTATGGCAAAAATGAAGTTTATTCTATTCCCCAGGTCCATTTGTATCAGTCGACAAGAGCACCATCAGTTTCAAGGGAAGAGTAAAATTCAAAGTGTATAACCCAAACAAACCTACAAAATTTGAAATCAGTTTTCAGCTTATCTGATGCTTCCAGTGGATATCTATACAATTTCCATCCCTACATGGGCAAAACTGAATCAAATTCTAACCTCCTAAAAACTACCCTTGTTGTAAAAGACCTGTGTTCCTCCCTCCTAAAGGATCGTGTAGACCCACCTAAAGGTTTCCATGTTTACACAGACAGGTACAATACATCACCTGAATTAGCTGATGAATTGTGGAAAATGAATATGGTGACTACTGGGAAAGTTATGGGCAACAGAAAAGATATGCCACACCAACTAAAGCCGGGAAACGTAAAGAAAATGAAGAGGGGTGAGATAAAAAGCTTTCACAATGAGCAAAAGCTTGCCCTGTGCTGGAAAGACAAAAGAACTGTAACTGTTCTCAGTACCAGTCACAAGGGTGATGAAAACGAAATGACATGTGCCTTCAAAATTTCCAAACCAGGCAGCAACTTGAAACCAAACATTATTTTGGACTACACTCGACACATGGGCGGTGTCGATAGAACTGATAATTATATTGCGCAGTATCAGTTCTGCAGGAGAACACAGAAGTGGTATAGAAAAATGTTTTTCTGGTTGCTGGAAGTTTGCATTGTGAATTCGTACCTGTTATACACAATGCACATGACAAACAAATGTAAACCGATCCTGTCACATAGAAAATTTCGCAAGCATCTCGTCAGCTCTCTGGTGGCAGAGCGCATGGGAGCGCGGCAAAACAATGCTACTTCAAGTAAGGGTCATATTTCTCGGGACCCAACTTTGGAAAGGCTGAATGGATTTCCCCATTTCATGGGGAGAAGAGAACAAGGAAGTTGGGCAAATCCTTGTGTGGTATATAAGGCCCAAAAACAAATAAAGAATACAATATATTTTTGTGAAACCTGCATCTCTAAGCCTCCCCTGCATCCAGATGTGTGTTTCAAAATATATCACACAGAAGAACAATTTTAGGAAAAGATTTCACACCCTTGAACATTATATGATGTTTGTTATTCATTTGTTTCCCTGTGTGAATAATTCTGAGATAAAATAATCTGTCTCAAAACCGTGTATATATTAGATACCCTGCTCCAGCTAGGTGTAACTTCACGTTTCTATCAAAATAATGAATTATTATTTATCATTACAATCAGTTTTACAAAACATATGTTACATATACTTATGACAGTATTTAGTTCCTGAACTGTTCCTAGTTTGTGTGAACACATGTGTACGTTAGAATTAAAAGATGTGATGCAATATCGAAAAATGGTACTTATGCTGATTTTGCGGGAACATTTTTACGCAGTTTAACAAATCTTCACTCCTGTAGGACAACAGTGGTGGAATTCAACAAAAAACAAGGTACAACATGTTTTTTAATACATTTGAGCATGACAGTATACTTCAATTTGTATTTTGTAGGGTTACATATTTTTATAAAATTACCTTCTGCTCAGAGTGTAAAACATGTGTACTCGGGAAGGGTTAAAATTGTAGCAGAATTTATTAGTGGTTTCGTGGAATAAATCCCACAATATTTAAAGAAGAATAATTATTTCCCAATAATTGCAGCATAAAAGACTTTCACTTTGATGCTGCGACCAGAAATAAGACTCATTTCTCCAAAGCGCCGAGGCATCTATAAGAATTCTATCAGATCGTCACTAAAGGTGAGAGTAATTAATCCATTTGCCTTTTGCAAAATTATTGTAAAATGATCGCCACAATGCGGGGCATCTAGAACGTAGATTTCTACTACCACGCATTTTGCAACTCGCAAAATTTACTGTTACAATTTAGTCAATTAAGACATGCTATAGGCTTGCCTCGGCAGCGTGGCGGTAGAGTGTCTGCCTCACGTTCAAGAGGTCCTGAGTTTGAATCTGTCAGGGTTTTTCAGGGGTTTTCCTAATCCTTAAAGACAAATGTCGGGTAACTCTAAGCTCTATGGACCCTGGGCTTATTTGAGCATCATTTCACCCATTCCATTTATCGTCCAATATGACTTAACGTTGGAGGACGTAAATTAAAAAAAAAAAAAAAAAAAAAAACGCTATAGTGAACAAATCTTGAGTTTATTCTTAATAATGCCTTTTCCCTTCACTTGAAGACATCAAGAAGTCTTGCGCCTGCCTGCAACTCTGGTGGTAATGTGGATGTTGCATATTCTTGGGGAAGACATCTGGCAGAGATTTTTTTTTTAAAGGCTGAGTAACAAAATGTCTTCTGTCAAAATTTATTAAGTGTTTCAAGCTTCTTTGTGTAAATCTTCTTCCAGATGCTCAGTTCATAGATTATTTGGACCAGTGTTTCAGCCCTGACCCATCTTGTTTGTTATTCACTATATTGTGGTGATCATTCCAGAAATGTGCTGATACTGTGGATTTATCCATTTCTTTCTGATGTTGGAAAAGTGCTCTTTCAATCTGGTTCTGATATTTTGTTCGGTCTTTCCAAGTTGTACTTTTCTAAGTTGGAACAATTAAATTTACAAATTCTGGACTTACTTTGTTGGAGTATTTTATTCCTTTGTGCATTTTTTAAAAAAGTTTCTGATAAGAAGTTTCTTTAATGGTGCCAGGATAATGAGCTTGCTGAAGATTTCTTGACATTTTTGGGGTGATATGTGAAGTTCTATACTTTTCTGTTCATAATAGATGAAAGTGTGGCAATCTTTTTGATATTTCTATCTTCTGAACGTTTTATTTCATCTACCAATTGTTTGTTAAAGCCATTCTTTGCTGCTGTTAGATTAGCCCAAAATTTTCAAATACTCTTCCCAAGTTAAACATCTCCCCAACATAACCAGTAAATAAATTCAATATCAAAAACCTCCTCAAAAATCCACAAATTGACTGAATACTCCTGGCAAATAAGCCCAGGATTTAATTCTCTATAGCTAACAACTTATGTAAACTCTGATTCCCTTTGTACACACCAATTCCATTTTTCTTTAGCTTAAAAACTGACCAAAGCTTTTGCCACCCTTTCTAAAAATCTCCCTTAATGCTGTTTTCCTTTTTATCCACCTTAGCCCATTTCTGTTCTCCATAAATGGGGCACTAGATTCTGTGGGATGACCTTCCATGTCCCTCTTAGTATCCAAATCACAGTTCTTAATGATAGTACATCCTTCCTTTGCTTATTATGACATTTCTATATGTGCTTCATTGGTATATAGTATACTATTTATCATTTTTCCACTACCCCACAAAAAAGGTTTTTTGAATTTTTATGGCTCCAACTCTCTCTAAAGAGTTGCATCTGTAGAAATTAACAGAAACAGTGGTTTAGTAAAGGAACGAAAGAAGTGGGAGAACATAGAGCTACAGATTAAAACTAAAGAGCTGAAGGAATTAAAACCAAAATGATAAAAACGGAAAAGTGTACCTCTATAGCAACAGTGGTAGCTTGTCTGTCTGAAGTTCAAAAAGTCCCAAGTTCAGAGTTAGTTATCTGATAAGATTTTTTTAAGCATTACCTTATACTGAAAAATAAATGTCAGGTTAAGCTCTATGGACCCTGGCCTCATTTGAGCATCTTTTCACCCATTTCATTTATCATCCAGCATGACCTAACTAGTTATGGACATTAATGGGAGAAAAAAGCAAAGTATGGAAACCAACATGAAAAGATGCAACCTAATAATTTTTTAGGTATAACAATGAAAAGGAATCGTAGCACTTCAGAAGATAAAGAAATTAACAAAGAGATTGAGAATGAATATGAGAGGCTTAGTATTACAGGACATATTTAGAATTGAGAAATTAAATGGCAAAAGAAGCATCTTGCCAAAATTTATTAGTACAGAATTAACAACAGAAATTCTAAACCATGCAAAGGACTTGAAGAATGTCTGTTTATAGTAACAAAGGGATGAGGCAAGGATAATATGTATTAATAAGAAACTGCAAATAGTAGATCAGTGGCTGAGTGGAAGAGGAAAAAAGTATCTAAGTGACAGTAGGATAGCAGAACATCAATGATGCAAGGCAAAGGACAGGAATCAAATCTCAGCAGAAAACAAAATTGTAAGAGCAACAAACTGCAGGGAAAGCAAATATGCCACAGTAATATACATGGAGGGAAAGGGAAAGGTTGACCTCAATGGCACTGCTTTATTATCCAGAGGGAGTAATCAGAGAGTTAAGATACCTGGAGAATTAGCAGTGTTTCAAATAGGGTGTGTGGTTGAGGGTGGTGCAAATAATGAAGAGGGGGGGGGGGGGGAAATACAGAAATTTCAGTCAGTGGTACAAGAAAGTGTGAGAGACCTAATTGGGAAATAGTGTAAATAGCACGAAGGAAGCACAAGAAATAGTGTAGGAAAAGGGACAAGACTAGGAGCTAGTGTTGAGTGAAATAAGTGTAGGTACAGAGGATTACAAAGTAAACAAGACTAGATAGGGGATAATACCAGGTAGGAATGCATCACCAATGGTGACTTTAAAAAATGACTAGGTAGTGAAGTGAAGTGAGAATAGATGGGTCATAAGAGGCAGAGGCGAGAACACATGCAAATGAAATTAAATAAAAGATAATATAGCTTGAAGGATTGGTAAAGTGACAAGTGAAATTTAAATAACTGTAATATGAAAAGGGGGAAGTAAAAATGATAAATCTTGGATAAGTGAGGTTAAGAAGACTGAGTAAAGTGATCATTATGAAAAGTTGAAATCAGAGATAATAGATGCAGGACAAAAATTGGACAAATAGAAAGGAAGAGTGGAAGTCAAAATTAATAGTGGGAAGGAGCAGGGGTGAGATATATTTAAGGGCTGCCCTGATGGCAAAAGAGCCAGGAACCGACTCACAGATTGCCCGAGATGGTTTTTCTTCAGTACTTAATATATATCCCATTCCATCCTGTCATTTCAAGGCTTGCAGCTGAAAACGTGAAACAATTTAAAATTTTAATTATCTTGTAAACAAAATTGGATTTTTACCATATTTCTCTGAATAAAGACAACCCCCAAATGCAAGATCTCCCTCTTCTCTGAACTGATAGGAGTTAAGTATGTTATAGAGTAGAAGACTAAACTGGCAACAGAAGAGAATGGATGTGTGGCAGAATTGCTCCTACATAAGCGAGGAAAAAGGATCTAAGTGACATGGCATCCATATAGCAGATGGAAGAAGGTGCAAAGTAATGGTCTGGCAGTGAGATTTAAACAAGAATGGAGTAAATGGTATAACTTAAAGATTAAAACTAAGGAGCTGAGAAGATAAAAAAGAAGATAAAAAGTGGAAAGAGGAATGGAAAGTATGGAGGACTACTTGAAAAGATAAAACCTAATAATTTTGAGAATAAAAGAGCAAAAAGGAATTGGAGCATATCAGCAGATACGAGAAATACTAATGAAAAGATTGGGATGAAAATGAGAAGTTTCGAACTGCGAGATACATTTAGAATTGGGAGATTGGAGGAGTTTTAACAATGCAGAATTGGTAACAGAAATAATAAAATGAGCAAAAAAGCTAAGATAAAATCTATATCAACAAGGATATATCTTATGAGCAAAGGGAATGAAATGTGAGGCATATGAGTGTTGATGCATTAGAGTCAAACAAGCTGACTTTGATATTTGGTATGAACGTCCAGAATACATATGGAGTGAATGCAGTGTACATTGATGGAGAGGAAGTGATTAACAGTGCAAATGGAAAACTCAGAAATGGAGTCAGTGGAGTGAAGAAGTAAAGCAAAAAAAAAAAATTACATTGTGGCAGGTACAGAGTGAAATAAGTGTTGGAACTTAGGTGATCGGGAAAAAGCAGAGTGAAACAAATGTTGGAATACAAAGGATCAGGGAAAAGCAGAGTGAAACAAGTATGGGATGTGCCCACTTCTTGTCATCTGATATGACTTAACATTGGAGGATGTAATTTAAAAAAAAAAAAAAAAAAATTGCAAGGGATTATAAAAGGTTATTATAATTATTTACTTTAAGGAAATTACTACGTTAAGAAAACTAGATAACCCGTACATCAGATATGGCAAAGTTGCCTTTCATGCAAAATAGTTCAAGAAGTTTGAAAGGATATTTAAGAACTTCAATATAAAATTAGCCCCTCAGAACAAACCAATATTTGCAACTTACTAAACCACCCTCTGAAAAATAGCACACCAAAAGCTCAATTATCAGGCATTTACCAAATGAGCTGCCAGGATTGCAACAAGATATTCATTGGGAAGACAAAAAGAAATCTAGAAAAAAGAATGAAAGAACACTTCAGAAATATTAAATTCAAACACATGGACAAGTCTGCCATAGCATATCACTTTTGGTCTGAGAATCACAACATCAAGCAAGAAATAGAATTGATCAAACAGGCAAAAAAACATCTAGAACTGCAGATTTGGGAAAACATTCATTACTAAGAAACAGAACCTCCTGATAAATTTTGAAATTCCCACTGTGGATGACGTCATCCAACTTATCAGATTATCAGATGGTAGCACAACACCATGCCAGAGGCAGACACTGGTTGCACCATCAGTCAACCACAGAACTAAGGATAGGAAAGAAGTTCCCAGAAACTAGTCTTCATAAAAAAACTTTTAAGTGGACAAGTGTATGCAAGGTTGAATCATTTGCCTAATTTTAATAACTGCACTCCTTTTTCTTATTCTGTGTGATAGTAATAAGTTGAAATAAGTAAATAAAGGCCAGGGAAAAGAGCAGAGAAGAGCAGATCATTTGAGAAAGTATACTGAAGTAATAAGTAACTGGAAGAATTGGAAAAGCATGTAGTGAAGTGAAATAATTTATAATATGGAAAGGGGATGAGGCTGAGCGCTGTTGACTTCATTTTGCTTATGTAATGATAATAATGTGAGTGTACTTGAATATATAGCAAATTATAGATTTAGACTAAAAAGAGAAAGTGAGATTAAGTAAATCCAGACTCAGTGAAACAATAGTAATAAATGTTGAAACAAGTGGTAGAGTAATTATCAGGGACGGACAAAACTTTGGCAAATCGCAAAAAGTAATGCATGACAGAATAGTAAATGGAAAGCATTTATTATAACAGGCAAACGGACATCAAGTAAGTAATTGTATTGCATGGCTGCCCTATTAGCAGAGACCAGGACCCAACTTAGGGGTAGCTCAAGAGGTATTAGTTTTAGTACTTAATAAATCATACATCATAAAGTAAAGTAAAAAATTCACAATCAAAATGTTTTAAAATAAAATTTAAAATAGCATTTGATGTGGTTTTTGCATAAATTGAGAATAGCATCATACTAATGATGCAACAGAGCTCCAATGGCCTGGAGGTTAAATGGTTTCCCATTTTCAGTGATCTAAGATGCATATTGAAAATGCTAAAATTCATTAACATTTTCCAGTCTATCATATGTGTAACCAAGTTATAATAGGTTCCTTTTCCAACTTTATCCTAAATTGCTTCATGTCATTCAAATCAGAAAGATAATGGCAGCAAGTGCAATTAATTGTCTTTGAGAATCATTAAATGATCAATAACAAAGAATTTGGAGTTCTAGAACAACACTGCCGTAACTAAAAAATTAGTTATTTGGAGTTGCGTGCATTTCCTAATTCATGAATAGCTCTCTAGTGAAATTGAAAAATTTATCCTGAACTGGCTTTATTCAGAAGCTACCTGAAATGTATCTATTGCAATTCTAATATTGTGTTAATACACAAATCAAATTATCTCTGAGCTGTATTTTATGAGTTGTGGCAGTGTTATCTTATAAGTGTAACATTTAGAGAAATGCATCCATTATGAAATATATTTACAGTCCAATGGGTGTCCCTTTCATGGAAGTGTTGAAAACAGTGTTATAATAATTAATTTTTCGCTTCTCTGTGGTGTTCCAATACAGTTAAATCTCGATAGAGTGTTATAATAAATTTAAAGGGAGTCGATTAATGCACTAAAGTAAGTTATTTAGTGATATTAATCAACTCCCTTTAAATTTAATCCAATGGGTGTATTTATAAATAACTTACCAATGCAAAGTGATATGCAGAAAAATCTTGGCAGTCAACTTCAGCATTTTCTATCACATTTAATTTTCTTACATTTATTATTGATGGCGCAGTAAGTTTTGTTAGTTGACTAAATGCTTGCCACTATTTTCCATAATGAAGTTCTTCACCAATATTGTTATTGTGTTGAAAAGCCTCAAATTACACTTTATGTGAAGCTTGTAACACCCAACTCTCCTGTTAGAGCTATTAGTTATAGTTATGGCACTTAAAAATATTGGTCAGTGTTTGCATGCTTGTAAAAAGGAAGGGTATGTCCTCAATGTCATAAGAAAGTTTGTCTGAGCTGATGTGCAAATGAAAAAATGCTTCTTTTTCTCTACCATCAAATGTGGTACAGGGAAATGCAGGAAAGAAATGACTAAAGTCTTGCATAGAGAAGCTGCACAGCAGTAAGTGCAGTTATGCTGGTCTCCAGCTATTTTAGAGGATAATGCTCTAAATAGAAGGTCTATTCAAAAAGTGTCACAAATTTTGAATTTTTGTGGGCTATGTATATTCAATTTTCAATTGTTTTGTAGTGTTATATTGGTACTCATGTCCCTCACTTATGTTGACAAACTTGGCCATTTGGAATGTTCAGTTAATTGTGACAGCTATTTCTTGGATGTGTTTTGGCTCCTCTTCGATTTTTGCTTATTCCAAAAAATGGAACCAAGAATCTATCAAATTTTGTGTGAAAAACAAAATTAAGTGCGCGGATGCATTCCGAATGTTGACTGTGGCATATGGTGAAGCTACCTTGGACCAAAGTAATGTTTATCAATGGTACAAAAGGTTCTCAGAGGGTCAAGAGGATGTGAATGACGAAGAGCATCCCTGATGCCTGAACTTGTCAACAACAGAAGAAAACTTTGAAGAAGTGAAGAAAATAGTATTGGCCAATCGTATCACCATTAGACAAGTTGCTGAGGACCTAATCATATTGATTGGCTCGTGCCATTCGATTTTGACCAATGATTTGGGCATGAGACAGGTCACCACAAAATTCCTATCAAAGTTTCTCAATTTTGACAAAAACACCATCACATTATCGTTGCTAAGGAATTGCTGAACTCTGTCCGCAACAATCCAAATTTGCTCCAGAGGGTCATAACTGGTGATGAATCATGGATTTATGGTTATGACGTTATGGTTATGACGTGGAAACTAAAGCTCAATCACCCCAGTGGATGCTGCCACATGAGCCAAGATTGAAAAAAGCGCATCAAATAAATGTGTAGGTTTTGTTTACAGTTTTCTTCAATTGCAAGAGCGTGGTTCTTGCCACAGTAGAACGGTCAATAAGAAATATTACCTGCAAGTTATGCGTAACTTGTGCAAAGCAATCCACCAGAAACACCCAGATTTGTGGAAGAAAAAAAAATTGGCTTTTGCACCATGATAATGCCCCTGCTCACGCATTGTTGTATGTGTGCAAATTTTTGGCCAAAAACAACACACTTCTAATGCTGCAGCTGCCATACTACCCAGACCTGGCCCCCTGTGACTTTTTTTTTGTTGTTGTTTCCAAAACTGAAGAGGCCCATGAAAGGACTATGCTATGCCACGATTAAGGAGATAAAGACGGCATCGAAGGAGGAGCTGAACAAGACCATAAAAAAAAAAAGGATTAAAAAGTGCTTCGAGGATTGGGAAGAGTATTGGCACGAATGTGTAATATCTGGTAGGGATTACTTTGAAGCAGACAAAATAGATATTCATGAATGAATAAATACATTTCGAAAGAAAAAAGAAGAGATACTTTTTGAACTCACCTCATACTATTCACTCTTCTCAACTAAGTGAATCAATCTATCGAGATTTAACTGTATTGGAACACCACAGTGAAACAAAAAATTATTAATTTTTAGATGAGTCGTATTTATTACACATTTATTACGAAAGTGAAGCAGATGTGTAATAAATACGACTCATCTAAAAATTAATAAGTGAATCAAGTTTGAAAGAAGGGTACATTATACAAGTGTAGTTTTCAAGTATGTAAGTAATGTATATATGTAAGTATTCCATTCTATTCAAGAGTGGAATAAGAAGTCCAGCATTTGTAAAGAGGTTAGATAACAATTTTTACAATTTGAAAAATATATTTTTTAGTTGAAAGTATCATTATTTAATTTAATTTTTGTATCAGTCACTGATGAAAGAAAACTAATTTTCAAAAAAGGAGAGTATTCAATATCTGTATTAAAATTGTTTATAGAATTTTTAAAAGGTGAAAAGCATACTGGAGGCAAAAGTGTTCCATCATGTGTAATTGTAAAAATTATGAGAGTTTAAAGATAACCAGCTGAGACATAAGTTGTCACTACAGAAAAGTGATCATGAAAATGCATTAAATAGGGCAGATAGGTACAAAACACAAATTGAGTGGAAGAGCAACAATGGCAAAATGTCAAAGAACGCATAATATATTAACTGAAGAATTAGACATGAAGGAAGCTTTTTGCCAAAATGAATGCTATGGCTTCTTACACATGATCAAAATAGAATTAAAGTGCTAGTTTTCTAAGTGAAACTAAATCATTAAAAATGATTCACCTGTTTTCTATATCAATAAACTCAATCAATGATGAAACCTGTATGCTCATTACTAGTTCCAGAGATAAAACTAAAATTAAAATTGTTGATGGAACCAGTTCACCCAGTTCCAATGAAATCTTTATTACTAAAGTCAACTGGCAAAGTTGTGGCATCAGTTTTCTAAATTCCTAAAGAAATTCTGGTGGCCAATTATTTTACAACAGAAAATTGTAAATGGTTAATACTATTTAAAAAACTATTTATAGTCGGTTTTTAACACTGTCACTTACATTCTTATTTTTTGAAGAACTAGTTTTGAGGGCTGTTGCTTTCATTTTCAACCCCAAGTGTCTGACTATTGTCTGTTGTTATCTTTGCTCTGGTGGTGGAACTATGAACTACTTTATCAAACTATCGTCCAGTGGGATTTCAAGGTTAATACTCTGTCCTTATTTTTTTATATTAAGATATTCTCCCAGTCACTTTGTTAGGTTTATCACCCCTTTTAATAATTTTTTATTTGGTTCAAGGCCATAGTTTTTGTTCTAAAAGTGAAATACTACTGCTGACTTATTTTCCTGTTTCAATTTGAGGTTTCTAAAATACTCTTTGACTCTGGTGTTTAGGTTTCTTTTAGTTTGCCTAAAAATAAGGAACAAAAACCCCATGACCCAAAGCCAAAATTATTAAAACGGCTGGTAAACCAAACAGACAAGGGAGAGCATCATGTAAAAATAAGAGCTAAGTAATGGACTTCGAAATTCCACCAGTTAATAATTTGATAAAGATGTTTATAGTTCCACTACCACAGAGAGACAGCAAATAACAATAGCAGATGATGGTTGGACCTTTGAGGTTGAACATGGAAACAATAGCTCCTGAAAGTAGTCCATAAAAAATAAAAATGTAAGTAACAGTGCATTAAAACAGACTACAAATAGTTTTTTTTTCAGTTTGGACGTCACTGTTACCAAATTCATCCAAACACACATGGTGAATACTAAATTCACCTTTCTTAACCGCTTCGCCGATGGCCATTTAAACCCTTCAGGGGCCGGAAACGGATACCCAATAAACAGAACAGGACATTTAAATTGTTAAATGCTGTAAAAATGCATCATAAATACAATTCCGTATCTTCCGTATTTATTAAGTTATTTAAACGAAGCAAAAACTGGTTTAAAACTCATTAAATGCAGTATAAATCTACAGTAACAATAAAGTAGAGACTACATTAATAAATTGTTGAAATTTCACTACTTTGTTTCACTATAGCAAAAGCCATTCTTTGTGCCGAACGCGCCTAATATGTGAATCATTTTGTTTTGTGTGTATATGAGCCATAGTATGTATGTATAGCTACGCAAGCGACTTCTCAGGTTCAAGTTTAGTTTATTTATGCTATGCCAAGCGATAATATGACGAGAATATGTTGCGTCACACACTCACACACTGGAATGAAAACTCTGTCAGCATCTGTTATTACAGTGTTTCTCAACCAAGGTTTCTAGTAGCCTTATGCAGCAGTTTTCGCTCTGTATTTCAGTTATTTATACTCTCTCTGTGTTTAGAGTGATTTCTTGTAGCTATCAAGAGCTAAATGTATGGCACATTTGAAATTGTTAAATTTCAATGTTAACCATGGCTTATCCCGGTAATGTAGCAAATAAATTAGCTTGGGTATGATGTGTACAGGCTTCTGATATTACTGTAGAAAATCTGGAAGATTTGTTGTACGATTATGAAGGAGATCTTTAGGACATACGTAGCAGTGACGTGTACTGGTCTACAGCTGGCATGTTAGCTACTCCATTGTTTGGGGAAATGGCGGGTCAAATATGGGTGATACGGATCAGCTATTACCAGTTATCCCTCTTTACGGAAAACAGTTAAATGGTAAAAAAAAAGTATTTTTATACCACTGGATGTAACTATGCACAGTTGTTTAGTAATTTTCAGAGCTGTAAAAGACATTCATCTACCTGTACTTGCGCGTATAAAGAGCTCGTAACCTAATTGAGTATTATAATACTCAGAGGCCTCTTTATACTAGGGGGTAGCAAAATTCACCACATCATCCCTCATACTTGAGAGAAAACACTTTCCTAAAAGTATACCACCCACACCCAAAAAACTTGTAACCATTTCGAAAATGTGTAGTGTGTTGCGAAAAAGACTTATAGAACTAATTTAAATTTATTGTAAAACAGCAAGATTAAAATAATTGGCGTTAAATGAGCATTAAATGCATGTATGTGCAGAACGTCTATACACGTCCATATCGGTTTGTGGCATTTTAACTTGGACGTCATATGACGTCCATATCGGTGAAAGGGTTAAACATCAGAATATCTAACAACTATGGTCAGGCTGTTTACTGGGTTTGACTTCCTGTGGCTTTCATGTATTTCTTAAGCTCAATGCTTTCTTGGGAAGATGGGGATTTTCAACCAGAAGGAAGTCAGAAGCTGCTGAGGTCACTTTTTACAAACTTAAAGGAAAAGTACCTTTCTTATTGGAACCAAGGCATTGAAACTGTTGGGCAAAATGTGTTGCACTATTGAAAGTCAAGTTAAAAAATAAAGAAGAAGAAAACTTACGTGTTCATCAAATATGCTATACAGTTTTAAACTGCCCGCCTCGATAGCGTAGATAGCCCGCCTCACGTTCAAGAGGTCCCAAGTTTGAATCTCGGTCAAAGTGAGTTACCTGGATAAGATTTTTTCCAGGGTTTTCTCCTATCTTGAAAGACGAATGTCAGGTTACTCTAAGCTCTATGGACCCTGGGCTCATTTGAGATTATTTCACTCATTTCATTCATCGTCCGATGTGACTTAATGTTGGAGGAAGTAAAACTGCAAAAAAAGTGTTAAACTGAGTTTACAATAGAAGAAATATAAGTATCCTTCCATATTTGTGAATTTTTTTTGCATTACTGTATGCAGAGGTAAACAGCAATACACAATATTACACAAATAAAAATATTTGTTACTTATAATCCACTTAAGAAGTTGATGTTAAAACTTCTTTCTTCTTAAAGTTTTAACATCAACTTCTTAAGATAAGTGGATTATAAGTAACAAATATTTTTATTTGTGTAATATTTATTACTCCACTGTAACTAGCTTCAATTTTCTGCGTAAGCAATACACAATGTTCATTTTTATTCGTTATTTCCCACCCTCCAATTCAGCAAGAATGACATCATAGTTGACTGGTGAGTCTATCTTGAAATCATAGTGCCCTCTATGGAGAAGAAGCGGTAATGTTTGCGGAACAGTAAGCAAATTACTGTGGTTGTGCTCATAACTAATACAACCAGCTCCCCCTGGATATGAACAGAGCACTCGTCTTCATGGTTGAATGCTATTTTCTTACCGACATTAAAATTGGTGCGACATATTAATATAATTTTAATTAGAGGAATTTATGCAACACTATCCAGCATTCAGGCAAGTCCCTTGGAGCGTAATGTCAGAAGTGTCCAGGTACCGTCAAATTGATGTACTTTTGTTTGCAACATGAATGTCTTAAGTTTTCAGTATATAGTATAATTTTTTTATCATTTTCACGCTTAATTAAAATGTCTATTAATGTGTGTATCCTTATGTCTTTTAAAACCAGTAGATGCGCAAACATTTCTAAGATACAGGATCAGTTACTCGCAAAAAGACCTGGATGCTATAAAGTGACTGGTTCCACTCTAGTAGCAATAAAAAATGTTATGACAGAAAGACCTCAAGAATACATTCTGGCAATACAGACAGTGTTTAAGTGGAAGATAGAAAGGAACTATTAAAAATGGACACATAAGACTATATACTAGATATATTTCCTTGTTTAGACTTGGATAAAAACTTTGTACATATTGTAAGACTAATTTATTTTTCATTCCTAGAACATGTTCTGCTAATTTTCTGGTTTTTAATGAAGTTACATTGTGAGGAAACTGTGCATGATACAAAAGAATTGAGACCAAATTGAAGTATTTCTATTTTATGTGACAGGTTTGCAATATGCATATATGTCTACTATAACAGAAAAACAGATGTTCATTGTGAAATAAGTGTTCATTCACTTATCATTTTGTATATTCTTCATGGTATACTTTTATGGCTGCATAATTAGTTGGATTGAAGTATATAATTTTTTAAAAACGGTTATCGTATCTATGCACCAGGCAAAATTACGCATCTTTATAATATGCGGGCAGACCCACCTCTCAAATAATACATTTACCTGCCGGTAGATGGAGGTCTCACCTGCTGTCAGCACATCAAATATGGTTGGAAGCCGCTAGGGGAATTGTATTACTCGCTCCTTCAGCAATGCTATTGATGACGTCAAATTTTGCATGGTAAAATTACAGATAAAAATGAACACCGTGTATTTGCACAAACTTTCACAAATGCATGCATTTGTTTATCTAGAATATATTTTGTCTGGTGCATTTTAAAATCAAGAGGTGGCAGAAATTTGAAATATCAAACATTGCTTCTTATTCTGCAACTCAAAATTATTATTATTGTTGTTAATCATTATTTTTTTTTTTCTTTTCTTTTGCTCCATTTCTTAAAACAAAAAATTTATTATTTTAGGATACGGAGGTGCCTACAGCAAGTGCAACAGTTGATGGATCTCCTGCTTTGAACAGGGTATCATGGACTCCATCTGGTCTACACGTTACTGTAGGAGATGATATGGGCAAGATCTGGGTATATGATGTTGGGGAGGTAGGTGCATACTTCCTCATTTTCAGAATATAGAATTAAAAGATCAAAGAGCTTGAGCTATAGTGAACTGGTATTTGAGTTTATTTTTCATTCACTTTTGCAGCAACTGGCACAGCCTCGTCATGATGAATGGAGTAAGTTTGTTTATACACTTCAGGAGCTGAAAAATAACCAAGCAGATGAAGAAATAGACAAGCTAAACCTTAATTCTTCTGGGCCATCCAGTTTGGGAAGTCTTTCCTCACTTTCATCTAATCCTCTACGTTAAAAATAAAAAATGTTTATTTTCCATATTCAGGTACCCTTTCATGTATTTCCTTATATTGTATAGGCACAAATCTCCTTTTCTATATCAAGTTTTAATTTAAGGCTTCACTTAACAAATCCTACAAATGATTTATGATTTTATGGATTGTGCATCAGATGGGATGAAAAGGAGTACTTAATGAATTCAGCTGATCCAAAGGAGATATTTGAAAGCTGTCGAATAGCTTGTTGAAGTATGGAAGATAAAGCATTCATGTGATACATATGAAATAACCTTTCTTTTAGGTTGTAGCATTCAGCTATTTACAATAAAAGGAGTACTCTGTAACTGTTACGTCTTATCAAATATCTAGAGGTATAATGAAAAATGTACAGTTGCAAAGATATTTTTGTTATGCATTGAATAAGATTTTCTTATTCTTCGGATAATTTGCTGTGAACTAATGTCATATGTACATACGATAAAATGATTTTGTAACTATTTATCATATTAAAATAATTATTTACTTTGATTATATTCATGATACTTAAGAATATTGGTAATTAATTTATGATGCATGGAATTCTGTTATAGAAATTGCAACCCAACAATCCACTTGCATATGTTAGTCCAGTCATTCCAAAATGTCTTGTTATAGCTAAGAATTTCATCTGCAGGATATTTACTGCTTTAATATTGTTTTGTTATTTTTTTTTTTTATTCATTTAGCTTTCCTGCAGGCTTATCAATAAAATAAATGAAAACACAGTATTGATGTCTCATTCATTCATAATTTCTGTCCATATGCATTCTATCCATTTGAAGCTGAAATGCCTCAATCTACTGTTGTAAACATGTGCAAGGGGACAAAAAGACAGATACACTTAAATGGCACACTGGCAGGTACTGCCTATATAAACTGTAATGAATTTCCCTCAACCAACCAGGAATCATAGACCATTCTCTTAAAAGATCTCTCTCTGCCATTGCATATGTTTACAATAGGATTGTTCTAGTATGAGACAGATTATACCTTTTGCCATCCTCACCTGTAAGGAAAGTTTTGTTAATTGCGTGGGTATGGGCATGGGTGAGAAAGAGAAGAGTGTGTGCGTGCGTGCGTGCGTGTGAGAAAATTTAGCTATCATCCATATTTAGACAAAAAATTCAAGAAGATCTTCATAGAACATATCAGCTTAGCTTCCAGAATAGATACAATCAACCTGCTTGGTTCACAGTTAAAGTAAAAGATACCAGATGAACAAAAATCTGGTATTTATTTGATCAATTGCATAAACTGTGACAAAATTTACATAGGACAGAACAAGAGAAACATTAAAACCACACACAAAGAACGTTTTTGCCAGATAGTACAAACAGCAAAATCTGCAGTTGCCGATCATTTTTGTTCAAAAAACCTTGATATAAATCCACAAGCCAAACTTCTTAAGAATATCAATCCACCTTCTGCACTTTCCACTTGAGAGTAGATCTGCATTACCAAATACAGTGAACCAGCCATAAACTTTGACATCCCCATCAATTCATTTTAATTTAATTTATTGATCAGTCATTAGGTAAATATAACATTTACAATAAACTTTTGTCACTTACAGCTAACTATGTGCATTATTTCTAAAATTTCGTTCATATATTCTTGTCCAGCTCTTCAAATTCATACATATATACAGGATTTTCTACTAGCCATGTATAAACTCTATTATGAAATTCTTGAAGACATGATTTTCAAAAAATACAAGTACATCAAGTCATCTGGCAACTCCACCCAGATTACATCTCCAATGAGCACCCATGACACATCAGTGGGACTAAGAACTTGAGAGTGGTAGCAAGAGCTATTGAAGCTAGTTTCTCAATTACAAATAAGTGAAGTCTAGTGTTCCTAGTGACTCAATTCATTATACATATTTGCATTAAAATGAGCTGGGAGAAATATGTGGGTTAACCAGAATTTTAGCATGATCAATGATTGGTTTAAGAGTGCAGGAACGTCCAAAACTTAAGAAGGGTGGTAATATTATGGAGAGAAAGTAATGGAAGAGAATACCTTATGCAATTAAAGGCCACATTTAAAAAGCTGTTTGGACTTCAAAGGAGAAAAATGGGATAGAGAATGTGTGAGAAATTGAAGCCAAAATTATCTCAAGAAGGGTTTCTCAAATGTAGCTAGTGGTTAGAAAATTTCAAGAAAACAGGCTAGAATTTTGATAATTAAGCTGGTAAATTGGCTGAATTATTTTCAGGAGCTATTTGAAAGGAAGGAGAGAAGACCTGCAGATGGGACATTAGTTGGCTTGTAATTATATAGAGGTGGATACACTTTTATGAATTTGAAGTTCTAAAAAGATTAAAGTTGTGGGTTCCAGTGGTCTACCAGTAGAATTGTTTCCAGAATTGTGAGAATAGGATCAGATTGCAATGTTTTACTAGCTTTGAAATGGTATAAAAGTTAACTGATCAATCCCAAAGAGATGGAAAGAGGCAGTAATTCAGCCTATCTATAAAGGAAAGGGAAGTGAAGACAACTTGGATAATTAAAGAAATGGAGGCTATTGCCAAACATGGGAAAAGTGTTGCAGGGATCTTGGGAGAGAGGATACAAACCTGAAAGAAGAGAACCAGAGAGTGTGAGTGAGTGTGTGGTGTTTTAGGGCCCGTCGACAACAAGGTCATTTGGGCCCGGAGAACCAGAGATGTTGACATTTCAGTCAGGATTTAGGAAGGGGTAGCAGACAGTGGATAACATTAAGTTTGTCTAATAATTAATAAAGCAAGAGTATATTAAATTTAAAGGGAGTCTATTAATGGCACTAAACAACACTTTTAAATTTTTCCGGAACATGTTTCAGAGACTTTGTCTACATCCTCAACCGGCCATCTACTAGTTCTCATTGGTGTAGTTGACGATATTTTGTCATAGGTCTCCTCTGGTGGCGGTTCAAGGAACTTGCTGAACAAATCTTTCTGTGGGATGTCTAAATTGAATACTTTGTTCCTATTTTTTGAAATGAAGAGTTATTCCCATGTGGATAGTTCTTGTTTTCCTGATGTATGTTTTAGTAGTTTTGGTTCTGGATTTATGTTGTGGTTTTTTTCCCAAAAATGCGTGGCAACTGCTGATTTTTCTAATTGTTTATATTTTATGTTTCTAAAGTGTTCATTTGCTCTTGTTTCTAAATTTCTTATTGTTTTTCCAATATAAATTTGATTACAGTCACTGCATTCAATTTGATATATACCAGATTTTTTGTTAGATGGAATGGCATCTTTGACGTTTGAGAAAGTTAGGTTTTTTAAGGAGAAATGGTTGACTGGTGCTAGTTTAATGTTTTGTTTTTTGAAGACTTTTTTTGAATTTATCAAAGGCCTATGGATGGTAAGTGAACTTTTTGAAAATCATTAGTTTCTGTAGCTGAGAGGGTTGTGGTTTCCTTTATTAGCTTCTTTTTTGCTAAGTTCACTTTTTTGTCTACTAATGATTTGGGAAAGTAATTTTTTTGTGCTATTTCAAAGAAATTTATAAACAAGAGCAAAGGAACACTTTAGAAACATAAAATATAAACAATTAGAAAAATCAGCAGTTGCCACGCACTTTGGGGAAAAAAACCACAACATAAATCCAGAACCAAACTACTAAAACATACATCAGAAAAACAAGAACTATCCACATGGGAACAAATCTTCATTTAAAAAAATAGGAACAAAGTATTCAATTTCGACATCCGACAGAAAGATTTGTTCAGCAAGTTCCTTGAACCGCCACCAGAGGAGACATATGACAAAATATCGTCAACTACACCAATGAGAACCAGTTGATGGCCGGTTGAGGATGGAGGCAAAGTCGCTGAAACATGTTCCGGAAAAATTGTTTAGTGTCATTAATTTACTCCCTTTAAATTTAATTTATTATAACAACAGTTTTCAACACTTCCAAGAAAGGAAAGCAAGAGTATTTACAAACCATTATTTGCCCAGTTTGGGAAACTGGAGTAATTTCAGTAATGTTTTCTGTGCTGTATGCTTTCTATGTCTTTATTTTTACATTCTATATAGAAGAGGACTATTTCAAAGTATTATTAGTCTGCGAGTTTAAAAATATAATTTGTGACATAATTTTGGTGATGAGAAATAAAAGAATACATTATAGCAGGAAATATAACTGTTGTATTCCTGGATGTGCATTTCCAAAAGATCAAAATTTAAGAGAAAAATGTATCAGATGCATGCACCGTGAGCACTTTATGCAATTCAAAGGATTCAGTTATGTGCATACAGTATTTTGCTGTGGATTTTGTTATACGAGAAGACAAATTACCTTATGTTGATAGTTCTTTTATAACGGTTCCAAAAGATTAAATTGCAGGTCAGTGCATATCGGACAATTTCAACCCTCCTATTTATAAAATTAGTTGCCTCCTAAGAGAAAGGATCCTGGTGAGTGTATGAACCTGTTGTTATTTTAATGAAACCATGCACTATATCTTGTGTAATAAACTTTTAAACAGTACAAGGTATTAAAATTAGGCAGATGGAGTCAACCTTGTATACACTTTTCTCCACACAGGTTTTTTTATGAAGATTAGTTTCTGGGAACTTCTTCCCTGTACTCAGTTCTGTGGTTGACTGATGGTGCAACCGGCGCCTGCCTGATGAATTTTGAAATTCCCACCATGGATGATTACCAGGTTATCAGATGACAGCACAACACCAAGCCGAAGCAGGCACTGGTTGCGCCATCAGTCGACCACAGAGCGGAGGATAGTGAAGAAGTTCCCAGAAACTATCTTCATAAAAAAAACTTGTTAAGTGGAGAAAAGTTTATACAAGGTTGATTCATTTTCCTAATTTTAATAACAATGGCACTCCACTTTCTCAAATACTTTTTATTCTATAGCACAATATTTTTACTAAGACAATAATAGTGTCATGGAGAATACCAAGATTATAACAAGTGAAGTCTGCATTGCACTTAAAGGTTATGGAGTACAAAATATTATTCATGGTCACCACATATTCCTTCCAGACTGACAATTTTGTACATCTTGGGAAAAGTAACATGCGTTCTGATTATCTAGTCTTGACATGGTGCTGCATGGCTGGCATGGTTGATCCAGGAGTGATGGGGTTTGATGAGGTAGGAGGTGGAACAACGAAATTGTCACTCTTGGTTGTTCTTCCTGAGCTTGTAGCTGTAGTATCGGTTAGCATAAAGGCTGACTTTAGTCTGTCTGTGCTAACAGTTTGTTTACCTGCTGGTGTCATAACTTCAAAACCACATTGTGCATTGAAACCACAAATAAAACTCTAAAATAGAGCAAAATAATCAACAAAAAATAATTTCACAAAATAAAAGTAGAAAAAAAATCAAAGATATAAATTTGGACAAAAATGACAATGGTTTCATTTGATGTCACATCTTTATTTCCAAGCATACCAACAGAAAAATTACACACTGTATTAAAAAATGGAAGCAATAGAAGCAGAAGAATACATTTCACTAACAAAAATATGCATTGAACAAAACTTCTTCAGCTTTAATGGAAAACACTACAAGCAGAAATCAGGGTTATCAATGGGCAACCCACTTTCACCTTTTTTGGCCAACTTATTTATGAGTACATTTGAAACACAAATTAAAAAGGCCTTCCCATTGATCTTCAAAGTTTGGTATAGATATGTTGACGACATCTTTGCAATTGTACCGAATAAACATTTAGATGATGCATTAAAATTACTCAATCTGCAAGAAGGGACTATAAAATTCACAATAGATAAGGAAATCAGTGGACAAAACTCTTTATTGTATCTAAATATCATAAGGAACAACACAAAAATAAAATATGGAATTTACAAGAAACCAACATATTACGAAAATTACATAAAAAAATAATAGCCACAACCCAATTACACACATACATACAATAATAAACAGCCTTACACACAGACTAGTCAACATATCCATGGAAAAAGCATATTTCAAATAACAAAAAGCAATACTACACATAGCAAACGAAAATGGATACAACAAAAGTTTGGTGTTGAAGAAAATTAGAAAAGCTAAACTAAAGAAAATCATTAAGGAAGCATCCACATTTACAAAAGGAAAAAGAAAGCAACAGCATATTCAGTTCATTCACATATCACCGAAAAACATTTAATAAATTCACACTAGCCGTATATAGGCTAAGGTTTTTGATGGATAGAGTCAACATGAAAAATTCAATGCCATGGCTGGGATTTGAACCACGGATCTCCTGGTTTCCGTCCAGTCGCTCTAAACCATTGAGCTACCATGGTCAACGTGCCGTCCTGACATTAAATTCTCCATTTGACACGTATATTTTCCCAGTAGACCACTAGGGGCTCTTGCATCCGAGATACACCGTTTGTGGCCACTTACTATCATAAGTACTTAAGCCTGATGAAGCCTGGGACTTAAGTACTTACGATAGTCAGTTGCCACAAACGGTGTATCTCGGATTCACAAGTCACTAAAGAAGATGCAAGGGGCTACCTTCAAAATATTTTACGATAAAGTAGAGCGACTGTTTAAAGTGAACGAATTAATTCAAGAAAAATTTCATAAAAGTGAAACTGAAATTGATGAAATGGAAATGAAAAAGTAGGATGATCATGAAACTTACCAGAAAGAAGGCAAACATTGAAGAATAGCTATGAAGAGATTACAACAGTTGACGCAAATATACAGTGATGTCATCTTGAGTGAAACACACAATGCTAGAAACAAGCTTAAGCTGCCTAAATTGCAATTACAGAAATTTGATCATGATGTGAAAAACTGAATTGGATTCTCATCACTGTTCAAAAGAATAAACGACGATGTTAACATAGAATTGGAGGACAAATTTCAATGTTTATACCAAGCTACGTAGATTGGTCTTTAGCAAGAAAGCTTGTATGCAGCTATCCGCCATGTGCAGAAAATTACCCAAAAGTTAATAAGCAGCTTAAAACAAGATTTGCAGGTGATGAACTTTTATTTGATATTTCCATATGAGAGTTGCTTCAGTTGGTTCTCCAGAAAAGTTCATTGCATAACGAGGTAAGCCTGCAAAGTCTTTATGACAAATTAGAAACACAATTAAGAGCTTTGGAATCTCCAGGTGTGACTGCCAATAAATATGAAACTATATTGTTTCCCCTGGTAGAATCTGCTTTGCTTGGTGTTAAGTTAACTGATTGGAGAAAATTCCCATTCCAGTCAGATAGGGATCAGGCACATAACCTAGAAGTGTAGCTGAAATTTGTGAGGAAGGAGCACTTAGTTTTAGCTCCTACAAGTTTTGGCAACACTGAAAATATAGATGAAAAAATACCAACTGCATCTGTTACTTTTTCAGGCAGTGGAAACCAAAGCCTGCATTTGGTGTGGAAAAGGCTCTTATGTTTCCCAAGAACGTTTCAGTGTCTTAAACAATACAAAATAAAAGTGAAATATCTGCTCTGTTAACACTAGAAGGACCAGCGAGTATGGTCTACTGAGAAGGACCAACCCGTCATTTTAATGGGTACAGTTTTATTTGCCCTTTTTAAAATAGTTAACAAATTTGAATGTATACCAGTTTATTTAATATTACTTATACAGTTTACCAGTATATAATTTTACTTTTGTGTGAAGAATTACATGGTAAAATGAACATTTTAAGCCTAAAAAATAATCCAAATATATATGATAACCAAATGTGAAATGGACAACTTCCCTTAGCAAACACATGTGTTTCAACGTAAAATTTTGAATACCGCAGTATATAGTAGAAAAAACACTTATAAACCTGATTTCGCCCATTCAAAGCCACCTGCAGCATCATAACACCTAACACACGTGTATTCAGCGTTGCCTAAACATGGTCCACAAATATACTTGCTGCACTTGTTACATAAATGCTTGCTCCTATTCTTCCCTCTGCATCCGCCAATTTGGCAAGTCTTAGAAATGTTGCTCTGCTGAGGTACTGTGTAAGGAAGTGTATTTTGTACCCTTGTGGATTTATATGCTGAAGGCAACTCTTCTGCTAAGTTGTATATGAACTAACGTCTGCTTACTTTTTCACCTGTTACTTTCTTATAGAGTACCCATGCACTAATAGCTATCAAGGCCAACACATTGAAAAAAACATGCATAGACTACCTTCTGCATCTATATTTCACTGTGTACAGTCGAGCCATTTGACTGATGATGTCAACGCCGTACTTGGTGTTATTGTAATACGTCACTGATTCTGGTAGCTTTTTAGGATGTTGTTTATTTATAGAAACTGTGTCATACATTGAACTCAAAAGAAGCACATTTTTGTTCTTTCTCCCCTGATAGCATGTCAGAGTTGTCACCTGACTTATAAAGTACAGTTGTGTGCAAAGGTGCTGTAACACATTTTGCTGATTTAGGGATTTCCCTTCTACATTTCTTTACTGTGCCCACAATGCTTGTACTTTTACGCTTCAAACTTTCTGCAAGGCATTTGATTGTAAAAAATTGTCACATGTAATATTTCTTCCTGCAGAAACAAAAGGCTGTATAAGATGCATTACATCATGCTCTGCAAGAGGAACACCTGCTGCTCGTCTTTGCCCAGGTAAGAAAAACCATTCACCAGATACTTTGAATTTGAGCAACTGCAAGCCAAAACTTTATCCCAAATTTGTCCGGTTTATTGCTCATTCACAGTGACATTTTCACTTTGAATGTAACACTGCAAGGAATTGGCAATTAAAGGATTCCAGACAGGAGTAGCAGCTGCAAAGCGATCCGTACTTAGTCTTTGAGAACGTGTGTCCTTGTCATCAAATTGCATAAACCACAAAATTTCAGCGAATTTGTTTCTGCTCATTGTGTTCCTGAAAAATGGTGGTCTCCAGGTATTCGACCATAACAACTTCAACGGAAAGTTTTTTGCTAGCCAATCAGGAAGGAAAACAACAGATGTGGACAGATCCAAAGGCTATGTTCACACTTCTGTACCCGTGAAAATGACGGATGGCATTCCTTCTAGTAGGAGTTGTTTGTACCAGTTTTTAGAAAGATCCAAAATGCTTAATTCTTTGTAGATGTGTTTGTCATAAGTATTAAAAGTCGTAGAACATGGGAAGTGTAGAAAACACCATAAGCAAGAAATAAGTCTTCTAAAGCAGTGCATCTGCCAAAATGATGGGTGTGGTCCTTCTAGTGTTAAAGACAAACAAAAAGAAGCTAGGAAAAAACAAGCAGGGTAATTAGTCTAAAACACAAGCATTGATGTTGCATCAGAGAAATGAAACATTGTTACAGAATCTCATTGCTGAAGTTGAAAGTCAACATACAAAGAAATTAGCAAGTGTGTTATTGACTCATGATCTCAATGATTGTATGTAACTAAAAATGCAGGTTATAAACTAGGACTGAGAAAGATAGGCGAAGAAACTATGACTCACCATTTGTTTGGCAGTCGAAAAAAAAAATGAATGGTGCCAATGTGTATTGTGTAACATTATGCAGAATGGATCGACACTTGAAGTGTAAGGCTGAAGTCTCAGATCAAGAGAAAATAAGTTCACACATACCACCATTAGTAAATCAAGATGGGTTACCCTTTACTGAAGAGCAGAAATATCATCCTAACAGATGTAGGGTTTGACACACCTGAAGTAAACTCTTGGGTGCAGATTGTATAAGTTGACTGCTGACAGGAGCTATTGTTGAACTAGGTGATGGGATGAATGGAAACAAAACTTGGTTGCACAATAATGGGCCAGAGAAAAGCAAGTACTATCTTCAGTGCTGCGGTAACTCTGAATTGCCCAAGTACTTTGAGCATAGCTGATTTATGGAGTCTAGAAACAATAGGCATCAGAGATCTCTTTGAAGTAATGAAAAAAGGCTGTTCTGCAAATCAGCTAAATGAGAAACATACAAATTTTTTGAAGTTCTGGTGGCGGAATGGGCAACCAACGACCACAGACATTGCAGGACTGTGCTTGGAATATCAACAAATCCCTTTCTTCTTGGTGTTATGATAGCATATGATCCAGATAAAGCTCCAGAAGACTTAAAAGAAGCAACAGAACAATCAAAGGCTTCTTTTTATGTCAACAGTTGTCACCAGCGTAGACAGCAGAAAAGAACTGACAAGTTTGTTGTGGAAGCTGTTGCTCTGGTGTCTTTAGGAAAATTCAAACTGCAAGGCTGGACAAGTAATCCTGTTAGCTCTACACACAGAATGTTGCTAGTGAATTGAACATTTACAATGAGTATGTCAATATGCTAGATTATTTTAGTTAATTGATGGAAATTAATCATTTCTCCACACTAGCCGTTTATAGGCTAAGGTTTTAGATGGACATGGCACGCTGGGCATGGTAGCTCAATGGGTGAGAGCGACTGGACGCAAACCAGGAGATCCGTGGTTCAAATCCCGGCCATGGCATTGAATTTTTCATGTTGACTCTATCCATGCTAGGATTAGTTTGGAACACTAATGAAGATGAATTCTACTGCCACGTTGACACAGTATTTTTGTTGATGCTTCCTTTAACAAGGAGATTTGACCCAATTGGGTATTAGTGCCCGACAACTGTAATACCTAAACCGTTACTGCGAGATATCTGGAAGGAGATATATAAATGGCTTGATGAGTTGCCAGTACATCTGAGAGCAACGTTTACAGTTTGGCAAAACAAATTCATTACATGAAAAAAAGTAGCATACGTGATCAGATAGCCCCACGGATTACAAGCAGATGATGTAAGTCTACATGTGTTTTGCGATGTAGGCATGAATATGCAACCTCTGTTTTTCTAAGATTTAAAACGGGAAACATTGCAACTGTGAACCTTGAACAGGCCAAAGCCAAGGTTGTGCCTATACATCCTGCAACCATTCCACACTTTGAACTTCTAGCAGCTGTTCTAGGATTACTCCTGTATATGCAAACAAAAGACTTATTGAGTTTTTAAAAACTTCCGTATATTTTTGGACTGATTTGGCTATTGTCCTAACATAAATTCAGCAGAAAGAAATTTGGAATACATTTGTAGGAAACCGCTGCAAGGGAATATGTCGCTACAGTGGTCCACAACCTGACACCATGTATCTGGCAACATGAATCCTGCCAATCTATCAAGAGGATGCAGTCCAAAGACTCTTCGGAACATTAAATGGTGGGAGGGCTCATAATGGCTTAAACAGGTCTCTGAAAACTGTCCTCATGAAAATTAAGCTGTGCATGAACAATAGATTAACCAAGAGAAGAAAAAGGGTGTTGGTTGTAACGAATGCAATCTTTTCCAAGGAATTTCTCGGCCGATTGTTGCATTTCTTTCAATTTACTAAGCTGGTTCGTATGGTAGACTGAATGTTTCGATTTTGTTGCAATACGGCAAAGGGAAGTGAAAAGAGAAGTTACTAATACAGACATTGAAGAGGCAAAAATTGTATTACTGTGGATAGTAAATTCATGATGATAGTAAATTCACCAAGAAACTGCAATTGTTCAAGGACAAAGTTGGGCTTTTAAAGGTAAAGACAAAGTTGGTCTTGAGTGAAGAAACAGTCTTTTAAGACTCCAATACTTTTGCCTTCCGACCATGCTATAGTACCGAGGTTGATAATGGAATAACATCATCTGTCATGCTAGACCAGGCTTCGGCAAACGTGTGCTCACTGAGGCTGGGCAACTATGACGTATCACAGGCAACACTTACTGTCTCCCCCTCCCCTCACATTCTTCACTGGCAGTGCATATACACCTATCACGGGCAGACTGTCATGTCATATTTAACTGTACATCTAAACATGTCTGTGCAGAAACATGCATTTCAAGAATCATGGGAGGAGAAGTATTTTTGTTATTCACAAGAAGACAACTAAAGATTTTGTTGTGCTCTGAAGTTCAAAAAAGCATTAATCAATGGAACATCAAGCGAAATTATGATATATGTCATAAAGATCACCACACAATTTCAGGTCAGCATTGTATTCATATATTTAACACTAACGTAATGTCCTTTATTCCCTTTAATTTCTTCCCGTCTAGATCACAGTAACCAAATGCATCACTCTAAGAGCAATATTTAGATAGGACACCTGATATTAATTCAAATATTATAACTGATAGACAACTTCACACCAGTTATGCTGTTCCTTTGGAGATTGCTCAGTCACTGAGGTGTTTTGCTGAAGGAGATTTCATAATGTGTGAGTAAAGTTGCCAACATAATTTGCCCTGAACAATATGATAAATTTAGTAATATTGCATTGTCACAACAAACCATAAAGAGGATACATAAAATAGCTGAAATAACCGAAAAAGACTACTAAACAAGGATCATGAATTTATAGCCTTTTCTCTCACATTGCATGAAAGCACTGACAACGTTGACACAGCACAATTAGTAATTTTCATTCATGGCGTTACTAACAACCTCTCGATAAAAGAATATTTGCTTGAAGTCATTCCACTTAGGGAACATACAACAGGGTCAGAATTATTTCAAGCATTTAAAAAATGTATAGAAGAATGTAAACTGAATCTAAAGAATCTTGTATCCATAGTAACAGATGGGGCTTGAAATATGACTGGTGAAAACAAAGATCTAATTGATAGAGTAAAACGTTATTTAAATGAAATGGGAATAAACAATAACATAAAAGGTTTTCATTGTATAATACATCAGGAAGCATTATGCACAAAAATACTAAATATGAAACATGTAATGGACTTAGTTATACAGACTATAAATAAAATAAAACCAAACTGCTTGAAACATTGAAAATGTTGTAAAGTACTGGAAGATTTAGGGCTTTCTTATGAAAACCTTTCATAGTACACTGAAGTTAGATGGTTAAGAAGAGGAGATATGCTCAATCGATTTTTCAAAATGGGTGAAGTGATATCTTAATTCCTGAAGGGGCAGGTATGTTGATATTAGTGCTTAATTGCAATAAATATTAATGTACTGAATATGTCTTAAAATGTCCATTTTCTTTCCTTGTTTAGGATATAGACATCCATGAATTGGGAGATGCAGATCGGATAAGTGTTTTAGCCTTCCTCACTGACCTCTCACCAAGGCGGCCCGGGTTCGATCCCAGGCGACAGCAAAGTGAGATTTGTGGTGGACAACACGGCGCTGGGGCGGGTTTTCTCCGGGACCTCCGGTTTCCCCCGCCATCTCATTCAACCGGTGCTCCATCTTCATCTCATGTATCATCAGTGTTACTGCCTCTGGTGCCGTATGTAGTAAAAGCGGGCGTTAAACACTACACATTTTCATTTCCTCACTGACATTTCTCAACATTTCAGTAATATTAATCTTCATCTTCAGGGAAAGTTCCAAAATATAGTTCACATGTATGACATGGTTAGATCATTCGTAAAGATGACAGATGTATGGAAATCAATCTCATGGAAAAAGAGTTTCATCATTTTCCATGTCTAAAATCTCTTCCCAATATTTCTGTAACAAAACTGAATAATGTAATTGTCTGTTAGATAAAGTAAAGAGAGAATTTGAAGTAAGGCGATTCAGTGATTTTAAATCCATGGAAAATGATTTTACTCTATTTGCTAATCCTCTTGAAATAGATTTACATAAGGTTAAACCAGAGCTACAGCAGGAAGTTGCTGATTTACAATGTGATAACATATATTCAATTGCAGTGAAAGGATTTGACTGATTTGGATATATTAAAAAATCTGAAAACAGATACATATCCATCTCTTAGATCGTTCGCTGTCGGTGTAGCAGCTATGTTTGGATCCACATATGTATGCAAATAATGTTTTACCAAAATGAAACTTGTAAAATCGAAGCAACGATCGTGATTAACAGATGATAATTTACATGCTATACTGAGAGTGGCTACTTGTGATATCACTAGATTTTCATGGTAATTTGCAAATAGAAGTGAATTGAAATATATTGCTCAAATATCTAGACAGGCCACAGCCAACTTGCTTGCCGCGGTGCATGTGCTGGGCTACAAGCACCGTCTTGTCTCAGTGTGTGCTTCGCACAGTTTGTCTTCCGTAGCAGTGGCGATCCATACATCAGTGACAGTATGATATGGAAGGGCCTTCATTAAAGCGAAGGGCACCCATGCCGACACATTATTTCAGTCCCGAATGGGAAGCTGAGTACTTCTTCATGGAATGTAGCGGTGGTGCTATTTGTTTTAATTTGCCAGAAAAAATGTCAAGTGCTGAAACAATTTAATCTTCAGCGACATTTTAATACATTTAATATTTTTTAATATTTTAATACATGGTTATGGTTGGTACACACAACGGATTTGTGACCCTCCTTAAAAACAAACTAGCAAAGGAAATAACAGCAGTTCATTGCATAGTTCATCAGGAAAACTTATGTGCTAAAACACAATGTAAACAATATAATGAGTTTGATTGTGAAGATTGTAAACAAACTGAGGTCCCATGGTCTAAAACACAGACAATTTAAAAGCTTCTTAGAAAATTCGGAGCATGAGTATGGAGATGTACCATATCATACAGCAGTTAGATGACTCAATTGAGGCAAGGTTTTAAGCAGATTCTTTGAATTATTGTATGAGATACGTTTCTTCACGGAAATGTGCGGAGAACCTATTGCGACTCTGGGTTCGTGGAATTAAAAGTCCAGTTTAAAAACACTAAAAATTGCCATTTATTTACGTAGAAATCCATCTGACAGTCCAGAATTACGTCACATACACAGTTCAACTTACAAGGTCATCGACCACAAACAAAGTCCACACAGCTGTTCACGCGCACGCGTCCAATTACCGACTCACTCTCTGGCGGACGGTGGCTCCCTTTTTATTGATTACTCACTATCCGGAATCTTCTCAAACAACCAAGACGGCGCTCGAAGAAAGACGAACTGTCTAGAAATCCGTCACCTTCCCCCCACCGTTTCGGCGAGTTTTTATCTCCGCACAACACTGCCCGTCTATTTGATGTCGTTGCCCGCACCGCCTCGAATCAGCAATGCGCTCGCGACACTGCTCCTCCTCAAGGCTGGTCGTCCCGAACAGCACCTTCGTAACGGGCCAGACGATCCAGGTGTACCACCATCTTTCCTTAACGACCACGTCATTAATCCTCTTTACCACCCGGTACGGTCCTTGCCATGGCTGCTGAAGCTTCGGGCAACGTCTCTTAGTCCGGGTAGGGCGGTACAAGCAGACTAAGTCACGTTGCTGGAACCCTTGGCTGTTGGCTTGCCTGTCGTACCGGGTCTTCATGCAGTCACTCGCCATCTGGATGTTCTGACGAGCCATCTCGTGCATGTCGTGGAGACGGTCCACCAAGTTCTCCACATACTCGGTTGCTGGCTGTTTTGCGTCCGGGGGGCTCCCAAATGCCAGGTCACAAGGGAGGCGTAACTCTCGGTCGAACATTAAGCTGGCTGGCGTCATCCCAGTGGTGTCGTGTGTCGACGAGCGGTAGGCCAGCAGGAACAGTGGCACCTTGACGTCCTAGTCTCGCTGATGGCTGACCACGACCTTCCTCAGTGGCCACTCCGGTTGGTGAGAAAATGTGGCCCAAGTAGTTGACATCCTTGCGGAAGAGCTGGCACTTCTTTGCGTTTAGCTTCAGGTTATTCGCCTGCAGTCTCTGTAGCACCTTGCTCAGGTTTTCGAGATGGTCTTTAAATGTCTTGCCGACAATGATGATGTCATCCAGGTATAGCAGACAGGCGTCATAAGTGAATCCTCTCATCACTGATTCCATGACGCGTTGGACGGTAGCTGGTGCGTTGCAGAGGCCAAAGGGCATAACTGTGAACTGCCAAAACCCTTGGCCTGTCGAGAATGCGGTTTTCTCCTTATCTCGGGTCTAGAGCTACCTGCCAGTATCCAGACTTAAGGTCGAGGGTCGAGAACCACTGCGCACAAGCAAGCGTGTCCAGGGTGTCGTCATTCCGGGGTAAGGGGAAACAGTCCTTCCTGTTGACAGCGCTCAACTTCATGTAGTCCACGCAGAAGCGTAGCTCGCTGTTATTCTTCGTCACCAAGACTCCAGGGGAACACTAAGGGCTGTCAGACTCTTCAATCACTCCCCTAGATCTCATGTCCTCCAGCATATCCCATACCGCCGTTTGTTTTGCCAGCAGAACGCGTCTAGGTGGTTGCCGAATAGGCAGGGCGCCTTCGATGTGGTGGAGCACTCGATCCGTGAGGTCGTAGTCACTGTCGCCTTGGCTGAAGACGCGCTGGTATCGCCTCAGCAGTTGTCGAACCTTCTCGACCAGTTCTGCGCTCAGGTGGTCGGCGGCCTTCTCCACTAAACCTTCCAGCCGGGGCCCCAGGAGTTGTGTCGGCACCGGCTCATGTACCTTGTCCATTGGTGTTACACTGACCACGGGCTCGCACGTCCCCAACTCCGTCCCGGCCTGAACGTCGTGATCGATGTTCGTTAGGTTGAGCAGCCTCACCGGCACCGCCTCTTTGCACGGCAACAATCTCCTGGCTACACAAAGTCCGTGCACAGGCGCCTTCTGGTCCAGCATCAAATTCCTTGTTCGCTGGCCTTCTAGTCGCTTCTCGTGGGGACAACTGCGTCTTCCCTCATAACGACCCTGCAGATCCCCAGGCGTTCCTCGGATTGCCGGAGAATCACCTCCTCTCCATTGAGCCGCAGGAATTTCCTACCGACGTCGACCGTCGCCTCGTGGCTCCTGAGGGCATTCAGTCCCAGTATCACCTCCTCAGCCACCTCCGCGACGAACACCCACTGACGCACCGCACTCCGTCCCAAGTTCAACTGCAGCAGGGCCTCCCTCTCCAAGGGCAAGGTGTCGCCCGATACCGTCACCAGCTGGTATGGTCGGCTTGGTTTCCTCGACGGCAAACCCCTGGCTACCCAGGTCTGATGACGGTCACGGCTACCCCGTTGTCTACGAGCACACGGCACGGCTTATCTCTCACCCAACCGTCCGCGATGAGGCTGTTATCCATACGCCGGCTGACAGCGCGCAGTGTCACTCTAGGGGATGGTGGTGATGGTGCCAACGTGCTCCTCGCCACGCCGGGACTTTCTCGTGTCTCCGGCTGCTCTACCTGGTGTGGGCAGTCTTTCTCCAGGTGTCCCGGCTGGCCACACCCCCAGCACACGCCACTTGGTCTTCGCCGGCCTCCCTCGGCTGGTCTTTTGTCTCCAGTGTAGCGGATACTCGTTCTCGACGTCGGAATAGCCGTCACCTTGGCCGCCTCCATCCTCAATGCTGCCGTTAGCGCCTCGTGGATGGTTTTGCTGTCGCCGAGCATTAGGCGCTGACGTAACTCGACTTCTCGTACCCCGTCAACGAACGTATAGGAGGCTTCCCGGGATACAAATTCAGTTGGGAGGTCGACCAAGGCTTTGCTGGCCAGCTGTTGAATTGCCAGAGCGAACTCCTGCAGCGTCTCATCTGGTTGCTGCGTCCTTGACTTCAGTTGGCTGCGGTAGGCTTCAGCCAAGCGGTGGTTCCCGAAGCGGTTCTCCAGGGCCTCCCAGATGTCCTTGGGCGCCGCCGCTGTCTGGACCGCGTTCAGAACTTCTGCGGTCCGTCCCTGGAGGCTAGCTATTAGCTATGCAGCCTCCTCCTCTGGTGAACACTTGTGCTTGGCCACCGTGTCGAACTGGCGGCGGAAGACTTCGAACGTGCCGTCGTACTTTGGCGGTTTGACGCGCGCAGATGTGTCGCGTCCCGACGCGTCGGTATTTAAATCTTTCATCCTTCTGCCGACGATGTCCACCATGATGTTCAGGTGTACACTAAGTTGGTGTCGGCCTTTCCCTCTAAAATAACGCGGCTCGCTAGGTCTTCGAGGGATCTGATGTTAGTGTCGGCCTTTCCCTTTAGGTCACTAAAGCGGTTCGCCAGGTCTTCGACGCGCTCGTCCACTTGGCCCATCCGCTTGCCCAGCCCCGTGACGTCATCCCTCACGCTGGCCAACTGTTCTTCAAATTGTTGGCCAGGGCCTCGTTCGCAGCCTTCATTTCCGCGGCTACTTAGATTATCTTCACGGTCAGGTTGTGATTTGTCGTCTCCAACTTCGCGGCCAGATTGCTATTTGCCGCCTCCGTCTTCGCTGTTAATTCGGTCATCTTTGCGGTTATGTTGTTAGTTGTCTCCAGTTTCGCGGCCAGGTTGCTATTTGCCGCCTCCATCTTCACAGCGAGGTTGTCGTTAGCCATCTTCATTTCTTCCATTTTCTGTAGAATCTTTTCCAATGCTGCCTCCATGGCAGTACGCCCCACTCCTGACACCAATTGTGACTTTGTGGGTTCCTGAAATTAAAAGTCCAGGTTACAAACAGTAAAAATTGCTCTTTACGTAGAAATCAATCTGACAGTCCAGAATTACATCACATACACAATGCCACTTGCAAGGTCATCGACCATGAAGTCCACACAGCTGTTCACGCGTACGCGTCCAACTACCGACTGACTCTCTGGCGGGCGGCGGCTCCCTTTTTATAGAGTACTCACTATCCGTTTCGGCGAAGTTTTTTCTCCGCACTGCACTGCCCGTCTCTTTGATCTCGTTGCCCGCGCCGCCTCGAATCAACAATGCGATACTATTGAAGAGCTCACGAACGTTAAGTGTAAATGTGATCTTGCATTTATGGCCGATATAAGTGAACATTTGAATACTTGGAATGTTTCAATTCAAGATAAAAACGAATTAGTCACAGATATGTTTTGTAGCACTGAAACTTTTGTAAATATGCTCTCATTGTGGGAATGTAAACTGTCAAATGGTGATCCTTATCCTTTTCCCAGGTTGGAAAGTGCGATCTGTGATTGTGATTCCCTAGAAGTGGGATGTTGAAAATCTGCACATGCTTTCCCGATGAAAGATTTCATGATTTCAAGGGCTTAAAAATGAATTTTGATTTATTCGCTACATAATTTGGCATAAATATTGATGATACTTTCAAAGATGTTCAACTGGAGCTTATCATCCTGAAATATGACATCAGTTAGCTCACAGTTACAGAACAGTAAGTTTGCTAGATTTCTACAGGAGATTTCCTCGATTACACAGGCTTGCGGCATCTATGATTGCAATGTTTGGTTCGGCCTATGTATGTGAATCCTTATTTTCAGCTATGAAACACATTAAAACCCCTCAGAGAGCCAACATCAGTGATCATAATTTGAAGTGTGCATTAAGGGTTCAGAGTTGTTTGCCTCCAAATGTGGCGAATATTGTGAAAACCAAAAGATGTCAGAAGGCAAGAGTTTCTACTGAAAACTGAATGCATAAAATTCTTTATTCATACATTTATATTGGTTTAATATGAAGTATTCTGTGTAATATTATCATTCATGATAAATATTAGTTTCTATTTTTTAAATTGTTTCAGGATCAAAATTGTGCTAATTTCCACAAAGTTCTGTTTCGTTCTTACAGTTGAAAATAGGATTGATGGCTATAATAATCTTACTGGTATTGTGTTGTTTTACTTATAACAGCAGTGACCAGGTACGCCGGCACCGTGCAAACTGTATAGGTACACCCTGCATGTCAGGTGGTGGAGCCGGATCTGGACCTACCTATGGTATCGTAGACGAAAATAGCTGGATTCAGGTATGTGTACTATATCGATCAAGTATCTATTCCATATTGTACTCTGTAGCAAGTGAGTTCAGCTCTGAACGAAGGTGCATGCCTACCCCTGTTCGACATTACGGCATGTGCATTGCAGGTTGCATGTTGAGACGTCATACTGCTCCCTCATTGAGTACATATCTGCTGGTGCCTGTGCTAGACCATAAGTTTTACTTTCTAGACTCAGAGAAAGTAATTGCATGATTATTAGCATGAGAAAAACGGTAAATAAGATTCTAAATAGATGTGCCATCTGTAAAAGGCAGAAGGCCAATTCTCTGTAAGAAGCCTGTGCAGTATTGCCAAAGGAACGCCTTGGGCCAAGTCAACCATTTGAAGTTAGGGGAGTAGATTACGCTGGACTCCTGCTTCCAAAAGGAAAGAGAAAAGCCTGATTCTTTTGTTTACCTGTGGCATTTATCGCCATTTGCGTCTTGAACTAGTATAATTTTTGTCTACAGAAGCGTTCATACAAGCTCTCAGAAGATTCATAGCGCGTTTGGAAGAATATCAGTTTTGTACTCAGACAATGACACCAACTTCCGAGGAACAATTAATGTATTGAAGAAGCTGAAATGGATTGAGGTAATGACTTACTCCAGTGTAAAGAAAATTCCACATACTGCAGCGATTTTTGGGTACATCGTCCGGATGAACTGGAATGTGATGGTAAGCTCTGACCAGATGTATTTTAGAGAATACCCTTTTGCTATCTAATTGGCAATTAAATTTTGGAGGTCAGGTATGAGATACCTCTACGGCTTAGCAATGTTATTAAGCACACGATAATCAACACAAGGACTAGGAATCATGCTTCCTCGTGCATTTGGTCTGGTGGCATAACATGTACTGATGTATATTTGCGACTAATTAGCGTGCCAGAGGTTGCTAATGTTGAATCAGTAAGGCTTTCGTGTTTGAGGTCAATTAATAGGCTGTAATGTTGGATAAAGCCTGTCCCAATAACGGGTGACTGTACATCGGCAACTACGAAGTTCTACGAAAAATTCCGGTATAAATCTACGTCAATTCTAAGAAGACGTTCTCCATGTCTTGATGCATATGCCATATGCCTCATAGAGTTTCCAAATAGTAATTTGGCGACGATCTATTTCCGATGGGGGAAACAGATAGATCTGCTGCAGTGTCTACTAAATATTCATATCCACTGCATATTTCACTAAAATCAAGGCGGCGAGAAGTTGCGCTTCCGGCACCTTAATGTGGGGCGCTACAGCCTTGACTGATCATGAGAAATGTGAAGGTTAGCTGGTCGATATGAAGATAGGCTTTGGCATTTCCTTGTTCTCGAACTGCATTTAAAATAGTACTAGCACAATGCTCCCTTATGATTGAAACGCAAAGTTTTGTAAACTTCCTGAGTGTTGCTGTCACGTGAAAAGCGGGAACGGCAATTGCTTTGTGAATACATAGAGCTGTTTCGTGATAAACGGGGGTTTGATAGAAGTTTATTAACGGAGATTGTAAGTTTAGCGATGTTACGCTGTGAATAAAAAAGCTGAACCCGTGGATAAGAACTCTACAATTTTATCCGCCACTATAGCTCGCGTGTCCAAATCATCCTTACTAGCAGCTATTATGAAGCGTGCTGTTACTGGAATTTTTCGAATAGAATTGGTTTATAAAAATCGTCCTTTACTTGAGTGCGGCCAGTGTTCTCATTTCCCGTTTGCAGTTATGATGGCTTCTTTTCTCCTAGTTCTAACCCAGTAAGCAATTTTGTAAATTCCCTGTCCTCAGATTCCTCCAATTCTTGTATCAAGCGTTCTTTAAGATCTGAAATTGGCATAGAACTAATAGGCTGGTCAAAAAGTCTGAGTTCGGTTATATAGTCTCTAAAGATCCGATAACATGATTAAATTCGGCATTCTCATTCTTTATACCAACTGTGGGAAGCAACTTTAATTTCAAGAAACCATATCTTGACATTTTTCCCAGATTGGCGAATTTTTGCTCTCCATCGAAGAGTTTTGTAAAGTTTAAACACCGCTATATAGCAGTACAACAAAGTTCTGCACAAAATTTGAAACAAATGCCTTTAAATATGGAGAGAGTAAGAAAGTTCAGTACTTTACTCTTAATGATAAATGTTTTAAGTCATTTCTTCTGTTCCAAACAGAAGGTCGGAGCTATTCTTATATGCTCTTTGGACCTGTATCATCTATGTGGTATGATGCTTAACGTTTATTCTGTTATCTTTGTAATTTAAATGTGTAGCTGCTATTTAGAAATACAGTTGCATTATGGTATGCTAATCTGAGGACTGCAAGAATGTTTAACGCCCGCTTTTACTACATACGGCACCACAGGCGGTGACACTGATGATGCATGAGATGAGGATGGAGCACCGGTGGAATGATATGACAGGGGAAACCGAAGATCCCGGAGGAAACCCACCCAGCGCCATGTTTTACACCACAAATCTCACTTTGCGGTCGCCTGGGATCTGGGCCGCCTTGGTGAGGATCGAGAAGTCTAACCACCCAGCCACGGTGGTTTAAAGTTATATATTTGCTTGCCCATTGGCCACTATTTAATGTTAAGCTGTACTTATTTTACTCATTTAAAGCAAAAATAAAACCTTTGTGAATCAAAAGTTTCTAGCACTAAAACTGCTCTCAGATGGGAAATTAATTTTGATACTTGATGCATTAACTATACAATTCACAGCATAGTTCTTAATGGTTTATGTTCGCATGTAAACAGGTGATTTTTCTGTGTGTTCAATTTCAATGCATTGAGTATGGATATCTGCTTTCCATTTTGCAAGGTAAGAAATTTCTTTTCGCTGGTTTATTGATCGAAGTTATCACGATATCACATGCGAAATGCAACAGCACACATGACAAATACTAAATCAATCTACTGTCAGATCTCAGTCTGCTGTGCTAGGAGTAGCTAAACAGTATCCTATCGGCACCTGTTGCATGTTTACTGGCATAATTTAATGTTAACTTTTAATTTTAAAAAAAGTATGTCTCTCACGATAGTAAATGTGTTTTTAAATTATTAAATTAGTATATTATAAATAGATAACTTTTGATGTTTTGTCCCAAAGTAAAATCGCCTATCTTTGGTAATAAATATCACCAGGCTGGTATACATAGGCGTATCCAGAGCTACTTGGGCTGACCTCGAAATTCATTGGCTAAGTCTTCGCTGGCAAGGGAAAACGCTTGGAGAGGTATGTTGTAGCGGCTTCCCCTTTCACGTGTCGTTCCGTAGATGTGTCGTCCCCTATTACTCTGAATTCACCGTTCTTGACTCCTGAAGAAAGCAAATGTAAAACTTATGCAAGATTACCTATCAACCTGTGGAATCAAGCGAAGTGGTACGTCCTTGCTGGAAGATGGCCACACAGTTGACCTAGCTTAATTAGCTGAGGAAATTAAGCAAGCATGGCTGCAAATATTTTAAATAAATTAGTTGAACTTGTTCAGTACCAGAAGAATCACTGCATACGTCTTCAGTCGAATTATATCTGTCAGTGACAATAACACTACTTATTAAAATTCGTAAGCCTTCACGGCCGGTGTCAGTATAATATAAATCATATAGAGTATTATATATATATATATATATATATATATATATATATATATATATATATATATATATATATATATATATATATGATGGTCCAATCACAGGCAGCTATCCGGCCAGCTTCCAGTACATATACTAAATATTTATTTAGTTTATTTATTTAGTACATATACTGCGACCGAAGGAGCAAGGAGCACAGTTGCTGTTGAGACTTCCGCCAGGATACTCCGATCGCACTGCCACTGAAGATGTCTGCCGCAAACGCAGACGAAACTTCTGGGAAGATGAAGGAGCCCTGTAGACTTTATATTATATCAATACTATCTGCAACACGGTCGATTAAACTGGTGTACTCTCTACTATAAGGTCCTTACTGTGGTAATGATACGATATTTTTGTTTTTTTATAGGAAGGTAAACCTCTTGCCGTTTTTTATACTTATTTCTTTGAACCGTGTGTAGCATAAACGCTGGGCATCCTTGGGTTTGAATGTGTTGTTATGACTTCCATCTCACCTTTTAACATCTGCCCATATTATTTCAATAGGGTTGATGAGATCTGGGTGATATGGTGGCGGTGTTAACGTAGTTTGGCCATTTTCCATCAGAATTCTGTCCAATAAATACCTTACGTATTTAAGTTTGAGCACTTCTTTTAAGCCAGTGCTTGGATTTAGTCATGTTTCCATAATATGTTATGCTTTTATCCGAGAGCTGTGTTTTTCATGGTTTCCTTCAAAAAATTGTAAATTGGCAGCTTCACTTCTTGAAATGGTACATCAAACCCAACTACGCCGGCCTCGGTAGCATTTCTGCCTTACGTTCAAGATGTCCCGAGTTCGAATCTCGGTCAGGGCGAGTTTACTGGATAAGGTTCAGCTCGGGGTTTTCCCTTATCCTGAAAGACGAATGTCGGGTAACGCTCAGCTCCATGGACCCTGGGCTCATTTGAGCATCATTTCACCCTTCCATTCAGCGTCAGATGGCAACGTTGGATGACTAAATTACACAAAAAGTTATGGAGTTTGTGGGCAGATTTATGTAGAATGAGTTTGATTTTTAACAATTTAACGTTGTTGCTGGTATCCATTTCATTAGGTGAATCTGCCAATTTATGATTTCAATTATACCGAGAGACCCAAAAACATCCATACCGGTTGGGCAGTGTTTTGCCTGTCCGTGCCCTAGGACCCGTTGTCAGCTGCCGCAATCATAGAAAGCAATTAGCAACGCTGATATGATAACAGCATGTGATATTTTTGTGAATAATGTTCTACATTTGAGTAAAATTGGGAACTCCGTCGTACAAGAGACGTCAAAATGTTTGGATCCTACCCATAACAATCAAGCATTGCACGCCACTAGACGGATGTATTATATAACACATGAATCATGATTCTCTGGATGAACTACTTAAATACACTATACATAAGAGACGGTATACTGGTTCCAAGGCTGCGGACTAAATCCGGCCCAGACCGATGATACGATCAACAATAGGTGACCGACTGAACTATCGGTGAATAAAAGCACTCTCATACAGTTTTTGTGTATGCGCACACGAATCACCGTTTTTTGAATAAATATGGATGAAAAGGATTTATGTTCCTGAGAAGTTTTTCTATTATTATCGTTACGTCTAAAAGCTCATTTGACGAGTTACTGTGCTTAATGGGCACAAGAATATAACATCAAGATGCTGTGATAACAAAATGTGTATCAGTGTAAGAGGTTGCCAGTTACATCTGATGACCTCTCGATTATCGCATTAAAAGATCTGGTTTCCCAGCTACTAACACCGTTTCTTTTAGTGGGAGACTTACATATCCATCACCCACTCTGGGGCTCAAATCAGGCTTGTGCAGTAGGCAAAGTTATTGCAAGTTTTATGGAGAGCAATAACTTGGTGCTAAATACCGGTGAGCCAACGTTTCTTTCCACTCCTTCAACACCTATTCGCACATAGATCTGGCTGTTTGTTCATCGCAGTTAGCAGTTTTCTTACAGTGGTATGTCATCTCTAATTTACATTCTAGTGACCACTTTCCATATCTTATTAGTCTCTTAGCACAATGCATGTTTACCTCATTAATGCCCAACTGGCGTTTCATCATGCCAATCATCATGGAATAATTGTATCATCTTTTAACAGACATACATCGTCCTCTGTCACACGGGATAAGCTAAGGCGCGTTGCTGGAAAATCGACCCATATGCTCGCCTGAAAATAGCTGTGGGAGTTATTATTGATCCATTTGATGCGGCAGTGCCAACTGATGTTGGCAGTGCTTTCGCTCAAGTTTCTGGGTCAGATAATTATGACCCTGAGTTCCTCTTCAATAAGACTCACGTAGAGTCTCAAAGTTTTTCCTTTCGTTCCAGAAACCTTGAAGATTATAACAGCCGTTTCACCTTGACAGAGTTAGAACACGTTCTTTCATCTTCGCGTCTATTAGCACCAGCACCGGACGGAATCCACGCTCGAATATTATAATAGCTTCTCCTGAAAGTAAAACTTTCCTGCTTGAGGTCTATAATCGTATTTTGGTTGATCCACTTATCCTGATATATTATCCATTATACCTATTTTGAAAGCTGGAAAGGACTGACATCTCTCCTCTAGCTATCAAACTATTTTCCTCATCAGTTACATGTGTAAGATGATGGAATGCCTGATTAATGGACGCTTGGTGTGGTGGCTGGACCAACATCCAGTGCGATTTTCGACGACGCCGCTCAACGGTGGAAATCTTTGTCGTTGTCGACACAGTTTATGAACGGATTCATGAAGAACAGTCAGACCGTTCGGATATATTTTCACCTCGATAAGACCTATGATATCTTTTGTTGCGCTGGGCTACTACGTACTCTGCACATCTGGAATATCCATGGACGCCTACCACTTTTGCTTTAGAAGTTCATAAAAGACCGCGTTTTGCAAGGAAGGGTCCACTCGGTTTTCTCGAATCATTTTGTTCAGGAGACCGGAGTATCTCAGCGGTGGGTACTAAGTGGTGCTCTGTTTGCTATTGCGATAAATTCTTGAAATGTGTTCCTCCAGAGATGGCCGCGCCATGGCTGAGTGGTTAGACCGCTCGGATCTCACCAAGGCGTCCCGCGTTTGATCCCAAGCGACCTCAAAGTGAGATTTGTGTTGAATAATACGGCGCTGGAACGGGTTTTCTCCGGGATCTCCGGTTTCCCCGCCATCTCATTCCACCGGTGCTTCATCTTCATCTCATTTATCACCAGTGTCACCACCTGCGGTGCCGTATGTAGTAAAAGCGGGCGTTAAACACCTATATTTCATTTCATTGTTCTTCCAGAGGAACCGTCTACTGTACTTCTCAGCGTACACTGTTTCTAGAGCACCGTATGCAGCAATCTAAACGACTGGAGTTCAAAAACGGTTTTTGGTTCTCAGCTGAGAAAACAATCCGCTTTAACTTCTGGTGCTCTCTGCAGATGAGACAAGATTCTTTGGATTGGTATTTGATAGAAAACGTGGCTGGTCGCAAATAGCACAGCTAAAAGTAAGATGTGACCATTGTTTAAATATCTTGCGGAATTAAGTGGCAAATTGTGGGGAGCCGATCGCACAGTGTTACTGCGAAACTCTCGCGCTCTGATCCGATCCAAATTAGACTATGGTTGTATCGTTTTTTCCTGAGCACATCCGTCTGTGTTGAAAAAATTAAGACAGTACATAATTGTGACATGTATAGCTTTTGGAACTTTTCCAACCAAATGAGGCTCGACGATTAATCTGCACAACCTCTTTTGCATTACCGGCGTTACATTTTATTAGAAAATTATGGCTGTGGACTTCTTTGCATGTCTACGCATCCAACGTTTGCCCCTTTTTTCAACACCTTAATGAACGAGCGTTGATGGCCTCTCTCCACCCTTCCGGGAGCTTCTAAAAAGCATGACATGAAATGAAATCTAAGATGTATCCTAAGGGAGGGAGAGAAAGTGTTACGTGGAACTTGGTTCGTGGAACTCCCATGTATCACTCCACAACCACAGCTATAGCAGAGTTATACCACAATATACTCCAAGAGCTTGAAAATGAAGAAATGATCACAGGTATATTCCTTGACCTATCTAAAGCATTTGACAGTGTGTCACATGAAATGCTGCTGAACAAATTGCAGAAGTATGGCATAAGGGGGAAATTTCACACAATATTAAAATCCTATTTAGTAAACAGAAAACAATGTACAGTAGTTAGAACCAAGAGTAGAAATACAATAGAATCAATTACATCCAATTATGAAAACATCTTAGCAGGAGTTCCTCAAGGATCTGTCCTAAGACTAATACTTTTTTTGATCTACGTGAATAATCTTCCTATAACTACACACTCAAAAACAGTGACGTATGCCGATTACACCTCATTGATATTTGGTACTAAGGAAGTAAATGGAATAGAGAAAATAGTAACTACAGAAACACAAATTATCTATAATTATCTTACAAACAATAGCTTGAAAGTAAATCTTCAAAAAACAAAAACAGTCATGTTTCAACACCGCAATAACAGGTATAGTAGTAATCCTATCAATATAAATATAAATGGTGAACAAATCAAGCAATTAGATAAGATAAAATTCTTAGGAGTGATTATTGATGAAAACCTAACCTTCAAACACCATATCGACTACATATGTAAAAAGATAAGTACAAATCTTTATTTATTAAGGAACCTAGCAAAATACCTAAATTCTGAATATCTGAAATTAACTTATTATGGAATAATACATTCACATCTACAATATGCAGTTAAGATGCTTTATCCAAAAAACTATGTCAAACTTGTTTTGCACTATATACTTTAAGATCATCAGTCAATCTTGATGTGCTTAAAATAGCCTATTTTGCCTACTTTCACTCGCAGTTATCCTATGGCATAATATTCTGGGGAAAGACGAGCTATACGAAAAGAATATTTATAATACAAAAAAGGGCCATACGTTTAATGATGAATCTTTCCAGTACCACAAGCTGTAGACCTTATTTCAGATCATTGAATATTCTGTCAGTTCCATCTATATATCTCTATGAGGTGCTGGTGATCGCTCATAAACAGTTAAATATTTTTGTCACAAACGCTGAAATACATAGTCACAACACTAGAGGTAAATCACATCTTCATGTTATAGGGCATAAGAGAACCCTATATGAAAAAAGTATACACTATAACTGTATTAAATTGTACAACAAACTTCCTCAATATTTCAAAGAATTACCAAATTTAACAATATTTAAAAGGAAATTAAAGAAGTATCTAATACAAAGATGTTTTTATTCAGTAAATGAATACCTTGATGAACAGTGAATCAATTTTGTTAGACATATGTATTATATATATTGCAATCTTTAATCTTTTTAGTAACTGCAAAATGTTGATATTGTTTCTTTAAATATTGAACAAATTAGTTTAAGTTTCTAAAATAAAATAGAAAGTAAAAAATGTTCTATAAGGAAACATACTTAAGTATTGTTTATCCGATCATGTGTTTACTGTTAATCTGTAATGTAAAATTGTATTGACGAAGCCGATATTTCTGTAATTGGAAATCTTATGGTGAATAAATTTGATTTGATTTGATTTGATATGGGGCAGCACTTGTATGACTAACATGAACAGATTGCTAGTTTTGCAGAAGAAATGTATAAGATGCATATATAAAGTAAATAGAAGAGAATCATGTAGAAATGTTTTGTAGAAAACAAAATCCTAACAGTAGTATCTATGTACGTTTTTAAAGTAATAATGTTTGTAATTAGCAAGGATGAAATGGGTAACTTAAATACACATTGGCACAAACACGAAACAAGGACACAAAATAATTACCACAGAATAACTTTAAATAAGAAGTCAACAGATAAAGATCCCTTAATAATGGAAAAATTATTATTTAATAAACTACAAAATTCAATAAAATCAAAAAACGGTAAATTATTTAAAAATGAACTAAACAAGTTTCTAATACAAAAATGCTTGTATAGACTGGACGAATTGTAATTAAATGTATATAACAGTTTATTTTGACGTATCTGACAGCATGTAAGTGTTATTATGGATGAAAATAAATTATTTATTATTATTATTATTATTATTATTATTATTATTATTATTATTATTATTATTATTATTATTATTATTATTATTATTATTATTATTATTATTATTATTATTATTATTATTATTATTATTATTATTATTATTATTATTATTATTATTATTATTATTATTATTATTATTATTATTATTATTATTATTATTATTATTATTATTATTATTATTATTATTATTATTATTATTATTATTATTATTATTATTATTATTATTATTATTATTATTATTATTATTATTATTATTATTATTATTATTATTATTATTATTATTATTATTATTATTATTATTATTATTATTTATTATTATTATTATTATTATTATTAATTATTATTATGATTATGATTATTTATTATTATTATCATCATCATCATCATTATCATCATCTTGGCATGACTAAACGCGATAAATCTACCATGTCCATGTCTAGTACCTGCACTTGCTTTTCAGAATTTTTATCGCATAATAAAGAGCGTTTCTTAATTTCTACTGACTGATCAAAAAGCTCCAATGGTGTTGGTATGGAACCAAAACATATGCATTCCGATTCCATAACTACACTTCCACATATGGTACAGAGCTTTATGAAATATACCGAGCCGTGTTATATGTATATCGAGGAAAGATGGGGGACTCATTAATCTTAAGTGATTTCCTTATTGCTCTTCAGAGCTGTACAACTATCATCCTATTGTAAACCGTATTCAGGATGTCCTCCACGGTTTACACGCCTCTGGCGTTAGCATGAGGTGTGTGAATGGATTACTGGTCAGTTGGCTTGCCGGGGAATGAAATGGTGGACTCGGCAGCTGAATGGCAACCACACAAGTCAGAATTCATATATTATTTGTCATCTCTTAAGATTTTGGACTTGTATTGTGAAGAGCCGTGCAGTCCTGCTGGCGCGAAGAGTGGTCCACTCTCCGCGGAAATGAACTGCAATCTTTGATGGAACTTCCGATTCGCTGGGTGACCTCGTGCCTTCATTTCGTCGAGAGGAAGTGAATTTGGGTCGGTTACACATTCGTCATTACGTTTTTACATATAGATACTTATTTAAAGGGGTTCCTGTTCCAGTTTGCCCACTTTGCGATGAAGCTCTCTCGGTTCATAGGTACCTAGCACGTCTACAGGTCTCTGCAACTGTCGGGCACCTTTATAGAGCCTCTTCTGTCAGCTTTATTATTGACGACACAGTCGTCTTTATTGTTTCGACCAACATGACCCTTTCCTTCAGTCCAAAAATCAACTTCATAGGTTTAAAGTGGCAATGATAAGGGGGAAGAACAATTTTGTCATAAATAATCCCAGAACTGTGACATTTATTGCTGGAAAAAAATTGTTTTCGTTGCCAAGCACGTTCAGGTTTTCGTTTGTCTGCACTATCTTTGTCACTATTTTTAGACATAATTTAACATTCATTAAAACATAATTGCAAATGTTCAAAACACATGCATAGATACACGGACTCAAAACACCGTAAACCAAGACCAATTGCCACAAATAGGATGCAAAGGAACTTGCCAGTACACAATGTCTGTTCAAAAAGAACAGCAACAAATATGAAGGCCTTTGTGTTTATTGCAACATTATCAGAAAGCAAAAGCGGCAAGGTATTGTGTTTACTGCAGTGTTAGCAGAAGAAGGTAGGCATAACTCACTCGCTCGCATGTTATGCTAAGCACGTGTCAGAATATTGGCAACCAAGGTTCAGCGCCTAATGTAATGAAAGCATTTCGATTCTAATTGGTCCTTCTAATCGTTGCTATGGCAACCGTTATGACGTACCCATTGCCTCCCATTTATTTAAAGCATTCGAGCACATGGTTACTAAACGTCAATCACATTCTAGACTGGCAACAAGTATAGAATCTGGCACCAAATTACATCTTACTCTACAATGAATCGTAAAGGCATAGGAGAAATCCATGTCGGTTAGTTGCTGGCACGCCTATCGTATGCAATAATATCAGTTGTACTCGCACAAAGCCTAATATGCTATATTGAAAATGACACATAAACCTTTTATCAATTAGTGTAAAATAGTGCAATGAAATACATGAGAACACTGCTCCTGATGTGCTCAAAAATACCTATATAACAAAAATGGGACTCATGAAAATTAAATGGACATTTACCGAAAAATAATGGTACTCTGGATGTGAAGTTAAAATGCCTCATTCTGTTGTCCATGTTTAGCAGATAACTACTAGTAAGAAACAAAGGTGTGGTGGATTTGGCTTGCACATTTTGAATAGGTTCAACTGCTGGCTGTTCCACAAAAAAGCAGGAAATTTGGATTTTCTACAATAAGAGCAATTGTATGTGCAATAATGTGTGTGATGTGCAGTTGTAGTTTTGTACTATTCTGTGTATATTATTATGTATATGTCATTCAAGGCGATGCACCAGTTCAAGAACAACTACAAAGATATAGGAGAAAGAAGAAAACAGTGAAACCAGATGGTGTATAGAGACGAGATGTGCACCCAGATGTTCCAAGACATTAACACAATTGTGGGTGATCATGAATGGACATGGCAACAAGACAGTGCAAAGGCCTATGTAGCAATTTAATTATACTGTGACATGGATAAGAATTAATACTCCTGATTACATAGAAAATGAAGCTAGCTACAGTGAAGCAATAAATATTATACAAATATTTGTGTAATACTCCTGACTTCATCGAACCTAACAACTGGCCATCTAGAAGTCCAGATCTCAACATGATGCATTTAGGGTATATTGTTACAGAAGGTTCAAGAATACAGGAGAGACATCACAAACATTGAATACTTGAAAGCTATACTGATAAGACACCTGGAACAATGTTACTCTTCAAACTATCCAGAATGCCACCCGAAATTGGTTACTGTGTGGAAGCCAAAGGGAATCATTATGAGCACTTGCATTGATTATGTACATTTGAGTGTCAGTAAAATATAAATGAAAATATGTATGTCTAACTCATAACACAGAATCTAAAAGAAATTTCCTGCTATTTTGTGAGGCACTCTGTACAATGAACGGACCTACAAATGATAGATGGTGGGAAATGCTTATAAAAATTCCTGTCCACAACTACTTATGCAAAGGGTTAGCAGCTGGAGAGAACATATGGTCTTCAGAGTGAATCCACTCACGCAACCTTCAACGATTTTTCACTGTGATTGATTTGGACACGGCATCGACCATCCCAAATGGCTACTGCATTTGAGTTTCCGGATGGTTGTCCATTCCTCATCATGGGAGCTACCAAAGATATACCTGCTAAATGAAGGGAAAAAATTGTTAGATCTACAGCAGGTCCTGCATGAGCAATTCTTGCTGATAAAGGAGGATAAACAGTTCAACCTGTTCTGGCTCCTCTTTCAACTGTTCTACTAATTAATAATAGTAAAATTGAAGGAGGAAGTAATCAAAATCTTATCCCTCTTTGGTAGTTTCTGGCGGATTAAGCCAACTTCTCAACAAGAAGTCACTCAGACAGCAGTGGTTGAAGAAGGCCAAAGACAGCGCTTAGAGGGAAAGAAAATTGAAGGTATTATTAAGAAAATTAACAGCTAAGCTAAAGAAAGCCTTAAGGAAGCAACCACATTCTTTAAAGAAAAAGAAAGCATATTCAGTAGATTCACATACCAGCCAAAAATATTCAATGTATCAAAAAGATATTAAAAGAACACAATATCATTTTGGCATCTACAAATAGATAACTCAGTATTAAAACTGTTAAATTTGAAAACAAAAGACAAAATCCCACCAATCAATAGATCCGGAATATACCAAATAAGTTGTACAGATTATGGAAAATGCTACATAGGGCAAACTGAAAAAACCTAAACATCAGAGTTGAAGAGCATTTTAGAAACATAACACGAATTCAAAATTATTAAAAGGGCTGTGATAAACCAAAACAAACTGACAATGTGGGAGAACATCTTAAAAATCAGAGTTGAAGAGCATTTTAGAAACATCAAACTGAAACCGGAAGATAAGTCAGCAGTATCATTTCATTTTTGAAATGAAAACCATAATCTAGACACAAATTCAAAATTATTAAAAGGGCTGTGATAAGCCAAAACAAACTGACAATGTGGGAGAACATCTTAATTTGGTAAAATAAGGATCCAGTAATGAACTTTGAAATCTCACCAGTCGATAATTTGACAAATAGTTCATACTTCCACCACCAGAGAGAAGACACAGACGATAGTTGGATCTTCATAGTGGAAAATGGAAGTAACAGCTCCTGAAACTAGTCCTTCAAAAAATAAAAATGTGACAGAGTGTTAAAAACTGACTACAAATAGTTTTTTAATTTAGTTTTAAGCACATTTTACAAAATGTGTTTTCTTGTTTTCAAAACATATGAGGTCAATATGATGTGAATGTAAAAAAGGAGAATGATTAGTCAGTAACTGCATTTCATAAAATTTTTGTTTTACTTTATTTTCATGTAAGGAGATCCTTACTATAAAACTGAATTTTTATTTTGTATTATCACACTACAAGATCAAAGTTACAAGTTAATTTCACAAGCTCAATCTCAATGAAATTACACTTCATTTCACAGTAATGATAAAGAATACACTAATTTAGAATTTATATATCTGTGCATTAGCAAAGTGGCATTATCTACATATAACTGTAATATCTAGTCTGCAAATTATTGCCAGTATCATTTGTATTTTAAATATATTTTATGATTAACTTGATTAATAAACTACTACTACTACTGCATCTGACAGATCATTCCTTTTTCTCCAGCCACGAGGTGCGGAATGCATCTGCCAGCATTCACCATTTGTTTATTTTATGCTACTGTAATGTCAATCTGAAGTGTGGTGAAATACACTACATTGCATTGCACTGAATATTGCTTAAAGTTAGAAAAGTGCTTGGAAATGGAACAAAGTCACATAGTGTCTCTTTTGATAAATTCTCTTACAAGTTTGAGTAGGTTGAGGATGTAAATGTTATACTTATGTAATAAAATACTCATAAAATGATCACATGCACTGCCCAGGTCAATTCAATTGTATACAAAATAAAAGTGTATTTATACATAACATATATCTCATAATAACAATTCCAGAGTAAGTTCATGTATATGATTAAGTCAGAGGACAAACAAATCCAAATTAGTATTGTGGTAGTTTGTTTAATTTAATGGCTATGAGCTGGAGCACACACACACACACATTTAAGGGCAGAAGTGAATAATTAATTTATGGCTTTAAGATTAGAAATGCTGGAAAAAATATCTGAAATGGACCAAAGGAAAATGAATCTGATTATATTCAGAGTTAAAGAGGATAAAGAAAAGTGGCTAAATCAATTCATGGAGGAAATATTTAAAAATATACTGAAATGGAAATTAGCCAGATGGAAGATAGTTACTGATTTAGGTTACAAAGACAGGGAGACAGATGTAGGCCTATAATCGTAAAGGTGGCCATAATGAAATTTAACAGGCATGTTTTAAGGAATTTAAAGAAATTAAAAGGAACAAAGATTTTTATGAATAAAGACTTCACCAAAGAAAAGAGATCAACAAACATATATATATATAGATAAGAAGAAAGGAAAAAATAAGAAAAAACTGAAATGAGTTAAGAGGAACTGAATTCTGGATTGATGGGAGAAAAGAGGATAGGATACAACATACTGAAGAGGCATTTGACCAGAATAAAAATATTGCAGATAGCAGATATAGCAGAGCATAGAACTACATAAAGAGGGGAGTGCCAATAGACTCCTGGGAAAGAACAGGAAAATACACATCTTGAAAGGAGTGGTGAGATCGCAGAGAAAGAGGGTATTGCCAGAAGATTATGAAAAGCTATCCATAGCCTTCGACACAGTTGAATGAGAAGAAAACAACATAGGACCTGACCTTTGTGTTCACTCCAAAGGACACCATATTAGTGGTGTGTCATATGAGACCTACACCTATGGGAGACAGATTAATGAGATACAAGGAAAGGTTGTAGAAGTTTCAATCTTGGGAGAAGTGAATCAAGATATAGAATGGGGTTGAATGTAGATTTTTTTGGAATGTAGAGGATTTAAAAGAAAAGATGAAATGTGGGGAAGTATTCAAAGTGTTAAGGTTAGGAGATTAATAACATCTGTTGAAACTTGATTTGATGACTGTGACAAGGTAGAGTTAAATGACTGTGTTTATTCTTGAGTGGCTTAAAGAAAACTGTAACTGGGGGTGTAACAGTATTTATGAAGAAAAGTGTTAAGGAGTATAATAAGAAGCTGAGGGAGTGATATGACTGAATGTACAGACAAAGGCCTTCTATTTATGTAGTATACTTACCTGCATCGCCTAAATTTCACAATAATTATTTTGTGATCTTAGTGACAATGCCAACAATTTAAGACTAAAGTATACCAATGTAGAATCAGTATAGTGCTGATAATGCAAGGGTAGGCAAAAAACAAATAAGATCAGTGGTTATGGAAAGTGATTGAGTGGGAGGAGAAAGAGGAAGGCTCTAAATAAAAAAGGTACCCAATTAAAACAACTTTATAAAGATAAAAATTTGATGTGTATTGGACTAAGGGGAAAAGATTTAATGATGAGTTTACAATTATGAATACAAAAGATAATAGTGTAGTTCATTACCTGATATGTAGTAAAGGAGTGAATAAAAAGTCGTTTAATATCAGAAATTTGTGATATTAAACCTCAAAATAGGTTTAATATCAGAAATTTGTTAAAAGGCCCTCCCAAAAATTCAATCACTACCAAAGAAAAACCAGGAATCTATGAGATCAAATGTGAAACTTGCCCTAAAATTTATATAGGAAAAACAAAAAGAAATATTAACATCAGAACTAAAGAACATATGAGAAACATTAAAAATGGTGAAACAGAAAAATCAGCAGTGGCTTTTCATTTTTTGAATACTAGACATGACATCAATTTGGAAACATCTCTAATAAAATACGTTAATCACCCCATAGACCTTTCCGTATGGGAAAAAATCTTCATTAACAAAAATCGTCATAGAGTCATGAATTTTGAAACTCCACCACCGGACATCTTTGACAAGTACATCACGCCATCTATTGACAAAACAGAGAAAGAGGAAACCACTACAACTTGCACTAGTTGAGTATCAGCTGATGATAGGAGCAAGAGCTCTTGAAACATGTCCTGTGAATAAACAGTGTGAGTGAAGCAATGTGTCAATATCTTCTCGATTCACTTTTGTATTAATTTGTGCTTCACTGTCCCTACGCTTCTTCCAAGTTTATACTTTGAGTGCTTATACTGACAGGCTAAAGGAATGGTTGAAAAACAAGGAAAACTGAGTAATTATGAGGTGGGATACAAGAATGGTAGAAAAGTTGTTGTTGTTTGTTGTTGTTGTTGTTGTTGACTAATGGCACTGGGGATTAGTTGATTTGCATTATTTCCCCCCTGGCTTCCCAATATAAAGCCTGTAGGTTCTCACTTTTGAGACCATTACATTTGTCCAAATGGTGTTTGTTCATGATGACATCCTCTTTACAGATAGAACACTTGGGTGTAGGTATGCAGTGTATTTTATAAAGGTGTTCTGCACGACAATTATGGCCAGTTTCCATTCTAAATAGGGCCACTGCAGTTTTTCTTGGCAATTTTTGTATGTCAGTTTTATATCCAATGTTCTTATAATCCTTGTCTTTTAGTTTATCTTCTTCATCAAGTTTCTGCTGTCTTTTGAAATGTAGCTTAATGTTGTTTAATTTGTTATTAATTTCAATTTGTCTTACAGGTTTTAAATTTTGAATTGCACCTTTTTTGCTAGTTGGTCAGCATGTTCATTACCTGAATGTCCAACATGGACTGGAATCCATTGCAGGGTGACATGATTTCTTGATTCAACAGCTTTAATTAAACTTTTTATTTCTTTGATGTTTCTTGTTTTGTTTTTATAATTTACAATCCCATCTATGGCCGATTTTGAATCTGTTAAGATAACTATGTTTTGCTTTATGTATGGTCTGCACAATACGTTCTGCAGTGCTGCTTTTATGGCTGTTAGTTCTCTGTCATAATGGTTTGAAGTTTCGTCTACTGTTAGATACTGTGCGAAATGTTTGCAGTATACTCCTGCACCAGCATCTTGTTTGTTAATAAAGGATCCATCTGTATATATTCGGAGCCATTCTTTTTCTGGATATCTTTCATTTTCTGTGGCTATTGCTATTGCTCTCATTTCATCTGGTGAATTGTTTTGCTTATGTATTGTATATAACAGGTCATTCTTATAATGTATATCAATATATTCTGTTGGGCTCGTTTCCTCTATTGTTGTTATATTTGTTGCTATTATGTTCTTGTGTTTTGAGTTATTCATGTATGTTCTGAAGCTTGTTTGGGTTTTTAGATTGCTTATATTATCCGCTATGTGATACCAATTGTGTCTATTTCTGTTAACTTGCAGTTTTTGTGCTAGGGTAATTGCCTTTAGCACAAAAGTGAATCGAGTGAAGAGCTCTTGAAACATGTCCTGTGAATAAACAGTGTGAGTGAAGCAATGTGTCAATATCTTCTCGATTCACTTTTGTGCTAATTTGGGCTTCACTGTCCCTATGCTTCTTTCAAGTTTATACTTTGTTTAATTGCCTTTAGTTCATGTTCCAGTTCTATGCCATATTTTTTGTGAAGCTTTGTAGTATGGCAATCAGTGTTGTTTCACAGCTCCTGTTATTATTCTTAGTGAATTGTTTTGTAAAGTTTCTATTTTCCTTTTGAGTTTCTTGCTTACTGTTGCCAACAGTTCTCCTCCAAATAGTAGGTTGGGTTTTATGTGTTTTATATGTGTTATTAAGGAGGTCCATATTTCCACCCCATCTTTTTCCTGCTAGGCGTTTTAAGATGTTGTTCTTTTTGTTGATCTTATTTGTTACATTGTTTACATGTTCTTTCATTGATAATTTCCGGTCTAGTTCTATTCCTAGATATTAATCTTGTATAGTAGCATTTCTCGCCATACTGTGTCAAATGTACCTTTGAAATCAACAAATAGTGCTAGAGAAGTCTTATTTTTATTAAAATTTTGTTTAATGTCTTGTGTAAGTCTTACAACCTGATGTATTGCTGAGTTATCTTTCCTAAACCCGGCTTGTTCAGGGACTATTATGTTTTGTGTTTCCAGGTAAAATGTCAGTCTTGTAGCTATCATTCTTTCTAGAAGTTTTGCTATGTTTGAAGTTAATGATATCGGTCTGTAGCTATCTATCGATTGTGCCAGTTTTCCTTTCTTCTTGATGGGTATTATTTTTGCTTTTTTTCCACAATGTTGGTATATTATTTCTGGTGATCCAAATGATATTGATGCATACATGATGGATCAATTGGTAGAAAAGTTATTGACAGTATAATGATAATTCAAGCTAGTAACCAGGTATTTATGAAATAAATGAAAAGTATATGTGTTCTTTGCTGGCTTTGAAAAGGCATTTGATACATTTAGAATAAAATGGGACTTATGGAGGTAAGCAAAGAATTTATGTAGAAATTCAAAAGTTGTAGGAGAATTTAGCATTAAGTACGTAAAAAATGAAGGTAGTAACAGTGAAGCAACAAATACTACACATATAATTATATTTGTGTATCCAGCATTAAGTGTTCAGAAAATGGGATTATGAGGTGGCAAATAGAAAATAAATTTCAGATATTGGTTGTGAATTGAGCCCAGTTCTGTTTAATTCTCTTATTTGGTAGTCAAAAGTTCTTCAACCAGATATGGATGGGAACGAAGTAATGCCTTCCCACTTTCAGTTTGCATTACTGCTGATAAATGATTTCTAATGAAGATAAGCACATGATTCTTCAGTTGCCCTGCATGATGCAGGTCCCCAAGGATTAGTCGTTTTGTAGCAGTATTGATGGTAAGAGTGCTGATAAGGGACTCCTCACAGAGCAATTTAAGCCGATTCAAATCATATTTATCAGCAACAGGTAGCAAAAGATCAGCTACTGCACTCAAGTCTTTAACTTTGCCAGTGTAGATAAACTCTATCATCTGTTTCAATGACTCAAGAGATGCATCTTGTATTTCCACACATCCAGATTCTTGTTCCTGTGTCTTATGCCTGAACATTGCAGCAAATACTTTACTGCGCGCTGAAAGTATTGCCCTATGAGCTGATACTCTGCATTCCTCTGTTTTAAGAATAACATCTGTAAGAATTTCTTCTTTCAGGAGAACATTAAGATCCTGAATAATGCTGCATGGTGGAACACTTATTGCTGGAACATGTATTGTCTTTTCTTGCTGTGTGACACTTCCAAATAATGAGACATGCTGATTATGCTTCACATTGCATAATATTATTAACATGTTATTGACCAATAAATCTTCATCCAAAGAAGGCAATTTATGACTGACACCAGCACTATTATTATAAAATGAAGCAGATGTATTTGTTTCACAAACTTTCTTCCTTAATTTTTGGAGTAGTGAGAGACTATAAGAAACTTGAATTGAAGAATCACTGCTAGACGACACTAACCTCAGGTTTAACTCAGTATTTTGTGAATGTTGAATTTCCAGGCACCAAAGAGCATTATCCACACCTGAGGAAAAGTTGACAGATCTTATACATGCTCCTTTGTATGATGGTTGTAATGGATAATCATGAATGGCCCAAGCAAATTCAGTTATCCTTGAAGAGTAATTCTGCTCATATAACCTGTGTATAACACAACAAACATATTAGCCACTTTCATTTCTGTAAGTGAAATAATGTATTACATAGTGAGGAAGGGTGTAGATGTTCATAGCTCAAACATAGATTCTGAATTAATCAACACTATTAATGTAAGGATGTTGATAAATATAAAGTCTTATGTAAAAAGAAAACAAGTAGAATATTAATATAAAAATTATTTGTGGTTGGTTTATTGACACTCGTCACTTACTTTTTCATATATTTATGAGAGACTAGTTTCAAAGGCCCTGGCCTCCATTTTCAATCTCTTCCCAACTGGCATCTGTTGTTATCTGCTCTCTCTGGTGGTGGAACTATGAACTTTTTTGTCAAATTATCTGCTGGCGGGATTTCAAAGTTCATTACGCGATCCTTATTTTTCCAGATGAATACCACCACCAGAGAAAGCAGATAACAACAGATGCCAGTTGGGAAGAGATTGAAAATGGAGGCCAGGGCCTTTGAAACTAGTCTCTCATAAATATATGAAAAAGTAAGTGACGAGTGTCAATAAACCAACCACAAATAATTTTTATATTAATTTTGACGTCACTGTTACTAAATTCCTCCAAACACACATCAAGTAGAATATTATTAAATTTTAGATGAGTCGTATTTCTTACACATCTGCTTCACTTTCGTTCCTATTTTGAGGACATGTTTCGCAAATCTTTGTTTGCATCTACAGCTCTTGTGCGACTCAAACGAAGATTTGCGAAACATGTCCTCAAAATAGGTACGAAAGTGAAGCAGATGTGTAAGAAATACGACTCATCTAAAATTTAATAATTTTTCGCTTCACTGTGGTGTTCCAATACAGTTAAATCTCGATATAAGTAGAATATTATCTAAGTTGTGTTAAGAACATTAACAAGCTCCGAATTTGTTGTAAACAAACATTTTTGTTACATAAGTGCTAAGGTCTTTTACAGCTGGCATTACTAACTCCATTATGTTTTTTGGGCTTATGGACTGTTGTTCAGTTGTTTTTTTCTCCAATGTTTCACCAAAATCAGCATCCAACATCTTCAGGGAGGTCTAATCCATGAATATGGCTCCAAAGTATGGACTTAATTTTGACCTCTCTGAAGATATTAATTACCGTTTTTGGCAAAACACCGGAGAAGATGATGAATCCATGAATACCTTAGTTTTGACCTCTCTGAAGATGTTGAATACAGCTTTTGGCAAACATTGTATTACCACATGAATCAGATAATGATTATCATTTAGGCATGTTTTACAAAATGGTTTTCTTCTGCTTTCAAAACAGCTGAAAGGTTAGCACATACTTAAAAGGGCTAGTCAATTTTCAACAATGATTAACCATAAACCTTATTCCATGTGGGTTTGTTATTACTTTTTGCATAGTGATTCTGAACACTGTTTCTTATTACCACAAGTCCAAAGCTGCAAATTAACTTCACAAGCTCAATCTTATTAAACTATAGTTCATGTTACAGTAACAGTAAAGAATATGCTAATTTAACAACTGTTATACTTATGCAGTTGCACAGTGATATTATGTATAAACGATTGTAATATCTAGTTTGTAAGTTACTGTCTGATATCATTTACATTATCAATAAGCTATTACCAATTTAACTTAACTTTAAAGAGTCGATTAATAACACTAAACAACACTTACTTAATGTTATTAATCGACTCTCTTTAAAGTTAATTTATCATAACAACACTGTTTTCAACACTTCCAAGAAAGGTATTACCAATTTATTTGCACAAATCGTTTCATCTTCTCCAGCCAAAGGGTGAGGGATATATCTGCCAGCATTCACCATTTTTTTTACTTTAAGACATAATGCAATGCTAATGTCTCACACTAAATACATGATCTCAGAGATCATGTACATTGCAAAGTGCTTAATTTTTTAAAAATGATTGGAAATGAACTAAGGTTAAATGTTGTTTATTTTGACAAGTTCTCTTAGAAGTTTGACATGAATATACAGCCCTTCCGTTTCATATTTTGAGTAATGAATGATGATTTATTGTCATTAAGCTTATTACAGCAATAGACAAAGTCAAAAATAGAGTACAAATTAATACAGTTATAATACAGTGAAGATAAAAAAAATCAATAAAATACTTACATTAGATATACAAATGTAAAGACTTAAAATAAAATGGTGAAATAAGAATACTTCATGACACAAGCCAAAGTTTAACTACACCTGTTAAAGTATTCCTGTATTGAATAATAAGGTTTGGAAACTAACCATTCATATAATTTGCATTTAAATGTATTACCTGATAATTCAGTTAATTCTAAAGGTAATTGATTATATAGTTTAATGCCCAATACTTCAAAGCTGTTAGAGGTTTTAGTTAATCTATGATATGGTATATTGAGTTTATAATTAAAACTAGTATTATAATTATGAATATCCTGCCTGAATAGCTGGTCGGTTAAGTTACTTTTTACATAGATGAGAGTATTATAAATATATACATTTATCACAGTCATAATTCTTAATTTTATAAATAGAGGGTTACAATGTGCAAATTTATCTGAATTTGAGATGGTACGAATTATTTTTGTTGTTGTAATATTAGGATAGTAGAAATATGACTGCTGCTTCCCCAGAGTAAAATGCCATATGAGATTATACTGTGGAAGAATGCAAAATAGGCTGTTCTTAAATATGAATCAGGTACATGACTTTTCAAATTTCTGATTGAATATATAACTCTGGACAGCTTCGCTGTAATATAGTTGATATGGGGTTGCCATGTCAGCCTATTGTCCACAACCACACCTAAAAATTTTACATTCCTTGAACAATTTTCATAAGAAGTCTCACGCAAACTAAATGTAAGTTGTTCAGTTTTGTTCTCATTTAGCAGGAAACCATTGGCTCTAAACCAAGTATTTGCATGCCTTAGAGTATCTTCTGTTAGCAAGTTAAGGCTTTGATAATCGGTACTGGTATTCAAAAATGTGGTATCAGCATACAGTACAGTATGGGACTTTAAGAAAGAAGGTAAATCGTTAACCATTACTAAAAATAATAGTGGCCCAAGTATTGAGCCCTGTGGAACACCACATTTTAGCTCCACCATATTAGATTTCTCACCTCCTGTACATACAACTTGCTTACGATTTGATAAATATGATTCAAACAGTTTTATTGCAATGCCATTAACACCATAAAAATTTAATTTGGATAATAAATAAGCATGTTTTACACAATCAAAAGCTTTGCTCAGATCACAAAAGGTGACCTGGGCAAGGCTTTAGGTAGATCATGTTCCTGATCAATATAGAAAACCTCAGATTCATGGCATTTGAGATGTAAATATTACATTTGTGTATTAAAATAGTTGTAAGGCACTGTCCAGAGTGGGAGTAGCTCCATAAAACCAATTACATTTTAAGCAAGATAAAACTGTATTCAAATATGCTGCATTAAACATTAAGCAATATTATAATGCACAAAATTATATACATCATGAAGCTATCAGAAATACCATGGAAGTCAGAAATCTAAGCATAGTTCAAATCCCGGCCATGGGCATTGAATTTTTCATGTTGACTCTATCAAAAACCTTAGCCTATATACGGCTAGTATGAAGAAGTGATTAATTTCCATCAGTTATTTAAAATATTAAGAGTTACATGATGAAGGCTGGGACTCAAGTACTTACAATAGTAAGTTGCCACAAATGGTGTATCTCGGATGCGAGAGCCCCTAGTGGTCTACTGGGAAAATATATGAGTCAAATGAAGAATTTAATGTCAGGATGGCACGTTGGCCATGGTAGCTCAATGGGTTAGAGCAACTGGATGGATACCAGGAGATCCGTGGTTTAAATCCCAGCCATGGCATTGAATTTTTCATGTTGACTCTATCTTTAGTTTAAAGAATTTTGCATTTAAGATAATAGTCTGTAAAGTGAAGCAGTTTATTATTTTTTTTTTAGTCATATCTTTGGTTGACCTGAAATGCATTAATCAAGACCACTATGATAGACCCCTAAATATATTTACTGTGACTTTCAAATAGGATGATTTTTGTCCTTAAATGCCAGCAACCAATGGAGTACTGCATTGCTATCATATTGCATTCCTCTTAAGTGGGGTGTGAGTGCCATGTGAATCTATCCATACTATTTGCACTAAGACAAAAATTCAGATTTTGCAAAAAGTGATCCATCAGGAAGGTAGGGAGCAAAATTTCTAACACAACTGTAAAAGCCCCATATTTTCAGTTGAAATAGTTTACCTTATACAAATAAATATATTACCAATATATTATAAGGATGCATGGCTATACAAACTCTGTAATGATCATCATTATTAGTTGGTAATGTGTGTATGTACATATATTTGTAATTACTCAGAAATGAAATGTAAACTATAGACATGATGTGCTAAAGGAATTACTTTGAATGAGCCAAGATGTTGACAGCAAACAGTTGACTTCCTGTTAGCCTGCACAATGCTATATCAGTTAAGCATAAGTTCTCACATGATATGTTAATAATTGTTTCATAACACTGGTCGACAAGGTTTTTTTCACAAGAGATCTGAATAGTGAATCTAGTGGCATTTTCCATTCTACATTCAGATATGTAGTCAGAATTTTCCCATCAGGCATAGTTTTTCTGTAAAAGCTACTTTTCAAAATATGATTTTAGCATTTTCTTTGACCTGTCATAGGAACCGTTACCTCATATGTAGCTATTTTACTCAAGCTGTATTATTGAAATTATTTGCAATGTCATGCTGAAGCACAAAAAACATGACTGTGCAGGTTCATTGTTGTTCATTGTTGTTGTTTAGACATGTTCAGACCTGTTTCGCATTGTGATGTGTCAGTATTGAGCTGACTGTGAGATTGTTGAGTAGTGAAATATTTCCTTCCTTTCTGTTTAGAAGTGTATTGTGTATGTTGTGTATGTTGTGCATGTTGTATTTCTGTGCTTTATTTTTTCATCATGCCAAGAAATTGTGTAAATCATGCAGATAATTTCTGCTATATTTGTGTTGAGCTGACCTTCAAGTCTCAGAGGCAAAATTTGACCCCACTTGTAAAGAACTTATATAAACTTTACTTTGGCTGTCAAGTTGGTGATTTTGATAAGAGCTGGGCCCCAAATAAATGCTGTGTTTCGTGTGTTAGACTGCTGACTGGGTGGAAAAATGGTACACATCATATGCCATTTGCAATTCCCATGATTTGGAGGGAACCGAAGGATCATTTAACTGACTGTTATTTTTGTTTGACAAATATTAAAGGTATCACATCTAAAACAAAATATACAGTTAAGTATCCAAATTTGCAATCTGCAATGAGACCTGTCTTACACAGTGAAGAGTTCCCCGTACCAGTATATGCAGATACGACCTTAAGTGATAACTCTGGTTCTGACCTGACTGAAACTCCAAATGATTCAGATGAAAATAAAAATGATCTTACATATGAAGCCAGTAGCCGTTCATCAGAACCATACTTTCCCAATCAGCAAGACCTTAGTGACCTGATTCGCGATTTAAATCTGTCTAAACAGCAAGCGGAAGTTTTAGCTTCCAGTCTCAAAGGGTGGAATCTACTCCAAAAAGATGTAAGAATTAGTAGATATCGTAGCCGCCATAGTGTTTTCAAAGTATACTTCTCTGAAGAAAATGGTATTGTGTTTTGTAATAATATTTGTTCAGTTATGGAAACTCTTGGGCTTCAACACCGGCCAGATGAGTGGCGATTGTTCATAGACTCCTTTAAAGTTAGTTTGAAGGCTGTGCTGCTACATATTGGCAATAAACTTCCATCAATACCGGTAGCGCATGCCGCTGATATGAAAGAGAAATATGAAAATATGAAACTAGTTTTAGAGAAAATACGATATGGAAAATATGAATGGAATATCTGTGGTGATTTAAAGAGAGATAAGAAGTCTCACTACGTTAGAAAGTCATGGCCAAAACGTGAATCTCTTATCCCTGGCCAGAAAAATGTGGCATGTGTCCCTTTAGTGAAGCCTGAAAAAATATTTTTACCTCCACTGCATATTAAGTTAGGAGTTATAAAAAATTTCGTCAAAGCTATGGATAAACTTTCTGATAGATTCTTGTACTCGAAATTGAAATTCCCCAAAGTCAGTGATGCTAAATTGAAAGAAGGAGTTTTTATAGGACTACAAATCGAATCATTAATGGCTGATGAACATTTCGAGGGACTGTTAAATCCACTGGAGAAAGCAGCCTGGCAGTCTTTCAAAAGTTTGTGTTGCAATTTTCTTGGAAACCATAAAGCAGAAAACTATCGTGACATAGTGGCTGATCTTCTGTATTCTTATAAAGCTATGGGATGCAACATGTCTTTAAAAATTCACTTCTTGGACTCCCACTTGGACTTCTTCCTCGAAAACCTTGGAGCTGTCAGCGATGAACACGGTGAGCGTTTTCATCAGCAAATTTCTACAATAGAGAAGAGGTACCAAGGCAAGTGGAGTTCCAATATGCTGGCTGACTACTGTTGGACTAAAATGAGAGACGTTCCAGATGCAAAATATACCCGAAAATCACTATCTACCACTTTCTAGGTAAGTCAGAATCAGTAGTTATAATTTTGAGTTAGATAGCTAGTTACGGCTTTTTGGAATATTATCCTGCCCGATGGGGAAAAACTGTAATTATATTTGAATTCAGCACGAAAAATACTTTTAGAATCTGTTATTTTAATTCTTGTGAAAGAAACAAAGTTAAATTTTGTCGACCAGTGTAATCAGAGACAGTGTTTATTTACCCTAGAACATTAAAATCAGTATTATTCAGTTGTTCTTCCATTTAAAAACCAGGAAATCAGCTGGGTTAACTTATGATTGAAATGGGACACAAGGAGTCTGCCTCACGTTCAAGAGGTCCCGAGTTTGAATCTCGGTCAGGGTGAGTTACCTAGATAAGGTTTTTTCTGGGGTTTTCCCTTATCCTTCAAGACAAATGTCTGGTAACTCTAAGCTCCATGGACCCTGGACTCATTTGAGCATCATTTCAAGCAATTCATTCACCGTCCAATATAACTTAATGTTGGGGTGGACGTAAATTAAAAAAAAAAAAAAAAGGGTAATCCTCCAGCTCCTTTTAACACTGCCAGTACAATCCAAGTGAGTTACAATCTTTGCAAAAGTTAAAGGCATATGGAGGTGGGCCGTACTGCAGACTCCAGCCAGTCCTAAGCTTGGCCCGCCTAACAACGCTGCCAAATGTGGTACACACATTTTCACGCCTGAACTGAGAACATTATATTAATTACACTCGGATAAATGTTTAAAAAAATGACAAAATCCTGTATTTACGATACTTAAAACAAGAGCAATGAACGTTTTATCTTTCACATATTTATGGTTAAATGTTACAGACAAATATTTGAATATTACAGATGCCAGTCTTATAATAAGAAAGAATGTTATTTTCTGATCATGACCATATAAAAATCCTGTCTCTGCGATACTTAGAACACGAGCAATGCATATTTTATCTTCACATGTTATGGTTAAATGTTATGGATTAATATGTAAAAATTACAGATGTCAATGTTATAAAAAGAAAGAATTTTACTTTTTGATCATGACCATATAAAAATCCTGTCTCTATGATACTTATAACACAAGTGATGCACTTTTTATCTTTACATGGTTATGGTTACACCCAACATCCATCCATTCATCACAGATAAGCCTGAAAAACAATATCACTCTTTCCTCATAACATTTAACTCAAGCATAAATAATGCACCTACTGTTAAAACAAAAGTCACGCAGTTTGAAACAGATTTAACTTTCAGTTCGTTTTCAGAGCAGAGGTGTCGTTTTGTTAAAGTGAATGGCATCGTTAAATCATGAGTTGAACTCGAGCTGAAATATTGTTAATATTACATTAAGTTATTATTATACACATATCTGATTTCCAGTGTTTGTGATCCAAGCACTTGAACACCCCCCTCGGAGCTGGAACAAGTATTTGTATTTGTATTGCATCAAGTGATTTTTTCGATCAACAAACATGAAGTGATTCATTCTCAGGGCAGAAAAATTATATTTAATGAGAACAAGTCTTTACGAAAGCTCTCCAATCCAGGATATAGGGCAACTGTAGATTCATTCTCAGGGCAGAAAAATTATATTTAATGAGAACAAGTCTTTACGAAAGCTCTCCAATCCAGGGTATAGAGCAACTGTAGATTTTTCAAAATCCCAGCAATTAACTCTGTAACCTTGTAGTGTAGGTAGTATGCACACAGTGTCATGAATTTGTAGTGAAGCAGCTTCATCCTTCGAAAAAGGGAGCGTACCTATGTTTCAATCTCTGGGAAAGATCCTTGAAGTCGGAAAGCAAGTTACTGGATTGGAAAGAGTGATTGCTGTTCCACTGCTGTGACATGTGGCAAGGTAAGATCTTTATGTTTTAGGAATATTTAATGTGTTGTTTAATTATGGGAAGAATAGACAAAACCTTTGCTGGCGGGTAAAACTGCTCTTATTTACACAGAACCTCTGCAGGTGCACGTACTACGCTTGGCAACAGTGCTCGGCTTGAGCATTGGCCAGCATTCATATGCCTTTAACTTTTGCAAGCAGTATAGTAAGGGGCTTAAATAAAACAGAAATAACACTTTTAAACTGACTGACATTAAATGACTTATTCATGCAGAAATCGACAAGGTAACATACCCAACTTGGAAAACTGCAAGAGACATGCAGAAAAGCTATAAGATTATTTTAGAAAGAAATGGCACTGAATAATTTTGGAACCTATCATCATAAATTTGGAAGATTCAAGATGGTGAAGACAGTGACAATGACATTTGTCTTTTGACGTAAGTGATGCTGACAACTATAGAAATGAAATGTGTAGTGTTTAATGCCCGCTTTTACTACATACGGCACCGTAGGTAGGTGAGTGATGATGAGTATAAGGGCGCTCAACTGCAGAGGTCATCAGCGCCCTTTTTAAAAGAAACTGGTCATGGCAAAAGCAAGATATAAATTATTCTAAAACACTATAAATATGTCAATATAATGACAAAAAAAAAACATACACGTAAAAAAAAAACAAAAAAAAAACAATAGAAATGTCATCTAAAAAGCCATAAATTCTATTTGCTAAATCCTAAAATCTAATCTCGAAAAAAAATCTAAAAACCTTCTTCACTACTGCGTTATCGTCCGCTAGCATTTCTGCAAAGCTGACCGGCAGCTGCAGAGACGTCCTAAGGTCTGCTAGGTGAAAACACTCTAGCAGCATGTGTCGTACAGACAACGCTTCATTGCAAAACGGACACAGTGGAGAAGGCTCATTTTTAAAAAGAAAACTATGAGTAAAAAAGCAGTGCCCAATTCGTAACCGAGCCAAACTCACCTCCTCGTGACGAGATGACCGACAGGAGGTAACCCAGGGAATCGGAAGTTCTTTGACAGATCTAAGTTTATTATTGCGGACAGCGGACCACTCTTCCTGCCAGCAGGTTTGCACAGCTCTCCGCAATACGGCCCTAAAGTCTTCCGATGTCACAGATGGTATTCGAACCCTGGGCTTCATGATAGCCGTCTTGGCTGCTGAATCCGCCATTTCATTCCCCCGCAAGCCTACGTGACCAGGGATCCATGCACACACCACGTTAACGCCAGAAGCGTGTAAAACGTGGAGGGCATCCTGTATACGCTGCACAATAGGGTGGTAGTTGTACAGCTGCCGTAGGCTTTGAAGTGCACTGAGGGAATCACTCAGGATTAAGCAGTCCCCCAACTTTCGTCGACGTACGTGTAAAATGGCCCGGTATATTGCATAAAGCTCTGCAGTAAAAATGGAAGTGCTAGTGTGGAATCCGAATGTATACGGTTCGGTTCCACACACGTAAGCACAACCAACACCATTTGAGTTCTTGGAGCCATCAGTATAAATTACAAAATGGTCCTCATATCGCGATAAAAATTCTAAAAAACATGTGCGGATATTAGACATAGACATGGTAGATTTATCATATTTAGTCATGCCCAGATCAACCGGGGACGCTCTGCTCAACCAAGGAGGGTATGTCCTCTCCCCCCTAGGATACATCTTGGGCATGTCAGTATCAAGATGTCTAAGGAGCTCCCGGAAACGAAAACCAGGTGGCTTTGGTTTAATAGTAGTGTTCCTATAACACACGTCCATGAAGGTATTAAAGAACGGCGTAAACGATGGATGTGTGGGCATGCAATTAAGTCCACAGCCATAATTGGCTAATAACATGTTGCGCCTATACTGCAGAGGAGGTTCTGCAGACTCAGCATACAGGCTTATAACTCGGCTCGTTGGAAATTCCCCAACTGCTATACGTATGCCACAATTATGGACTGTGTCTAATCTCTTCAGCACAGATGGTCGTGCTGAGCCATAAACGATACTACCATAATCTAATTTGGAACGGATGAGTGCCCGATAAAGTCGCAATAACACTGTACGATCCGCTCCCCACGATTTTCCACTTAGTACCCGCAAGATATTTAAAGATCGGTCACATCGTGCTTTTAGTTGTGCTATATGCGACGACCAACTAAGTTTTCTATCAAATATCAATCCAAGGAACCTCGTCTCATCTGCAAAAGGTAGTAGATCAGCGCCTAGCCGGAGCCTTGGAGCTAGTCGACTCTGCTGACGCCAGAAGTTAACACAGATGGTTTTCTCAGCGGAGAAACGGAAGCCGTTTTTTAAACTCCAACTCTTAAGGTTGTCCAAGGTGGTCTGAAGACGGCGCTCTAAAAACGGAGTGCGCTGAGATGTACAGTAGACGGCAAAGTGGTCTACAAATAGGCATGACGAGACACCTGGAGGTACACATCTCGAGATAGAATTAATCGCAATAGCAAACAACGTAACACTTAGTACCGATCCCTGTGGTACACCGGTCTCTTGAACAAAAAGGTTCGAAAAAACCGAGCCAACCCTTACTCGGAATACGCGGTCTTTCAAAAATTCCTGAAGGAAGAGTGGTAGGCGTCCACGTATATTCCAGGTGTGCAGAGTACGTAGCAACCCTGCCCGCCAACACGTATCATAAGCCTTTTCGAGGTCAAAAAATATTCTGACTGTTTGACAGTTCTTAAGAAATCCGTTCATAATCTGTGTCGACATGGACACAAGATGATCCACTGTTGAACGGCGTCGTCGAAAACCGCACTGGATGTTATTCAGTAGGTTGTGCGTTTCCAGCCACCATACCAACCGCCCATTTATCATGCGTTCCATCGCCTTGCATACGCAACTGGTGAGGGAAATAGGACGGTAGCTAGAAGGGAGGTGACGGTCCTTGCCAGCTTTCAAGATAGGTATGATGGTGGCTTCTCGCCACTTGTCAGGGAACGTGGCATCAACCCAAACACGGTTATAGACCTCGAGCAGGAATGCCTTACCTTCAGGTGAGAGATGTTGTAACATTTGAACGTGGATTCCGTCCGGTCCTGGTGCTGTCAGTCGCGATGATGAAAGAGCGTGTTCTAACTCCGCCAAGGTGAAGAGGCGGTTATAATCTTCAAGGTTTCTGGAACTAAACACGAAACCATGAGATTCTACCTGAGTCTTAATTGAGATAAACTCAGGAGCATAATTGCTTGAGCTAGACACATGAGCGAAAGCACAGCCGAAGGTGCTAGCCACAACAAACGGATCAACAACAGCTCCTGCAGTTGTTTTCAGACCAGCGATTGGCAGGTGGGTTGATTTTCCGGCCACGCGCCTTAATTTATCCCATACAACAGATGAGGATGTACATCTGTTAAAAGATGATACAAATTTGTTCCATGAGGTCTTTTTGCTATCCTTAATTATTTGCCTAGATTTTGCACGCGCTTTCTTGTACTCATTGTATTCAAAGACAGCCAACTGGGTGTAAAGATTCCAGTTGGCACGATCAAAGCGCCATCTAGGGATACGTGAGAGAGACACATCTTGTGCTAAGAGATTAAGAAGACATGGAAAGTGGTCGCTGGAATGTAAATCAGAGATGACATTCCACTGTAATGAAACAGCTAACTGGGATGAACACACTGCCAAATCGATGTGCGAATAGGTGTTAAACGCGTCTGAGAGGAATGTGGGCACTCCGGTGTTCAGGAGAACCAAGTTATTGCTCTCCAGGAATTTTGCAATGAGGTTGCCTCTCGAACATGCCCGATTTGAGCCCCAAAGTGGGTGATGGGCATTAAAGTCTCCAACTATTAGAAATGGTGTTGAAAGTTGGGAAACCAGATCTTCAAGGTCAATTAACGAGAGGTCATCTGATGGCGGGAGATATACAGTGCAAATGCAAAATTCGATTGATGGCAGCTTAATCCTTACGGCTACAGATTGTATATCAGACTGTAGCTGTAACGGATCTACAAATATGTCATCCCTGAGGAGCATCATAGCACCCCCGTGAGCAGGAATGCCCTCTTCTGTTTCAACATCACACCTCAGTGGTGTGTAGCGTCTGATTTTAAAGTTGTCTTGTGGTCGTAGCTTAGTCGCTTGTAAGCATACCAACAAGGGGTGATGCTTACTGAGCAAAAGTTCCAGTTCTGGTCGATGCGCTCTTAAGCCTCGTATGTTCTATTGTAGGATAGCCATTGGAACTATGGGATATAAGATGTAAAGGTAGTCAACATTAAGACGACTTCATGGGTGGCCGAATCAATTTGCCCTTTTTCTTTGGTGTAGGGCTAGTTTCGGCATGTTTATCCTGCCTCTTCTTTGCTGCAGATGTAGCAGCGTGGTCAGCTGTTTCCTGCTCCATATCCTCTATGGAAGAGGACGGTTTTCCTACTACAACTTTCGATTCGATGGGCTCGAAGCGATTGGAAATTCCGACCGACGTAGATGACGGTCGCCGGTCGGAGTCCTCCCCAGAAGATGACTCCGACGATGATATCGGAGACGCTCTAGGGCTACGTTTTTGGACGTTTCTGGAGCAGACTTTGTGCTTTCTTTCAGGAAGGCAGTTCTATCATACTGCGTCTTGAACTTGATCTCTGGTGCTTGGTATACAATGGGCAATTTCGTCCTGTTAGACGTGGATGCTTTGTCAGGCGACTTCACTGACTTGTTATTTTCAGTAGTCTGTGTTCTCGGAGTTTTAGATGGTGTTACTGATGCTCTTGGTTGCGATCTAGGCACTAGAACTTTCTCGGATATTGTTGCCCCATTTATATCAGATGTTTGGGTACCAGCCTCCCGTTTCGGTGACGGAGTAGCCGCCACAGAGCTATAGGTACGGGAGGTGGTTGAAGAGGGCTTGAGAATACATAGAAGTTTCCGGGCTTCCGAAAAGGATACCTTTTCTTTAACCCGGATCTCCTGAATAGCTCGCTCTTCAATATAACGGGGGCATTCTCGTGAACTTGATGGATGTTCACCGCTAAAATTTACGCATTCCGGAGGTGATGTACATGCATTTTCATGCGTGCCGGCTCCACAGCTGACACATGTAGGTGCGCCTTTACAGAATGCACTAGTGTGACCGAACCGCTGACATTGGTAGCATCTCAGAGGGTTAGGTATGTATGGTCTAACCTCAATCACTTCATATCCTGCCCTGATCCTTTGAGGGAGATCTACCCGATCAAAGGTCAGGAACAGGGTACGAGTAGGAACCATATCCCCTCGTTCTCTCCTTTGGACACGATAGACTGCAGTTACGCCTTGTTCCTGGAGGTTCTCCTGAATATCCTCGTTGGACATTCCATCCAACGCGCTAGTGTTTACAACACCGCGCGAGGAATTCAGGGTCCTATGCATCTCTACTTTGACTGGATAACTGCCCAGCATGTTGGCTTTCAGTATCTTTGCTGCCTGGGATGCTGTAGTTGCTTCCACCAGCAGCGTGCCATTTCTAGATTTTGTACATGATTTAACAGCACCAGCTATTTTGTCAAGACCTTTCTGTATAATAAACGGATTAACCGTAGAACAAGTTCTACCTTCCTCCGTTCGTTTAATAACTAAGTAGCGAGAACCACACTCAACTACCTGTTTAACACTGTTTTCAAACAAGTCCTTTCCACGTTTATTGTTTTTTGGGGGGTGTAGGTTAACCATAATAGTTGGTCTAAATTTCATCCCCCAGTGCTCCCCACCCACCACGGAGTCCACGTGGGTGGGCCTGTTGACCGTCTCCCTCAACCACGAAGAGGAGCCCACACGAGGGAGACTGTTGGCTCGGGACCCCGGGTTCGCCAAACCCGTACCTACAGAAGTAGGCCCCTGGGGGGTACGGCACCGCAGGCGGTGACACTGATGATGCTGGAGATGAAGATGGAGCACCGGTGGAATGAGATGGCGGGGGAAACCGGAGGTCCTGGAGAAAACCCGCCCCAACGCCGTGTTGTTCACCACAAATCTCACTTTGCGGTCGCCTGGGATCAAACCCGGGCCGCCTTGGTTGACAACTATAGAGATGAGCTACTGTCAGTTCCATTGGATTAGAGAAGCATATAATTCATAAATTATAATTATCATTATAGCATTTAAAATATACATATAATATGCAAATATACTTGTTCCAATTTGATTTTAACTACTGTATTATCATAAAAGTTTGCAAAATTCAGTTTGAGTTTCCTTATATCTAGCACCAAGGAGATTAGCATGCTCTAGAATAGTGTGCAAAAGAGAGAGAAATATCAAAAGAGTAGGAGTAACAAGGTGGCAAGGTTGAGCACACAAATGCGTCTCATTCACTGTAGATCAGAACCATTCCCATTTGAAAAATATAATAAGTATTTATTGTGTAATATAAGTAAATGGAATGTGAATTTTCAATTGCTTTGAATTTATGCTAAATAATTTTCGGTGAAAAAGCTAAATTTTGATGTGAATGAAAGACATAACTTTCTATTTTCATAATGCTTTTAGTGAAAAAAATTCATAACAAAAGTGTAACTTAAGTTTAACAGCATTCCTTTCTGATAAATAACCTAACATAGTATGATTTATAATTCCTGGAAAATGTAACTGGTTGTAAGTGCTAAACGGCCAATAAGGCATATAACTATGGTTAATGTACTGCACAACCAAAAATCATGATTCTTTCATATACTTACTTGGTAGTCAAAAGTTCTTCAACCAGATGTGGATGGGAATGAAGAATTGCTTTACCACTTTCAGTTTGCATTACTGCTGATAAATGATTTCTAATGAAAATGAGTACATGATTCTTCAGTTGCCCTGCATGATGGAGATCTCCAAGGATTAGTCGTTTTGTAGCAGTATTGATGGTAAGAGTGCTGATAAGGGACTCCTCACAGAGCAATTTAAGCCGATTCAAATCATATTTATCAGCAACAGGTAGCAAAAGATCAGCTACTACAATCAAGTCTTTAACTTTGCCAGTGTAGATAAACTCTATCATCTGTTTCAATGACTCAGGAGATGCATCTTGTATTTCCACACATCCGGATTCTTGTTCCTGTGTCTTGTGCCTGAACATTGCTGCAAATACTTTACTGCGCGCTGAAAGTATTGCCCTATGAGCTGATACTCTGCATTCCTCTGTTTTAAGAATAACATCTGTAAGAATTTCTTCTTTCAGGAGAACATTAAGATCCTGAATAATGCTGCATGGTGGAACATTTATTACTGGATTCTCTTGGTGTTCATGATTCATTTCACACATTATTATTAACATGTTTTCGACTAATAAATCCTCACCCAAAGAAGGCAATTTAAGACTGCCACTGGTACCATCTTTATGAAACAAAGTAGTTGAAGTTGTTCTGAAAACCTTATTTCTTAATTTATTGAGCAATGACAGGCTATGGTAAGCACAGACTGATGATGCTTTGCCAGAAGATAACAATCTGAGATATATTTCAGCAGTTTTGGTGTGTTGGATTTCCAAGCACCAGAGAACTTGGTTACCTGCATCTGATGAAAATGTGGCTGACCTCATATATGTTACATTACGTGAGAGTTGTAATGGATAATCATTAATGGCCCAAGTAAATGTAGTCATCTTCAAAGAGGAAGTCAGTTTAATCAATCTGTGAAAGACATAATAAAGATATTAGTTTTTTGGTCCTTAAAGTGAAAACAAATGCAGAGGTATAAATAAACTACAACACTTGGTGACCAACTTCACTTATCTGGTTTAAAGTTGTCGAAATCCTCTGGTGTGAGGATTTCGACAATTTTAAACCAGATATGTGAAGTTGGTTACCAAGTGTTGTAGTTTATTTATAATATCTGGATCGCTTTACTGTCAGTAGCATCAGTTTTTTACAAAATGCAGAAGCATAAAATTTCTGATTAAAACCATAATCTGCCTAAACTACTGCATATTTTATTTATATACTGAAATTATTACTGCCAGAAACAAAAAGGAACAAAAGAACTGCATACTGACCAGAAGAGAGCAGTACCTGGTCCCTTCTTTTTATTTAACTTCCTCCAAAGTAAATCATATCAAACGAGGAATGAAATGTGGAAACGTAGAGTCAAACTGAAAAATTCAATGCCATAGCCGGGATTTGAACCACGGATCTTCTGGTTTCCATCCAGCCACTCTAATATTGAGCTACTATGGCCAGCGTGCCGATCTGACATTAAATTCTCCAACTGACTCGTATTTTCCCGGTAAACCACTTAGGAATTCTCATAAACACATGAAACAACTACCTTAATGGCGATTTACAACATGTAAGCACTTTAAGGCCCGGGCTTTTTAGTTAACCACTATTAGGTCAATTAATGGAAATTAATTGTTCTTTCACACTGGCCGTGTGTAGGCTAAATTGTGGAAACATAGAGTCAGACTGAAAAATTCAATGCCATAGCCGGGATTTGAACCACGGATCTTCTGGTTTCCATCGAGCCGCTCTACCATTGAGCTACTATGGCCAACGTGTCGATATGACATTAAATTCTTCAACTGACTCGTAGAAGATCCGTGGTTCAAATCCCGGCTATGGCATTGAATTTTTCAGTCTGACTCTACGTTTCCACAATTTAGCCTACACACGGCCAGTGTGAAAGAACAATTAATTACCGAGGAATGAAATGTTTGAAATGATGCTCAAATAAGCCAGGGTCCATAGAGTTACGTGACATTCATCTATCATGATAAGGGAAAAACCTAGAAAAAAAAGCTTTATCTAGATACTCATCCTAACCAAGATTCAAATTCAGGACCTCTTAAATGTCAGGTAAACATGCTAATCCCACACCAGAGCTAGGTTACAGTATTCCTTTAAGGTCCAATAAATTAATAAAATAAAAACATATTAAGAATATTATTTATCACCTCATAAAGACCATTTCATTGGAATATGCATTTGATAAGATAAGGAATAGAATAATAAATAATTCAAGCACCCATGTTTGCCTAGTTATTATGAAAATAAATAATTTACAACATTCTGTCAGTTTCTTCTAGTGTGAAATAAAACCTACTTGAGTTCTATGCACTTCATGTCTATAGATATGACATCCAAGAAGCATGAGGAACAGACTGGATCATGACACACTGGGGCACAACACATAAAATAAATGTGTTCTAATTGAACATGAATAGAGTAAATTAGTCCAGACCCTAAAGTACCACAATGGGATTTCATAATATTACAGTGACTGAGAAACTACATACAGACTAAAGAACAATGCATCTTACTGGTATGAGAAACACACCTAATCTACAAATGTTTCAACAGTGACACATGTTTTTGGATGTAAGATAAACAGTAATGTAAGTTTATATAGTAGACCAAAAGAACGATGAAATACACAAGGATTGAAACCAGTAAGTGCCTGTTGCAGGCTTAATGTTTAAAATTAGAATACGTGCAATTAATAGCAACAGAATAAACAGAACACCTATATTAGCTGAGGTAGGGTACACTACACAATAAGCCAACACTTGTGTCAGTGAAGTACAGACTTGTGGTATTATGTGAATTGTGAGTTAAGAAATAGTAATCTTGTGTATCAACTACATTATATACATCTTCCGGGCTTGTAGGCCATGGTCCAGTTAGTTTAACATCCGATGTTTCACCAAAAACTGCATCCGACATAGTCAGGGTTACAAACTTGAGAGATCCTGAGTCCAAGACTGAAGATGTATATAATGTAGTTGATGACGCCGGCCGTGAAAGCCCCAGCACAATCCTGTATATGTTAGCTTATGCAATCTCCTGTCAATAATTCCACTTTAATGGGCATGGAGTGTGTCAGTAACAGACAATACTGAACAATGAAATGGAGTGTATACCAAAGTTATACTGGTTAATTAGCACTGATTTGGCATGGAAAACCAGCCTATGAAATTGTGTGTATTGTCACGGACCCATTATTTACGATAGGGGGCGATGTGCATAAACAAATAGTCCAAGGCAGAGATAAAGAACCTGCAGATAAAGATAGTGCGAAGATAAAAGGCTTGCTGGCACAGATAACTTTAAACGTCTGGAACATTCCTGTTTCGTCTAGTGATAGAACATTCGATTGCTTGTTTGTTACAGAGCAGTCTAGAATCCTGCATGGTCGTGTATAAAAAGAAACCATTTCTAGTTTATCGAGTCATTCATAAACAGAGAGTTGACATTGAAGCTGTGGTGTGATGAAAGTGAGCGCTTTTATTTGTGATCAACAACCTTGGAAGATTTTAATTGTGTATGTGACGTATTCTGCTACTGGAAGAATTGAACAGAGAGTAATTCTACGAAAATAAAGAACACTTAGAATTTCTGCAAATTGGACTATTAATTCTACAAACCCACAAAGTCACAATTGGTGTCAGGAAGTGGAACATTGACAATGGATGCGGCATTGGAAAAGATTTAACAGAAAATGGAAGAAATGAAGGCCGAATTGACAACGAAGACGGAAGCTGCAAACAACATCTCGGTCGCGATGATGACCGCGAAGATGACCAAACTGACAACGAAGACGGAGGCGGAAAATAGCAATCTGACCGCGAAGATGGCCGAACTGACCACGGAAATGAAAGCGGCGAACGATAGCCTGGCAACCGAAATGAAGGCTACGAATGAAGCCATCACCGCCAAATATGAGGAGCAGTTGGCCGGCGCAAAGGAGGACGTCACGGAGTTGGACGAGCGCGTCTAAGACTTGGCGAGCCGCGTTAACGAGCTGGAGGGAAAGGCCGACAGCAACACAAAGTCCCTGAACGCCATGATGGAGGACGTCGTCGGCAGGAGGCTGAGAATTTAACGGTCGACCCGCCGGGACGCGACCCAACATCTGCGCGCGTCAAACCTCCTAAATACAACGGCCCGACAATTTTCGAAGTCTTTCGCCGCCAGTTCGACAAAGTGGCCACCAGAGGAAGAGGCCGCACAGCTAATAGCCATCCTCCAGGGACGCGCCGCAGAAGTCCTGAATGCGGTACAGACAGCGGCGGCGCCCAAGGACATCTGGGAAGCCCTGGAAAACCGCTTTGGAGACCACCGCTTAGCCGCAGCCTATCGAAGCCAATTGAAGTCAAAGTCGCAGCAGCCAGGTGATACGCTGCAGGGTTTCGTCTTGGCAATTGAGCAGCTGGCTGGCAAAGCCTTATTCGACCTCCTAACGGAGTTCGTATCCCGAGAAGCTGCCTACACCTTTGTCGACGGGGTACGAGACACGGAGATTCGTCAGCGCCTAATGCTCGGCGATTACAAAACTATCCACGAGGCGCTAACGGTAGCATTGAGGATGGAGACGGCCAAGGTGACGGCTACCCCGACTTCCAGAACAAGGAGTATCCGCTATAGTGGAGACCGAAGACCAGTCGAGGGACGCCGGCGTAGACCTAGTGGCCTGTGTTGGGGGTGTGGCCAGCAGAGACACCTGGAGAGACTGCCCACACGAGGTAGAGCAGCCGGAGACACGAGTAAGAGCCGTCGTGGAGAGGGGTACGTAGGCGCCATCACCATCATCCCCTCGAGTGACACTGCGCGCCATCAGCCGACGGATGGATGACAGCCTTATCGCGGACGGTTGGATGAGAGGGAAGTCGTGCCGCGTGCTCGTAGACACCGGAGCAGCCGTGACCGTCATCAGACCTGACATAGCCAGGGGTTTGCCGTCGAGAAAACCAAGCCGACCATACCAGCTTATCACTACATCAGGTGACACATTGCCTGCGGAGGAGGCCCTACTGGAGTTGACCTTGGGACGCAGTGCCGTGCATCTGTGGGTGTTCGTCGCGAAGGTGGCTGAGGAGGTGATACTGGGATTGGATGCCCTCAGGAGCCACGAGGCGACGGTCGACGTCGACAGGAAGGTCCTGCGGCTCAATGGAGTAGAGGTGCTACTCCGGCAACCCCAAGAGCGCCTTGGAATCTGCAGGGTCATCTTGAAGAAAGACGTGGTGGTCCCCGCGAAAAGCAAGGTGGTGGTGACGACGCGACTGGAAGGCCAGCGGACGAAGAACATGTACATGACGCCTGTACACGGACTAAGTGTAGCCAGGGCATTGTTGCCTTGCCGAGAGGAGTTGCCAGTGAAGCTGCTCAATCTGACAGACACCGATAACGACATCCAGTCCGGTACGGAGTTGGGAACGTGCGAGCCCGTGACCAACGTAGCAGCAACCAACAAGACACAGGAGCCGGTGCCGACGCAACACCTGGGGCCCCGGCTGGAAGGCTTATTGGAAAGTGCGGCTGACCACCTGACCGCAGAATAGCTGGAGAAAGTTCGACAACTGCCCAGACGATACCAGCGCGTCTTCAACCAAGGTAACAGTGACTACGGCTGCACGGACCGAGTGCTTCAACGCATCGACACAGGAGACGCCCGGCCTATTCGACAACCACATAGACGCGTTCCGCTGGCAAAACAAACGGGGGTACGGGATATGCTAGGTGACATGAAATCCAGGGGAGTGATTGAAGAGTCTGACAACCCTTGTTGTTCCCCTGTAGTTCTGGTGACAAAGAAGAACGGCGAGCTACGCTTCTGCGTGGACTACAGGAAGTTGGAACGCTGTTTCCCGTTACCCCGGATTGACGACACCCTGGACACCCTAGCTGGTGCACAGTGTTTCTCGACCCTGGGCCTGAAGTCGGGTTACTGGCAGGTAGCTCTGGACCCGAGAGACAAGTAGAAAACCGCGTTCTCGACAGGCCAATGGCTTTGGCAGTTCACGGTTTTGCCATTTGGCCTCTGGAACGCACCAGCTACCTTCCAACGCCTCATGGAGTCAATGATGAGAGGGTTAACTTATGACGCCTGCCTACTATACCTGGACATTATCATCGTCGGCAAGACATTCGAGGACCATCTGAAAACCTGAGCAAGGAGCCACAGAGACTGCAGGACGACTAACCTGAAGCTAAACGCAAAGAAGTGCCAGCTCTTCCGCAACGAAGTCAACTACATGGGCTACATAGTCTCACCAACCGGAGTGGCCACAGACCCGGAGAAGACACAGGCTGTGAGAAATTGGCCTCGCCCAAAAGATAAGCGAGAGTTACGCAGCTTCCTAGGGCTGTGCAGTTATTACCGCCGTTTCATAAAGGGGTTCTCCAACATCGCCAAACCCCTCACCCACCTGACAGAGGAACACCGACTTTATGTGTGGACGGAGGACGCCGAATGCGCTTTCCAGCAGCTGAGGAAGACACTGCAGTGCTCCTAATCTGGGATTCCCACAACCAGGTGGTGACTTCATCGTGGACACCGACGTCAGCGACCACTGCATTGGAGGCGTCCTATCGCAATTCCAGGACGGTCACTAGAGGGTGATAGCCTACTACAGCAAGACGCTATCCAAGGCAGAGAACTACTGGGTCACCCGGCGAGAGTTACTGGTAGTGAAGACCTTGGAGCACGTCCACAAGTACCTGTACGGTCAGCAATTCCACCTGAGGACTGACCACTCCGCCCTAACTTGGCTATTGAGCTTTAGGAACCTGGAAGGACAGACAGCACGTTCGGTGCAGAGGCTGCAGGAGTACGACGTCACCTCTAAACATCGGAAAGGGAAAAGCCACGGCAACGCAGACGCCATGTCTCGAAGACCCTGTCCAGAAGGGTGCGGCCAGTGAACAAGGGTGGAAGAGACGGAGCGTGCCGCAGCTGTCAAGAGTGGTCACGGCAGTGCCTGCGGACGACTGGGATAGCGCAGGCCTGAGGAGGGAGCAGCCTGCGGACGCAGACTTGGGGCTACTCTTGAGAGGAGTGGAGGCAGGGACAAGACCAACCTGAGAGGACATCGCACTAAGGAGCCACATACAAGTCCTACTGGGCCCAATGGGACTCACTGAAGACAAGAGAGGATGTGCTGTTCCGGGTATGGGAATCGCCTGATGGGAAGATGCAGATAGAACAGTTGGCACTTCTCCGAAGTAAGGTCCCGGAAGTCTTAGAAGTGCACGCCGGTACTTCAGGAGGACACCTGGGAGCAAACCGAGCAATCGAGAAACTCCGACAGCGCTACTACTGACTGAGGCTCCGAGCAGATGCTGAGAGGTGGTGCCGGCAATGTCACTTGTGGGCGGCGAGTCGCGGCCGCCGGACTAGGAGCCGGGGTCGCATGCAGCAGTACAACGTCGGAGCGCCATTTGAACGGTTCGCCGTCGACATAGCTGGACCATTCCCAGTGTCCGACCAAGACCATAAGTACCTTATGGTGGTCGTGGACTACTTCACTAAGTGGCCGGAGGTGTATGCCATCCAGAAGCAGGTGGCAAAGACAATCACAGACTGCCCTGTGGAGCAAGTGTTCTGCCGATTTGGGGTGCCGTTAGAGCTCCACAGCGCCCAGGGTACCAATTTTGAGTCCAACCTAATGCAGGAGGTACTAGAAAGACTTGGGGTTAACAAGATTCGTACAACACCTCCACATCCCCAGTCGGATGGCATGGTCAAAAGATACATCAGGACCTTAGAACACCTGAGGAAGGTCGTGGCCAGTCATCAGCAAGACTGGGACGTCAAGGTGCCACTGTTCTTGCTGACCTACCACTCATCAACACACGACACCACTGGGATGACGCCAGCCAGCTTAATGTTCGGCCGAGAGTTACGCCTCCCTTGTGACCTGGCTTTTGGAAGCCCCCCGGACGCAAAACAGCCAGCAACCGAGTATTTGGAGAACCTGGTGGACCATCTGCAAGACATGCATGAGATGGCTCGCCAGAATATACAAAAGGCGAGCGACCGCATGAAGACCTGATACGACAGGCAAGCCAACAGCCAAGGGTTCCAACAAGGTAACTTGGTGTGGTTGTATCGCCCTACTCGGACCAAGGGACGCTGCACGAAACTTCAATAGCCGTGACAACGACCGTACCGGGTGGTGAATAGAATTAACGACGTGGTCTACCGCACCCAGAAGGTGCCCCGAGTGAAGATGGTGGTACACCTGGATCGTCTGGCCCACTACGATGGTGCTGTTCGGGACGACCAGCCTTGAGGAGGGAGCAGTGTCGCGGACCCATTATTTACGATAGTCGGCGACATGCATAAACAGATAGTCCAAGGCAGAAAAGATAGTGGGGATATAAAAGGCTTGCCGGCACAGATAATTTGAGACGTCTGGAACATTCCTGTTTCATCTAGTGATAGAACATTCGATTTCTTGTTTGTTACATAACAGTCTAGAATCCTGGATGGCCGTGTATAAAAAGAAGTCATTTCTAGTTCATCAAGTCAGTCGTAAACAGAGAGTTGTAATTGAAGCTGGTGTGTGATGAAAGTGAGCGCTTTTGTTTGTGGTCAGCGACCTTGGTAGATTTTAATTGTTTATGTGATGTATTCTGCTACTGGAAGAACTTTTTATTAGTGCTAACATTTAAAAAGTGATGGTGAGTATATAAGTATCACTATTTATTCTGAAAAAAAAACCCAACATATCTAAACATTTTATTTTGAAATCCTTAAGTTCAGATTGATTTGATTCTCTTTTTATTATTACATTACAAACATTTTACCAGTTAAATTAGTGACACCAGCACGATTGAGCCTGGTAAGGAGCATGTGAGTATGGAAACTAAACGGAAAAGATTGGACACTCCTGAAAAACTGAGGAGTATAGCAGAACAAGATTTGTTTCTGCAAAATGTGGAGCGAAAATATCATATGCACCAGGATCAGTAGAGGAAATGGCAAAGAAAGTAGCAAAGCTGAGCAAGGTCTTCAAAGATATTCCCAATACTAAAAAGAAAATAAAGGACGCCATTAAAATTCTTGATGATTATATGAAATGTCTACATGGGACAACGAATTTTATGCCTGACATACTGGGAGAGCTTGCAGAGAATGCAAAAATACTTGCAATTAAAGAAACATCTGATGCAAGTGTTCAGACAATTGACAAGCAGACCCTGGACAGGTAATGTAGAATTGTGGAGATAAATAAGGAATTAAACAAGGATCTAAGTGAGCAAGAATTATATACATTCACAGAAGAAGTTTAGCTGGAAGATGTGTATACGAAGAGCCGGTTGAAAAAATGGGAGGTGCTAAAGGAGGAAGATGAAGATTTAATTATCATCATTAAAGGGATAGATGATAAAGAAGGGAGGCTTATGAATTAGCTTTTGTACACAAACCCACAGATTTTGATAAAGAAGGGAGGCTTACGAATAAGCTTTTGTACACAAACCCGCAGATTTTAAAGGCAATAGAAGAAGGTAAACTACATGGAGGTAAGATGTTATGTAGTGTAAAGAAAATGAGATTATGGGTGAAGATGTGGAGAACAAACAGTGTAAACGATTTATTTATATCATTGCTACTGGAGATGGAGACCGAACACTAGCAGATCAAACCCATTTGATGATTAATCTGGAGCAGGTTTTGAATATAATTAGGAAGAATGAAGGAACAAAAAGTGCATGTGTAACCACAAAATCGCAAGATGCGGGAGTCACCAGGAAGATTCTGAAATACTTCGGGAGGAGAAATGATGTCACAACAATATTTAGCAAGGATGGTAACATCCAACTGAAAATAAAAGGAAACTATATCAATGAGAGGAAAGCTGTTAAGCAGCTGTTAACTGCTGAACTAGAAAATATTGCAGAGGTTGAAGTACAGGCAAAAAAGAAAACAGTTATGCTACATTGATGAGACCATCCAGGAAGATGAAATAAAGGAAGTAGTGACACAAGAATTGAATATGATAGTGGCAGAAAGGGCAAACGTACAAGGTGTGAAATATACATTTTTAACTATCAACATGGAAGCTGCAAACAGATTGATAAATCGAGGGGGAAAAAGAAAATTGGTGAGGGATGGGACTGCTGGATAGTCAGGAAAGTAAGTAATTTAAGATGCTGTAATAAATGTCATAAGGTACGCCATATGGCGAGGGATTGTTCCTTTGAAAACATAGTATAACTGTACCATAATTGTGGTAGCAAGGAGCATAAATTCAAAGATTGTAAGAATCCAACAATATGTTACCTATGTCAATCAACAAAGCATAAGACAAAGTCTGAGTACAAGAAGCTTGTAGAAAGGCTAAAAATGGAGAAATGGAAGGTTTACACCAATCAGGCATGAAATTAATACAGGTCAATCTTGATAGGATGAAACAAGCTGTGGATCTTCTCATCTATAACTGTGTAGCAAAAATTATGCTCTTCAAAAAAGGATACAGGCTGCGTAAGGATGAGAAATGGGACGTTAATAGAAGAGAAATAGAGGTAGTAAGGAGATTTGATTATTTGGGTACAAGGTTGAGTTCAGATGGCAGCTGGAAAGAAGAAAAAAAGATGTCTGTGACAAAAGGTAAAATGGCCATGAGAGTGATAAGATCATGCTACAGTAAACTGCCAGATATAAATGTCAAATGGTTGGAGAGGATTTACACGGCAGTGGTAGAAAATAGAATGTTACATGGATCAGAGGTTTGGGGAATAGATGAGGCTTGGAGAGAGACTGATAGAGTGCACAGATCCTTTTGTAAATACATATTGGGATTACCAATAGCATCACCTAATGGGGCAGCACAATTAGAACTAGGCAGGCATTCTACTAAAATTAAAATCTTGTCAAGGGTAATGAAATATTTATACAGAATCACTAACTTGGAAGATGGCAATATAATTAAAGAATGTTTTCATATTCAAAAGAGAAGTAACTGGGGTGGGTCTTGGGCACATAAAATGTATGACTTGTTGAAGCAGATAGGTATGGGTCATTCTTGGATAAATGCAGAGTATGGGTATAGAGGCTTCTGGAAAGAAATTAAGCTAAGATTAGAAGATATTGACAGACAAGACATTTTTGCCAATACAAGTGACAAAAGCTCATTAAGATTATATAGAGAAATAAAAACAACCTGGGGGAGGGAAGGTTATATAGATATATGTAATAAGTTAGGGCGAGGAGGTTTTGCTTGGGCGAGAACAGGAGTGAGAAACTTGAAAGGTATAGGTCAAGAGAGGGAGCTAGATAAATGTCTATTGTGTGGAGAAGAGAATGCAGATTTCCATTGTATATTAAATTGTAGTCAAACAAAAATATGGAGAGAGCAGGCTTGGCTACGTAAATGGGACAATTTGGGGGGTGAAGTAGTAATTAGCAAAATGTTGTCAGTAAAAGGAGAAAAGAACAGGAGAAATATAGGGAATTATTTAGGGAAAGTTAAAGAGAGATGGCTAAGAACAATTACGAGAAAAATGTAGAGTAGGATAGGTGAAATGGCAGAAAGTGTAAAAAGGAGCAGAGGGCCTCCAATACACAAAAACCTAGGGTTAGGTGTATGGAGACCGAATGACTATTCAATGGTGGGCAACATGATAACATGATAGGATTTTCAGGATTTAGGAATATATGACATATTTCAGTATGGATTTTATAATTGTAATATTGATTTTGTATTTCCATTTGTTGATGTAAAAGGAAATAAATTACTAATTACTAACTGTGTAGCACATAAAGTGGATTTAGCTATCATAGCAGAATTGAATATAAATATGGCTAAGCTGAGTTCCTCATGGTTAACTGATGAATCTATTGGGGCAGCCATTTATGTCCCAGCAAATGGCACTAAGATCAGGAGCACTGGTAAGGGTAACGGGTTTATCTGTGTGGAAACTGACGAGATGCTTATCTTTTCTTGTTATATTTCCCCAACAAAAAACGAGATGGACCTACCATCCTTCTTATGTCAAATAAGCCACTGTATTATGCAGCAGGATAAACACAAAAAATTGCACTTAATTTGGTAGAGATTTCAAAGCAAAGGCCTTAAGCTAGGGATCACCAACTGAGGACAGGAAAGGCAGTGCATTGGCTGAGTGGGTCAATCAGAATGATGGGAAAATACCTACCTTTGAGCAAAACAATGTATCTTCCTATATTGATATTACAATCTGTAGTGTTGAGGTGGAAAAACTTACTACCTGTTATGTGGATGAGGCAAAAAACCTGACTTACCACTGTATACATCTACCAGCTGAGTCACCTGCCCCTATTTATTTTTGAATTTATGCAACATGCTAAGTGACATATGTGACTTACGCCTTTCTTGAATGCCTTCTAATGAATGATTTGCAGAGCAGTTAAAGGGTAGATAATTCAATGCATAAGTGTTGTATGGGACAGAAAGCAATCACTATTAGAGGCAAAGTCTCTGAAACATGTTCCGAAAAAATTAAAAGTGTTGTTTAGTGTCATTAATCGACTCCCTTTAAATTTTAATTTTAGAAGAGTTTACAAACTTTTATTCATTAGCATACATTCGCACACACCTTTAAACACCTCTGAAGGAACAACCTATCACATGCATCAGTTGACAATATCTTTGGTACAAAAAATGGCAGATTTACACAGTGGGACCAATTGGATTTAAATCTTCAGCTAACAGGTGTTTTTATTTTACAGCCATGTCAAAAAGTGCTAAGAATTAGATTGTTTTCGCTTCCGTCACAAATTACGGCAGTTTTCAGCTTATTCAGTAATTGTAATGGTGGATGCAGTCTTTTTATTTGTGTTAAAGCTACCAAAATGAGCTCAAAATACTGTATGAAACTGTCAAAAGTATGTAAAGATTTGTAGTGGGAGCCTGAGGTCTGCCGTTACATATTCATATAGAAACCTCAGCTCGCAAGGTAGCGTTGGCTGAATGGTATCATACAGGTTACCGCACCACACTGTTGCTACAATTTGGGTTCCAATCCTTCATGTTCAGCTCTGACATTTTACCCTTTGTTTTACCTTTTGATATTATGATACAAATAACATTTTTATAGCATTATACATGTTTACAAAATACAATAATCACCATGTTTTCCACTGGCATATAAATATAAATTTATAGTTCGTAGCTTGATCCATTTAAACAAGTTTCAAACACTTCATAAATGCAATGTGGCTTTAGCTACTTATGCCTACGACAATGTTTGGCATAAATGAATGCTTCATTTTCTATGTAGGTATTCAGTATTCAAAACCTCTCAAATACTGTCAGGGGTCATCATTTTGAACATTTATTGTGTTGATGAAATCCACACTTTGACAATTTATTTTCCTGTTTAACCAAGAAGTTAACACTTCCACAACTCCTTTGTCAGTAGAAGAAGTGAAACATAAGATTTAAGCATGAAAAATTTAATGTTTCTAAAAAATGAAAGCAAACTATGTAATATGGTTTACAAAACCAGATACAGTACAGTTTATAAATGGTCACAAAGCTAAGCATGACCCCTAATTATCAGATTGTCATTCTTGTGTCTTTGGCTTACAAGCGAACCAACAGCAATAAAAAAATTTTATGGTTTATTTTGTTTATTGCTTGCTTTTTGTATTTTAGTAACTAAAATACAGACAATAAAGACTTGGAGAAAGGAAAAGAAAACCAAAACAATGTGACATCGTTTCAAACCTAGCCATTGCAGCTGGGGGCAGTTTTTATGCCCACAGCTAACCATCTCGACCAGTTGCCACATATTCTATGCCGCTTGTTGGCAAAGCATTCATTAATCACCTTTCTAGTATTATATGCATGAAAAATTGTCATTTCCTTAAGCTTATCGCAGCTTCTTGGGCTTCATTCAGGACTGTAAGTATTAATGCTGGGTCGTATATTACCGAATAGAAGGGCAGAGCTACAATAATGGCTTTTGTGCTAAAAAAGTCAATGTTTTCACATTAGACTATAAACTGCAGTTTACCTAGATAAAAATAAATAGGGGCAGCTGACTCACCTGGTATATAGTGTTGGAAAGGCTAGCCCCAACGGTTAAACACCAAGCAAAATTGCACTCAAAATGCTGGATTACCAAGGTTAAACAAGAAACTAGCTATTGTGGCTACATTCATCAGCCAAGTGAATTTTGGAAGATGAAGGAAAATGCCTGCAATTATGCACTTAAAAAGAAACATGTTAGTGAGAAGCACAAAACAACCTATTGGTGGAATGATAGCATTGCACCATTACGGAAGAACAGACTGAGTCTAGAAGGAAAGTGACTAGAGCAAATGGGGAAAAATAGGGTGAATGAACATGAAACTCAATAGCTATATAATCGCTACCGTGAAAGCAGAAGAGCACTAAAAACGCTGTTAAGGTGACCAAAAAGACTGCATGGGAGCAATTGTGTGCCGAAATAGATGATAACACCTTGGGGAAGGGATTTCAGATAGTCATAGGAAAATTTGGGACCTGATCTCCAGTACGGTTAAGAGATGAAATTATAACTGGAAATTCAACATTCTAATATGCCTTGGTGTATGCAACAAGAAGTTTAGAGGCAGCTTGTACAAAGGCCATTTTTCTATGATATATGGTTCTCGAGTTATCTCTTCGAGAATAAACAACTGACTCCCATAGATAGAGTCAACATGAAAAATTCAATGCCACGGCCGGGATTTGAATCACGGATCTCCTGGAAATCCGTGGTTCAAATCCCGGCCATGGCATTGAATTTTTCATGTTGACTCTATCAAAAACATTAGCCTATATATGGCTAGTATGAAGAAATGATTAATTTCCATCGATTAACTAAAACTGACTCCCATGTTTATGCTTATGTATGCAACTTTTAATCTTGCCTGTGTGTTTTATTCCTTTTCATTATGCAATTACGGAGTAAGAAATTTTATTAGGCACTACGCATATTTAGTTCATAAATTAACTGACAATGGATAATGTTGTACGCAAATTATTTAGTTCGGTTCAAGACCAGTCCACAACACAAATTGAGTGTTGTGTGCTTTGTGTAACTGTGACAAAAAGCAGAAAATTCACATGTTTACATCGTGCTTAGTGAAATGTTAACAATGTCACTTTCAACGCCTGGTACCAGTGGCGCAGGTACTAAGGGTAAAGTACTCCACTCTCAGGCCAGAAATATTATTTTTCAAAAGTACAGTTTTTTGGAGGAATTGTCATTGAGGAAGTGTGTGACCAGATCAATTTTTCACAAAGCTGGGATCATGCAGCCACAGCATGCAATGTGAGTATGAACGCTGTGTTGCATATAGTGATTCAGAGTAAAACTTCTAGCCCAGAAATTGGTGAACCTTTATTTAAATCTCCAGGCAAGCATGCCAGAAAACAAAAAAGCATTTCCAATTTAGATGATTTTGAAAAAGACATACTTACTTCGCCATACAATATATGAAATGTATGACAATGGTGAATATCCCACTATAAAAGTGCTGGTTCATGCAAAAAATAGACTATATGGTTCCTCTACTTAAATGGAATTAATGCTTAATAATTTGGTCTTCTAATACAGAAGAACGAATGATGGCCATAAATTCTTACTTGAAAGAAGTGATATAGTTGCCATACGAATACACTTTTTAAGAACTAAGTACATGCTTAGGGTGTATGGATATTTGTACCCCAGGTTTTATACCAGTGAGATATGGGTAAATCAAACCATTGCAAACAAAACATATGGCAAGATTCGACAGGAAGAGGTGGTCTCAAGATACCTGTAGGGAAAGGGAACAGACTTAAAATTTGCCATGCAGGATCTGTACAAACAAAATTCATTTCCGAAAGCGAATGGGTTTCCTGTTCCAGACCAGGGAATAAAAATGTTGATTATCATTCTGAAATGAATGCAGATTCCTACACAGATTTGTTCACACACAAATTCATACATTTTTTAGAAGAGGGATTCATCATCATTATGGATAATGCAAGCTATCATTCTAAACTCTTAGATAAAACTCCCTCTACTTATTCCAAAAAACAAGATATTCAGGTATATCGAGATTTAACTGTATTGGAACACCACAGTGAAGCGAAAAATTATTAAATTTTAGATGAGTTGTATTTCTTACACATCTGCTTCACTTTCGTACCTATTTTGAGGACATGTTTCGCAAATCTTCGTTTGCATCTACGGCTCTTGTGCGACTGATGCTAGATCCAGCGGTCTGGGTAATTCTGGGGTTGTTGCTGCCATCTGTTGATTTAGCGATGAACTGAAATGTGGGATTCTCTTCTAGCGGGATTTCAAAGTTCATTAGTTGGTTTTTATGTTTTTCTATGTATATCCTCTCCCATATGACGAGTTCACTATGTTTTTGTACGTATTTTAGTAATTCTGTGCTATCTTCAATTTCATGATTTTCAGACCAGAAATGAGCTGCTATTGCGGACTTATCAATATTTTTGTATCTTAAGTGCCTGAAGTGTTCTTTCTTTCTAGTGCCTATGTTTCTTTTTGTCTTGCCTATGTAAATTTTTTCACAGTCTTTACACTTAATTTTGTAAATGCCTGACTTTTCCTCTGGTTTTTTCTTATCAGTATTATTACTGTGAAGTAGGTTTTTAATGTTGTAATTGTTTTTTGGTCCCAATGTTATATTGTATTTCTTGAATATTTTTTGGAACTTTTTTGTGGCCCAGGAGTGGTAAGTAAATTTAGCAAATCTAGTTTCTTGTTTTATTGGTGTGAGAGCTGTGATCTGTTTTAATCTCTTTTGAAGTTTGAATAATTTTAGTTTTTTATCTACAATGTTTTTTCCATATCCATTTTTAATTGCAGTTTTTAAGATTTGATGGTATTCGTTTTGATATTCTTGCTGGTTGAGAGGTAGATTTACTAATCTGTGTGTGAGACTGTTGATGGTTGCATGTTTGTGTGGAATTGGGTTGAAACTATTTGCTTTGATGTAATTATCTGTGTGTGTTGCTTTTCTATGAATGCCAAATTCTAGTTTTTCATTGCCTTTTTTGATTTTAAGGTCTAAAAAAGGTAGAGTACAGTCCTCTTCAGTTTCTACTGTGAATTGTATGCTGGGTTCTTGCAGGTTGAGTAGTTTCAAAGCATCATCTATTAGTTTGTAGGGCACTATTGCAAAGATGTCGTCTACGTATCTGTACCATGTTTTAAACATATGAGGGAAGGCTTTAGTAATATGTGTTTCGAAAAAGCTCATGTATAGATTGGCCAAAAATGGTGATAGCGGGCTTCCCATAGCTAGTCCTGAACACTTCAGGCACTTAAGTTACAAAAATATTGATAAGTCCGCAATAGCAGCTCATTTCTGGTCTGAAAATCATGAAATTGAAGATAGCACAGAATTACTAAAATACGTACAAAAACATAGTGAACTCGTCATATGGGAGAGGATATACATAGAAAAACATAAAAACCAACTAATGAACTTTGAAATCCCGCTAGAAGAGAATCCCACATTTCAGTTCATCGCTAAATCAACAGATGGCAGCAACAACCCCAGAATTACCCACACCGCTGGATCTAGCGTCAGTCGCACAAGAGCCGTAGATGCAAACGAAGATTTGCGAAACATGTCCTCAAAATAGGTACGAAAGTGAAGCAGATGTGTAAGAAATACGACTCATCTAAAATTTAATAAGATATTCAGGACTGGCTGACACATAATAAATTAACATTTCATCCTTCTGAATTAGAGCAGAATTATTACAAAAAGTAAATCAACATAAAACCCAGGAAAAAAGGTACCAGCTAGATCAAAATGCATTGAAAAATGGTTACCAAATTATTTGTTTACCTCCTTATCACTGCCAGTACAACTCGATAGAATTAATTTGGGATAAGGTAAAAGAAGAAGTTGCTAAATAAAACATCACTGTTTGTCTCATGAATGTTGAAAGACTTATGCATGCTGCACTTGAAAGAGTTACAAAAGAAGACTGGGCTAGTCATGTGAGAAATTGCAAGAAGATTTTCATGTGGAAGTTGCTCAAGATAACACAGACAAAATTTAGTTAAAACTTGTTGAGAAACTGATTCTGAATTAAGTGAGGATGAGATGGAAGAAAACAAGGAGGAGGAAGATGAGAAGGATGACAAGCTAGAAACTACTTTGCAGTAAGTCACTTTCAAAAATCCAGGTATGTTATTTTTCAGTAAATAAGTACATTAATTATACAAATATAACTATTTGTAACAAAAAACTTCATTTATCTTAAGAAAAATGATACTGATTTTTCTTATTAGCTGAATTGGTTGAAGTTGAAATCGATTTCATGAACCCTTGTTTGGATCGTCAATCAAAGAAAACCACAGGAGAAAACAAATTTGTCGTTAAGGAAGTTACTATGTTATTATGTTTTTTTCAGTATTACTAAAATCTGATAAAACAAACTTAAAAACGGAATCAACTGCTGGTATTTCAAAATTCATTACGTGATGTTTATTTTTTAAAATAAATATTTTTTTCCAATCCATTAAATCTAACGGGACATTTAACTGTTTTAATAATTTAACTTGAGGATTTATATTATGGTTAAAGGACCAAACATGATCTGCTACGACCGATTTATCAGTTTGTTTATACTTAATGTTCAGAAAATGTTCTTTTGTTCTGGTTTCCAAATTACGTTTCATCTTTCGAATGTAAACCCGATCACAATCTAAACAATTAAACTGATAAATACCAGATTTTTTACTATAAGGAATTTTATCTTTTTTTAGAGAAATGTAGTAAATTTTTAATACTACATTTGTTTTGAGGAACCAAAGTTATACCAAACTCTTAATAAATTTTTTGAAATTGTTTATTAAACCAAGGATAGTAAGTAAATTTTTTAAAATTATAATCATCTTTTATTTTTTAAGGGTAGAAATACAATGAACAGTTTTTTTATATTTAAATTTTTCAATCTTCTTTTGTATAAAGTCTTTATTAAAACCATTAATTAAAGCTGTATTAATAATATGTCTATATTCCTCCTTATTTAGTTTTTTTTTTAAATTTATGTCCGCCCCAACGTTAAGTTACATCGGACGGTGAATGAATTAGGTGAAATGATGCTCATTAGAGTCCAGGGTCCATGGAGCTTAGAGTTACCCGACATTCGTCTTGAAGGATAAAGGAAAACCCCGGAAAAAACCTTACCTAGGTAACTCACCCTAACCGAGATTCGAACTCGGGACCTCATGAACATTTATTCAGGGGTATATTTATTAATCTATAAATCAAACTATTAAAAAACAGCAAATTTATGTATTATTTCTTATCTTTAAATCTAGAAAAGTAAGAAAACCATTAATTTCAGTTTCTAATGTGAAATTTATAGCTTTATCTTGTAAATCTAGTAATTTTAAAGCATAATTTATTTATAAATATTAAAAGCAGAAGCATTATTAACAGTGAAGTATTCTTCATTTTTGAGTTTGATTTATGAGTCACTATGTTAACACTCAAACTTCACTTACTTGTGGTATTACTGAAACGTTTTCAAGATCATTGTTAACCAGGCAAAAAGAACACGAGAGGAACATTAAGTTGAAACAAACAGAAAACTCGGCAGTTTCACGCCATTTTTGGACAGAAAACCACAACATTGGCCACAACATTAAACTGTTAATAAGTACACCCGTAGAATTGGATATTTGGGAAAAAACAAACAACAACAAATGCAACAAGAATAACAAGAGAATATGGGTTGACAACACATTGCATTGTTACGTCGTTGCATACCCTGCAGGCGAAGCCATTCATATGCAGGATAACCCCCCCCCCAAAAAAAAAAAAAACTTGCATTAAATTTCCTTACAATTCTTCATTCTACTATATACTTGGGTTTAACTGCATCAAGAGTCGGCCATGAACTGCATAGCATCGGCATCATCTGCTACGATAAGGAATGACGCACGAATGACGTAACGCACCCATACTGTTGCCATCAGCGGAGTTCCGAAAAAACCAATGACAGCGAAATGTTGCCAATACATTCGTTTTTTATTATTCTTATTCCAATATTATTGCTGTTGCATACAGATGATACCGATCACATTGCATAAAAGTATCCATCTATCAAGGTAGAGAATGTTCCTATTAAACCAAACTGTTCAATAAGACATGCAATACCACATCCAGAATTAGGCATCTAAAGAGGAAGGTATCCTTTGAAACACGCACCCATAAAGTAAAATTCAGACGGTTATAGGAACCTGTTACATCCGTGAATTTGGTATATTATGTTTCAACACTCTAGAGAACTCACAATAACAAATATTTGACCATATGGTTATGCTTATATCCAAGATATTATTAATAATTTTAATTAGATAAGGTGTATCTGCCGTGCAATACTTTGGTTACGTGGTGTTGGTATTTTCAGCGATGCATGTTTTCACTGTTTGCAACGCTCCAGCCATTGACGTCACGCCCCTCATTCACTATGCCGCTGTTCTGCATGTTTAGACGTATCAAGTCATTATTTGTTAAGTTAATATAAGTTAAACTGACCAACCAAATAATGTTAGCATACAGAACAGGTAACCTTAAACCAATATATAATGCAAATGGCACAATGACAGTTATTTCCAAAGCATTCAAGATGTGAATAATAGTATACATGTACCACAGACCTGTACTAATTAACACGCAGACATTTACAGAACACCAACATTTCTGAATAGTGGTAAATCCCCCCAGTCAGGATTTGATAAGTGAAACTGTATGTATAACATAAACCGAAATTTCCCGCAACTTACAAATCTAAGAACTACCTGTGCCACCAGGCAAAGCGCTCTTCACTCTTAGAACCATAAGTCAGAGCATGTGTCTCTCTCTCTCTCTCTCTCTCTCTCTCTCTCTCTCTCTCTCTCTCTCTCTCTCTCTCTCTCTCTCTCTCTCTCTCTCTCTCTCTCTCTCTCTCTCTCTCTCTCTCTCTTCTCTCCAAATTCCCCTGTGTTCAGCTACAAGAAAAATAATTAAACTTCAGGATGGTGCATTTCCGACAATGTTTAAAAATCAACCCTCATATTTATAAAACAGTTAACTCATGAAAGAGAGTATCCCGATGAACGTGTGAATCAGGTATGTGTACGTAATCAGCAACAAGTTGAAGAATGGAATGAAGAAAACTTAAGCGGATAATGTTTATAGATAAGCTGAAAAGTAGAGATGCGGGTTCCTTCAGTTTAATAAGCAGGCCTGAGGATGATTTATGTTTCACGGTGTAAAGTAGGTGATACATTGGCCACTGGACCACCAAATATGATTGTGTATATTAAAATCATGCATTCTCGTTTAGTGTGCGTATTTCACAAATATTCACAAGCTCCCATGAAGCAGTTTCAATGTTGTTTGGGTGAGATTTTAATGTGTGATTTTAATGTGCGATAAACGGACAAATTTTGACTGTCTGCTGAGCCATGTTGTGGGATTTAAATAGGAAGATGTGAGTACCAAAGACAATTTTTCATTGTTTTTGAGTTGGTTTGAAAACACTGATCTTAGTTTTGAATGCAAAACAAAACTAAAATTGGGGTTCTTTAGAAAGCAACTGCAACTTTCGGTATCCACAAAACCAAGGTACTCGTCAGAAATAATATTTTGGACTTCAACATTATTTTACCGTTTAATTGGAGTTTATGGTTTGATTCATATAAGGAAGGTCCTGACATTTTCCCATCCATCTTATTAAAGGAGGTTATTCCGCGAGTTTTCTACTAATGTACAAATTGGTAGAAATTTATAACAAATGTTCTTAAGCAAAATATTTTAGAGGAAAACGTAAACTTATTGGTGAACATGAAAGAAACGTGTCTTGCAAGATTAAATTTATGTTACACACAAGCAGAGTAACAAGGGTGAGAAAATAGAAAGGATTGCCATGAATAAAAATAAAGATGTAGATACAACCATTTCAATCTAGACATTCAGGATATCTTCTCCTTTTTCTGACAGATACCACTGCCTTCTTTGCAATAAAGAAACGTAAACCGCATTTCATTACATCAAACAAGTACTAAACATACACACTACTCATTGTCTTATATGACAGCAACAGGATCAATAAAAGGAAGTTTCAACTCTCATTGAAAGGGGATTTACAGAATTAATCAAGTAGTGACAAAGACCTCTTCTTACTCATTGGTTCTGTGTATTCATTAAAATACATAAGAAACAACTGACACAACGTAATAAATTGGACTTTCAACATTCCAAACAAGGATGACTTTATATCCGAAGCTGCACGAGATTGGCCCCAAACATAAGAAGGTATCTGTATTATTCTATATATTCTATCATTTTAAAATATGTTCATGAGGAAGCTAAGTTCAGTGATTTAACACATCTTTATGAATCAGAGGAAAATTGTCTAATTAAGGAGGCTTCTACACTAACAAGAAAGGCATTTGCCCCCTCTTCTTTCGAGAAGCAAAATGTTTCTCGAGCCTTAAAACTATACCATGAAGAAAATAAAAACATTGCAGCCCTGCAAATGCAGAATGTTGAATATTCTGTGGAATATTCTACAGGAACAAATACATTTTCTCCGACTTTTTGAAGGTGTGGCATTCTTCAGTAGTCAGCGGTAAACTCATAAATGAAACAGAGGTTGCCCTTACATACACTTTGGATAGTTTTGTACATATTGTAAATGCATACTTTGTAACTTTAAATGGAAGTACGTTTTGGCAGGAAAGTTCCAAACTGATAGACTAGAGCGTAGTTTTGGGCAATATTGACAAGTGATTGGTGGAATTTATCATAACAGGCATTCATGTAATGAGGATAGAGGAGTAATTGCAGATACTCCTAACCAGGAACAGCTTGTACTGAAATTTAAAAAAATTGACAGATACGCAGATTGGAATGGAGTCAGCAAATTGAGGTTATAAAACAGAAATAAGCAGAAAACCTGGAGACAAAGTTTACTAACTCCAAATACTGATTTAAATATATTGATAGATCTCCAGTACAAATTTTTATTTACTCGGTAATGATATAAAAATCTTAGTTGAGGGTCAAATGACCATGGACTTGTTAAGAACTATCAGATCCTAACACCACAGGGGTGAAGCCGAGATAGGGAAAATGGCAACAAGAGATTTTAGTTTGCCACTCGAAAATAGAGGCACTGGCGTACTTGATCACAAAGGCGATTGGCTGATTTAGGTTCTGCTACAACTTTTAAATTTGTACTGGTTTGATTTTTTTAATTTACGTCCTCCAACGTTAAGTCATATTGGACGATGAATGGAATGGGTGAAATGATGCTCAAATGAGCCCAGGGTCCACCGAGCTTAGAGTTACCCGACATTCGTCTTTCAGGATAAGGGGAAAACCTGGAAAAAACCTTATCCAGGTAACTCACCCTGACCGAGATTCAAACTCGGGACCTCTTGAACGTGAGGCAGACATGTTACCACCACGCTACCGAGGCGGGCTACTGGTTTGATTGTTGTTTGGCCATCTTGAAAATTTCAATGTGGAAGGATTGTTCTAAGTTCCTGTGGAAGAAAGAAAAGCTCGCGTGATCTTGGCTACTTACTCCAGGTAGAGAGAATAATAAGATATTTGTGTTTAAAAATGTCATTATTACTGGAGGTCTACTGTGAATAGCTGTTGTACTGTAAGATGCTATAACACGTTATTGAATGGATTGCTGTGAAAACCATTCACGGAAAAATAGAATCTTATTGGCATTACGCCCGTCACGGTAGCGTGGTGGTAGAGTGTCTGCCTCACGTTCAAGAGGTCCCGAGTTCGAATCTCGGTCACGGTGAGTTACCTGGATAAGTAGTATATCGGAAATAGGCACCCTTCCCGAATTCAGAAGTACACTGCAACGAGCTCACATACGCATCCTTCAACCACCACGACAAACGTTTCCACCGACACGGGTCTCCACGCACGGCCTACACGTGTGTGGGTGTTTTGTCTTACCCCTCACCACTAAGAGGAACCCACATCGAGGGTGTCAGTTTGGCTCGGGACCCCGGGATCGCCAATTCCCGTGCCTACCGCAGTAGGCCCCTAGGGGGACTGCGAGCGTAGCTGAAGAAATATGGGAACAGAGATGGTAGAGCTAAGTGGTAGAGCGAAGTAGGAACAAGATTAGGGATAAGTAGAGATAAATAGAGACAACACCGAGATCTATAATATTTTTATAGATATTATATATATCTAATATTTTTAACATTTACTATATCCTAATAATTGAGTTGAAGTACAAGGCACAGCGTAAGTCTTGAGGAGACCTGCGGATGAAATGATGATAACAATTACATTACTATGTTAAAGACCCATACGGGCTTACCTTGAGGATGTGTAGCCTGTGCTGCAAGGTTGCGACGTGCAGAATAGCCGCCACTGGAGGACCGCATGACAATCCTGATTCTAAGATCAGCGTGACCTACGAAATAACTCTAACTATAGTGAATCAAACTCAAACGAGCAATTACTGCCAAAATACGCAGTCTTTAAATACAGTTTTTTCAATCTGCGACCTATTGTCAAATCAGCTTTCGCACGCTAAACAAGCTACGTAAGCGTTTCCCAAACAAAACTAGTCACGATCATATTCCTCAAAACATCCTAATTGCAATTCAGCTTTATATGACTCAGATTACTTTAGTAAGCAAACTCCATGTCCGACCACCTATAGCTACGTGGAAACTGATGGTATAAGCTAAGGTCACGTGAAAACTCGTATTACTTTATTCTCAAAGATCGGCAGAATTAAGGACTTAACAGTGTAAAATGTGTGTTAACAAGTAACAGAAAATAAGCATTACTTAACAAGATTCCTGAATTTGATATGTTCCTAAGATTCCTCCTTATACGTGACTATATATATATATATATATGCACATGCTCGTGTATTTTCATAACTTAATTATAAACTTTATGTACCCTGTAACTTGTATCCTAATAATTATGATTGTTTTTCAGAAATGATTTCAAAGCATATTTACTGATGTTAAGTTTCGTCAAGCACATATTTTTTCTAATGTTTCGGTACACTTCAGGATGTCAGTGTATCAGTTGTATGCCCAATCGTTTCCCTCACGTCAATATTTGTACACTAAACATCTATGTGATAAATTCTCTTCCTATTACTTCCTTCTCTTAACTATCATCACTTTTCAAATTTTAATGTACATACATTAACAGTTAGATATGGGAATGCATATCCACATAGGAAACTGGTGGCAGATTATTCGTGGATAGTGGAAATTGTGCTAATCATAACCTACTTATTCCAGCAATTAAAGAATTGCAATATGCAGTACAATTTTTATAGAAGCAAGACACCAAATTACCTCCTAGGGTTCAATTGTGCATTTTCCGCAGATAACTGTAACAGCTTAGGTGATATAAATGAGGTATATAGTCGCGCTGCGCCAACGGTTACCATGGATTTATCTTTGTTAACAGAAACCTCTCAGATAACGCACTGATTATTCTTTTAGAATGAGAGGGATACTGACGCGCTTCCCGGACCGTGGTAAACACCAATGAACGCATTACTGCAGGCAAAGGAATTCACAGGAATCACAAATAACAGATATATGTTCACTCCACGTGGAGTAATCATTACGTTATATGAGAGGTATCTATTACCAAAGATAAATCCACGGTAACCGTTTGAGCAGCGCGACTACACCGTTAAATACGAGGGTGGTCTGAAAAGTTCTCGGCCTGATAGTGAAATGTGACAATTCATGATTTCAAAGTAGTTTTATTTTTCAGCATAATCTCCTATAATATCAATACATTTTGTCCAGCGGTGTTCCATTGCCATTATCACATCTCTGTAAGGCTCCTCTGGAAGTGCTGCAAAGTGCGCATTTACAGGCACAATTGCTTCTTCAGTTGACTGAAGAAACTATCATTGCTTTTGAGACGAAAAGCGCCTAACACCCAGGAATTTCTTTAGTTTTGAAAACAGATTGAAATCCGAGGGAATCAAATCTGTGAATTAGGGTAGCTGATCCAGCACTTCATAGTGCCGATCTCTCAATTTTCCCATTGCGAAAACACTTTTGTGGGCAGGTGCATTGTCTTCATGGAAAACTAATTTTTCTTTTTTAATTTGGGTCTGTTTTGCCGAATGCTTGCATTCAGTTTGGTTACAAGTTGAGAGTAGTATTCTCCAGTAAAGGTTTCACCATTTTCGAGATAGTCAATCGACAAAATACCTATATCATCTCATAACACCGATGCAATTATCTTTCTCGCAAATGGCACCCTTCTCGCCTTCTTTGAAACTGAAGAACAAGATCCCGTCCACTGCTCGACATCTTGCTTAGATTTGGGTGTGTAGTGATGAATCCATCTTTAATCCACTGTGAAATATTGGCACAAAAAGTCAATTCTGTTGTTCTGAAAATGTGCCAAGACTTTTCAGAAAATGTCGTGAGAATGCGTTTGTTATACACAGTGAGGATACGCGGCACCCATCTTGCGCAGAGCTGTTTCACGTTTATTTCCAGATGCAAGATGTGAACAATACATTCCCTATAAATTCCAAGAGTATTAGGAATTTCACACACCTTTGTACGCCGGTCTTCCAAAATCATGTCATGCACTCTTTCAATAATTTTCATTGTGATTACAGTGATTACGTCCTTTGTCTGGATCGTTTTGGACACATTCACAGAAACCTTTAAAATCGGCTGCCCATTTCTTCACAGTGGAATCTGAAGGTGTAGGTTCACCATATACATTTACAATCCGCAAATAAATGTCTATATGTGTTAAACCTTCTTTTACGAAGACCTTTATCACAGTACGATACTGGAGTTGCTCCATTTTTAAAGCAGTGTGCACTTCCAATGCTTCAAACAACTGCCTACAGTCAACTATTGCCTGGATTGACCTGTAATTTTACACAGGTTGTACCAACGCAAGGGGCAAATATCGTCCAAGTAGTGCTGCAATTTCTGGATGAGGCCGAGAACTTTTTATACCACCCTTGTACATATTTGCAATCATGCTTTTGCGCAGTTGACATACTTTATTTTATATTTTTAGCTTCTGTAATTAAAAGGCATTGTTATCTTAATGGTTATTCTAGTTGATAAGTGTGCACTGTAATTGGAAAACCCTCTTATTTTCATACAATGTAAAAATAAACAGATAGATAAAAAATGGTTGGAGGGATGGATGGATGGATGGATGGATGGATGGATGGATGGATGGATGGATGGATGGATGGATGGATGGATGGATGGATGGATGGATGGATGGATGGAGGGAAGGATGGATGGAGGGACAGACGGACGGATGGATGGATGGATGAGCGAATAATAAATCCACGCTTTAGTTATGTATCTGACTTTACTACTCACGAAGCAGCGTAAAAAAACAATATATAATGTGGGATGAGAACATCACTGGTCGTGTGGTGGTGTGAAGTAGTTTCAGCATTGTACAAATGCAGCATTATCTAAAAGTTCAACTCTGAAGTAGCAAAAGTAACAATATGAAACAATAATTGCAAAATAGGAAAGTTGCCGGTTACCCCGCTATTGAAATGCATCGATAAATTTAAAACTATATGTAATTACAAACTTCTACTGAGGGACCACTTCTTAAGGCCAAAAGTTTACTCCAAAAAGCAAAAATCATTAGTACACATAAGAAAACAAATTCATTTACATTCAACAACGTGATACTATATGGTTTAAACAGCTTAAAAATGAGTTAGCACACAAAATTTGCTCCTAATCAAGAAAACCACCAAGGGACAAGCCTTAAAAGTAACTCAAGCAGCGCACAATTGCATTCAGAAGAATAGCCACATAGAAGTTGCAGTAAGTTACAAAAATAAATTCCGATTAAATATTATTTAAGTTCTAGATCTCAGCAAAACCGAAGAAGAGGTTTCTTCCCATGTAAAATTCAATAACTGAGATATAATAAGACCAATCAATGCGAATAAGTATTCTGATGCAGCAGCTATTGCTCAAAGTTAATGAAAGGTAGCCACCACGGAGCTAGAAAATGTTGTTATTGTTGTCTATGGCTGGATTTCAATCTATTAGGTAACCAACGTCTCATTACAAGCAAATTAAAATTAACAAATGTTATACATATAAGCAGCGGCGGCCGGTGAGGCATTGTATTTGCGGTGCCATAATAAATAACTAATGCATTAATTAAATAATTAGATAAATAAATACGCGATAAATAAATGAATAAGTAATAAATGAATGTTAAAATATAAATATATGTACCAATTTCGAACGATTTAGGTAATCTTATGAATAATCCATCTCATTTTATAATATACTATACCAAACAGAACGTACAGGGAAATGGAAATAGATATTTATTACATCCGTACTCTTGTTACGCACAAGTGTAACGAGTACAGTAAAAGTTTGATAATACAAGTCATGGAGAATGTGATACGAAGCGTTCGTGTACGATTTCGCGACAGACAGGTATCTTAAGTCCCGTGCTTTACTGCACTATAGCGGATAAAGCGTAAGTCATGCGCCAGAGAAATCTCGGCACTACCTGCTCCCGTAAGAAGCCGTGTATAAGCAGACATCCCAGCCCTAAATACAGGCACTTATGAGCGTAGATGGTGTCGTTCTAGAATCGGCACCAAGCCAAGGAAAACAATCAGGACAGAGCGCTTGCGTTTAACGCGCCTATTCATACGAGGGAGCAGATACTCAGAAACAATATTTTTTGCGCAATTCGTATATCCTTCTCTTTCTTTCGTTTTCATACAGATGGTGCCATGGCATAGCGGCATTATCTCAGCCGCCTCTGCATACAAGTAAACATAAATAGGAGCACACTGTTCCAGCGCAAACATGATAATGACTCGCCAGAGAAATAAAACCGTTTGGATGTTTCTACTTTGCGGATGTTCTGGAAAATTCATTCGGCCAAATAAGCGAATATTGTCGAAAAGCGAGCCACTCAACACATCAACGACGCTGGCGAATGAGTTTTGCGGTGACAGAGAGAAATTCTGGTGAGTGAGGAGCTCGACGTAGTGAATCTCGTGGATTGAGTGATTTCGCGTGAGCGATGAGAAATGGAATAATGTAGACGAATTCACAGAACACAAAAGTACCTTTGGGATTTCTATTCTTTTTCAGTCTTTTACAGGAGGTTGGCAAATGTAGATATACCATATGCAGCTGAAGATGAAAAAAAAGGCATTTTTCACTTTAGTTAATCACTTCCAAGGGCGAAACTGTTCATAATAATTTATAGTAAGTCATATATGCACTCCAGTTAATACAGCTGAGCCAAACAATTAACAACATATATTCAAAATACATAGGTGGTGTCTCATGGACACATTGGCCAAGTACAGAACTTCAGAAAGCGGCTACCCATTTTCTAATCAAGCCAATACAGCTCAGCCAAACAATGAGCAACATATATTCAAAATACATAGACGATACAAAATATTAAGCAAACTTTTATGAAAATGGTTAGTCATAGAATATTTATTTTATGTATCCTTTTTCCTTGTAGTGAGATTTTGAGTTTTTGATATTGTTTGTCGTTCACATAAACTTTACTGAGAATGAAAAGAGGTTTGTGTTCTACTTACATAGAATTAAAAAATTTGGACCATTTTATGGTTCGATAGATTAGATTAGATTGATTTGCGTTCAGTAGGTTCACTTGTAGCCAGAAAAGGCTGTGAACATTGAACATGTCTAGAGGTATAAAGTTTAATAGCATATATGTCTTACAGTTATGTCTTTTAACACATTTTTTTAAAACATGAAGGTTCTTACCTACTGTTACACTCACTTGATATACTCACTTTATCCTTACAAAATCTTCTTCCTAGTTCATGTTAAACTGAGATGCACATTTGCTGAAATGGTTTCATTATACATTTTATTGGAGATATCAGAGGTATACGAAAGATGAACCAATAATTATTTGGAACATTTTGTCTGAAGTTTTAAATACAGTTATGTGTAAACAATTTCTTGATAGTAAAAGGGAGATGTTTTACTGACAGATCATTTACTTTTAGAAGAAAACAAGACGTCTTGAAAGCTAAATGCTCCCTTCTCAAACTGATGCAGACTGCTGGAGCATGGTGTTAGTGTATTGTAGTTTGCAGTACTGTTGTCCGCTGGTGTCTTTTAAAGAAATTTTATGCTGAAGTTTTGCTTAGAAGTAACCTAAAATTGATATCTCGACCGATATTTTTCAAAATAAAAATGTTTTCTCCACACTGTTAGTTAATTGAAGTTCAAGATGATTTTCAAAAGTTCAGGATCAGGACTGATTTCATGGTTTTCTAGCCAGAAGTACGCCGCTACTGCAGTAACAGTTACAGCAATTTGCATTGGGCTGTGGATGGGAGAAAATGAGCTCTCGAAACATACCCTGTATTTTAAACACTAATGATGTAGTGTTAGTAAACCGATTTACTTTCATTACCTAAAAATAGTTACTTTTAAAAATGTGATGTGCTACACTCGCATTGATTTCTTCACTCTTGTAAAACTAAACTTGCAAATGCTGACACCTATAAGTAGGTACTTCTTGTTAATCGACATAAACATTATCTTAGTACTAACTTTCCTGTAAGTGCAATCGGAATACGGGAATACAGTAGGCTTTAAGTCAACTCTTTAAACAGTTGGTGAATGAAGGGAAGCTAGCTATATCCTAAAGATTTGCCAAGCTTGATCCAATGGATCCACAGACCAACAACAGATGTGTTCCTTCTACAGATGGAGAGGTGAAAAGGAACAATTCCACTGCCTGCTTATAAAAATGAGGTGCCCTTAAAGTTGAAGCTTGCTCAATAAACAATGCTCTATGGTAGCTCAAAGGTTGAGAGCGACTGGACGAAAACCAGGAGATCCGTGGTTTAAATCCCGGCCATGGCATTGAATTTTTCATGTTGACTCTATCCAACAAAAATCTTAGCCTATGTGTGGCTAGTGTGGAGATATTATTAATTTCCATCAATTAACTAAAATGCTATGTCTCCTTATATAAAACAGTCTGGAGTTATAGTCCCCCCTTTGGATCTCCGGCGTGGAACTTTATTTGGGAATTTGAACGTTACTACAGTGGAATGCAACAGGATCAAGTCAAGACAAGAAAGCAGGACTACACAATTCACTGCATGAGAAAAACATTGCTAATTTTGGTATCATGGAAACAAATATTCCAAAATACATTTTACAGGATTAATGAGCATTAGATACACACAATTTTTTTGTGTAGCAAGATTTTTTCCCATCTCGTATGGGTTATGAAAAAGTCATGCGGATTTTAGAGGACTTATGAAGAATTCCCAAAAGAATTCAACATATACATTTCATTTGTCATAACATATCTTAAATATACTAAGCTTAAATCAATATTAGAACACCTTTTTTTTTTTCAGAAAACAAATTTTTGAAAGATGTCCCCGAAAAGGGTGGTCTGGGACCCATGATTTTCTTGAAAATTGTGCTGCATCCTTGGAAGATATTCAATTTAGATACCAAATTTGGTTAATTGATTGAAATTAATTGTTCTTCTACACTAACCATGTTAGGTTAGGAATAATAAAGCCACCTCAGTACAGCACTACTTTATTTCAAAGAACATACGTACAAAGATAATACACTTAACCTCAATGAGGTTCAAGAGGAAGGCATTTCTCCACATCTTCCCCACCCTGGTCAATCTCCAAGGGGATGAACAGTTGTACGGGTCAGTGATCGTGCCTCCATGTGTGAAGTCTCACTGTTCTAATGTTGCCATCCACCCCCTTCATGCAGTTCAACTATCCGGCCTTTCTTTCACATATGCCTTGAACGGACTGGTTCTTGGATAAAAGCAACGTCTCCGATTCTCAGCTGGGGGAACTTTTACTGGGGTTGTAGGACCTCATGAAAACTCCTCAGTTGAGTGAGGTATTCCCTGGACCAACGTTTCCATATATCGTCAGCCAACTTCTGCCGTCTCCTGAATTCTCTTGTTAGCGACACGCTCGTCGTAGGCTCAGGTTAGTTTTGCTGTGTGCTGGTGTCAGTAGTCCAGAACCTGCTTCTGCTCCTTACGTTATAGGTCTGGAGTTCAGGGTTGTTTCAGTCATTATCAGGACAGTGCTTAAGCATTCCTCCGTAACTTGGGCTTCGCCTAATACTTTCCTCAGGCAGCGTTTAATGGTGCCGACCATTCTCTCCCACGATACTGCCCACCAAGCAGCCCGTGGAACAATAACTTTCCAAGAAATTCATCTTTCTGCTAGATGCTGGATCTTTGTTGCAGCAAGGGAGTCCTACAGTTCTACCAATGCTTTGTTGGCTGCATGGAAGGTCTGGGCGTTATCTGTGTAAATGGTCTGAGGCAGGCCACGCCTTCCTGAAAATCTCTGCAGCGCGGAAAGAAAGCTATCTGTTATCATTGAGATACATAGCTCCAGAAGCAGAGCGCGAATATTCGTACAGGTGAACAGTGTGATGTAGCTCTTCCTAAAACATCACTCCTCACCTTAATGTATAGAGATCCTGCGAAATCTATACCAGTGACTTCGAAGGCGTTCACTTGTTTATTCTCTGTCGCTAAGAAGAGGGGCCTCAATTGCTTGGCCGAAGGGATTCTTAGCCAGTTTGCATGGAAGATATTGTTCCAGTACTTTTTTGATTGACTGGTGGGTTTGAAAAATCCAAAACTGCTCCCGCGGTTCACATAGAACCCGAAAACCCAGATGACGTGCGTGTACTGAATAATCAGTCGAACGAAATGGTGGTGGCCATCAAGTAGTGTTGGATCTTATTGTGATCTAGAAAGATTGTCGGTTCCCTGCAGGCGTCCTCCATGATGGATGAGTCCATCGTCTAGAAACGGATTGAAACGAGACTTTGGACGCATTGGACACGGGTTAAGTGCTTTAAAGAGCTTGTAATTCAGATGGAAAAGATTCCATTTGTGCAATCTTTACCCAAAGATACCGCGCAGTGGAAAGTTCATGAGCTGCTAACTCTCCTGAAGATCTTCGTGAAAGTCGTGAGTCTTATGAAACGGTGTATCCATGTTGTTACCTGCAGCAACTTGATATATGAGCTATATCTGGAAGCATCAATAGAGGGTAGAACTTGTGTAATCACCAGTACGTGTTGTCTCGTGTTCTTCAATTCCGGAAGCTGGGTATTAGACACATTTTCTTGAGGCTAAAATTCTTGGTGATTCACCAGCTACGATGGTCCGTGCCACAACACCGTGAAAGTATGGAGTTCTTTTGCTGCAAGTCCACGTGAAAGTAAATCTGCGGGGTTGTCCTCTCCTAAACAGTACTGATATTGAGCTAGAGTCAGAGTACTTTAAATTTTGTTACGCAGTTCGAAACTAAGGTCTTCCATCTGTTGGCGTCACTCCGGATCCACCCCAAGGTAACCATCGAATCACTCCAAAGAATTGGCAGAAATATTTTAGCCCACTATGCTGGCCAACAGCTACAATCGTGGAAGGGTTTCCTTCTTCACAGGTGACAACCTAGTTTTGCAGCAGACTACATGAACCGAAGCTTTCAATACTCGGATATAGATGGCTGCATCATAAGTCCTTTTACTGGCATCGCAAACATACACATGAAGTGTTGACTGTCTTAAATGATAAAAGACATGTAGGTGGAATTTCTGTGGTCTAGCAAAGGCTTTTGATTGTGTTAATCATGACATTCTTATAGCAAAATTGGAATTCTATGGGCTAAAAATGAACATTTAATATGGTTTGTATCATATCTAAATGAAAGAATACAGAGTGTCGCAGTAGCTGTCAGTGATATTGGTTAAGGAAAACAAACTTCGAACTGGAAAGTAATAACTCATGGAGTACCCAAGGTTCCATTTTAGGGCCTTTATTATTTCTGAAAAGTGGTCAAATTTATAACCTGTCGTACAACACATACTGAAATAGAAATCGGGATTAATGATATGTCATTAGGAGAAATTGACAGCATAAAATTTCTGGGCCTTCAAGAGGACAGATGTTTAGATTGTAAAGCTCACATAAATTATATCTTACCTAAACTCAGCTCTGCCTGTTATGCTATCCGAGAGCTGGTTAGTGTGAGTTCTATTGACACACTTAAATTAGTATATTATGCATACTTTAACTCTATTATGGAATATTATTTTGGGGCAACTCCATCAGCTTGAGGATATATCCCTCCGAGAGGCGCTCTTCTTACATGGACTATCCAGCGGCGACCGATTTCATCAGGGAACGCCCGTAGTATCTTAGGCGCGAGGACCCTTCCGTAGCCGTTCACATCTTCCCCTAGTGCGCGGGGAGCTTTTATCCGGCGATGACACTCGATATAAGCAGTGTTGAGCGCTTCCGTTTTAGCGGACTGTATAGGCCTTATATCCTCCAGGTAGTCAAGGTGGACCTGTACGATTCTGTTTCTGTCGCCGTTGCGAGACTGCAAATGTTCTTTGTCTCTTGGAAGGTTTCCGCAATACCCTGTAACGGGATTTTGGTTTCGATAAATTGCACTTCTTGATGATTGAATTTGATTAACTATATATTATTTGATTGTATGATCCACTTGTTACTATTGCGAATACCGAATAACACTTTTTGAATGTTATTAACTTTCCTTTTACAATTATATTCACCGCAACATCTTTCATCGTTGTGAAACACGACTGAAGATTATAACACTTTTCTCAAGATTATTGATTTTCTTGTCACTATAGTTACTTCCACTTTATTTTGTGATCGGCCGATCCACTGGCAAGTCACCACATCACGTCATACCACGTCACACCACTACTACTTCGGCCAATCACACTACTACATACATTTTTATATATTTAAATTATTAAATATATTTACATAATTAGTTTTTATAAATTTATAAACCTTTCATACTTCAAACATAACCAAAAAGTACTGTTACAACCCTCAACCTGCGGTTTCGGCTCCCCTTCTAAGTAGCCGCGAAGGAACATAGGTTTGTTTATTGTGGAGAGGTGGGCATCTTTATCTATTGAGAATTCAAATTGCTCCCAAAAGCGCTACCAGGTCTCCACGCCTCTTAAAAATGGCTCGATTTTAATGGGTGGTAGCCGAAGAGTGTGTAGCTGATGCAGCAATAGCACTAGGAACAGGCAATTCAGGAATACCTGTACTCTCCGTGTTGGCCACCAATTTTTTTTTCCGGCCAAACATGATGTTCTCTGGATTGCGCGTTTTTCACATTTGTAAGCATCTGCCTGGTACTTGCTGTCACCCACGAAGCCGTGAATGTCATCGTAGAGTGCTGTAATTTAGCCAAAGTATTCTGAAGCCTGTCACGATAGTATTCAATCATCCAGGGTCTTCTCATCTTTGAAGGCATTCACTTCTGCGACGAATCGCATAGCGTTGTTTCTTTCACGAGTGCGTTTGCGTTTTAAATTGCTTAATGCACAGCTTTGTTCAGACTCACCCTGCATGGTGTAGTACTATGCAGTGACTGCTCTTGTCAAGGAGTGCAACAGCTGCAGCTACTGGTTGGTTTGTGCGAGGACATTAATTGACCTATATATGGCGCAGTGATAGCTGAGTGGAAGTCGACTGTTCCCGACTTTGCGTACAACGTGAGTGTTCCGTTGGTTGGCTGCTATGAGAATAGCAGTTTTACGATTGATGACATGCACAATTTCATACCAGAAACCCAATTATACTTCATTTCATTGATATTAAGAAACATGTGCTGTAGTAGTGAGTAAATGAGTCTTTCATGCGTTAATACCTGATTATTCGATAAGAGCGTTGAGGCGTATCGACCTTCAGGTGACCAGCGCTGCCATCGTCCCTTATCGGATCTTATCTGATCGATTAGAAGATTGAAATATTAGTGAGCTGATGTAAAGTTACGATACACAAATAGAGCGAGCCCGCCTCGGTAGCGTGTCTGCCTCACGTTCAAGAGGTCCCGAGTTCGAATCTCGTCAGGGTGAGTTACCTGGATAAGGTTTTTTCCGGGGGTTTCCCTTATCATTGAAGACGAATGTCGTGGACCCTGGACTCATTTGAGCATCATTTCACCCAATACATTCACCGTCCGATATGACTTAACGTTGGAGGACGTAAATTAAAAAAAAAAAAAGAGCGATTGGAAGCTGCGTGTGTCTATATTATATGTTTTCTAGCGCCTACCGGTATATAACACGTTGCTGTACAGAACACATGATTATATCTGAATATAAACTGCGCTCGCCGAGTATGCAATAAGATCAGGGTAACATCTCTGTTGCGAATGTTTTCCGATACACCTCGCTTTGCCATGTAGTACGTGTCCTTCAGCTGCGTGTTTGCACAAATACTGCTTTCAGCGTTATCACTGCGCGTCTTCCATCGGCATTAGTGAGCACGCTGTAGTCTTCTGTTCTTTCCAGAGTGTAGAAAGAACCTGTTACTGGTATTATCCACACTTATTTCATATGCACACACGGAAACTAAACAGTGGTTTGCTTGTGTACCGAGATTTCGGCACCAAATGTTAGGATAGGAATACCAGGATAGTGTATAATAACGCCATCTTAGTACAGCGCCAGTGTTGCCAGGTCTGCCAAAACAAAAGCACATTTTGATTAAAAAAAGAGAAAGAGTAGACTCTTTTACATTCAAATTTTGTTAATGTATATAAATACTAATTGTAAAGCGTTGTTTTTTATTATTATCACTATCCGAATGATAGCGTGGTGGTAGCATGTCAGCCTCATGTTCAAGAGGTCCCGAGTTCGAATCTCGGTTCAGGGTGAGTTACCTGGATAAGGTTTTATTCCAGGGTTTTCACTTATGCTGAAAGACAAATGTTGGGTAACTCTAAGCTCTATGGACCCCGGGCTCATTTGAGCATCATTTCACCCATTCCATTCATCGTCCGATATGACTTAACGTTGGAGGACGTCAATTACAACTACAAAAAAAGAAGAAAAAGAAACCTTACAACTAAATTAAATGTGTAGATGAATCTGTCGGTTCATCCACAATAAGAGAAAGTTTATTTTCTCTCAAGACTTGCATATACCATTTCTTTACTTTCAAAACCCAAAACATTGTTTTGCAATTTCAGAATCAGGGCAAATGGAATTAACAAGAGATGGCATATATTCCATGACACTGAAAGAGATGTTATGTTCTGCTAGAAAAGCCACAAGCCGAATTTCCACTTCCTTTAGTTTGGTAATCAATGAGGTAGACTGATGAGCAAATGATAGTTTTCTGTCCAACCAGCCGTTTGGTAGACTGAATGTTTTTCAGTTACTGCATGTTTCTCTAAAGCACTTTCCCACCTGATGAAATATTTATGTTGATGCAAAATTAGAACCCTTATTAGAAGATTTTAACCAGCTGCCGAATTTTTTTTTTTTTTTTGCTTCCACTCAGGTTTGTAAAGCTGACTGTATCTCTGCTTCTTACTCATGTTTAAGAAGACAGTAAGTAGATACCTTACACTATGGTAACATGGAAAATAAAAAGGCATGCACTAAACTGTCGCTTATCCTTACAGACAAACGTCGGGTAGCTCTAAGCTCCATGGACCCTGGACACATTTGAGCATCATTTTACCCCTTTCATTCACCGTCCGATGACTTAACGTTGGAGGAAGTAAAAAAAAAAACTGTCGCTAGCAAAGAATTGAACACTGGTATCAAAGTTCTTTATGAAGCTCAACCACAGAGCAAGAGGAAAAGGTATGCTGGTTTTAAGTCACGTTTTAATATTCAATTTTGCTGAATTACTCAAATGCCACCACTGAAACCAACAGTAGTCTAAGAGGTAGAAAATAAATCAATGCTTAGGTAATAAAACTGTTTAGTGGCATATTGCACGTGTGTGTGTATATATATATAAACCACCGAGATGAACACTGACAATTTATTCAAGTAGCCGAACAGAGAGTAACAGAACAGTCAACAAATATCTCTTGTGTGCTGCTTTCACCAACAAATGTTAAGACTTAACACGAGTTTAGCAATAGTTAAAACAAAAATTGCATTTCACCAACAAGTGTAAGGTTTTAGTGTTTATTCGTAAGCTGATGGCTCCTCGCTGGTCTCGGATTTAAAACAGTAAACACAAGATGTGAGCTGAGCATATGCATGTTATAGTATTTATTGATGATTTAAGTTTGTTTTATGAGTCACTATGTTTACACTCAATCAACAACAAGTGAAGATTGAGTGTAAACATAGTGACTCATAAATCAAACTTAAATATGAAGAATACTTCACTGTTAATAATGCTTCTGCTCTTAATATTTATTTATTGATGACTTTGTTTACCATATTTTGTGTTTATGCAGTACTCAGATAGCACCTTGGGGAATTCACGGATTCAAATATATGATGAATCACTCATTACGATACGCCTTGCTTGGGAAAATAAAAGTTTAGGAGATTTAGAAGTTTTCATTTTTGAAAGTAGAGCAGTAGATTTCTAAAAAAGAAAGAAATCTCCTCCTAAATCAGTAGACCTGGCAACACTGTGCAGCACTACTTGATTTCAAAGAAGATACATACAAAAGTAATACACTTAACCTCAATGAGGTTCAAAAGAAAGGCATTCCTTAACAAGCCATCTGTGGGTTAAGGTTTGGAGGGGTAGAGTCAGACTTTAAACTTCAATGCCACAGCCAGAATGTTTCAGTGTAACTCTAACCAAATTTAGTATTTAACCAACATTTAATTATTGTTATGCTGCACACACAGAGCTGCACGCACACAACTTTTCCTAAAGTTTTTGAACAGTATATTTTCACTGGTTTTGGTTTCAAATTTTTGGGTGGAGAAGCTTTTCCTATTTACTATAAGTAAATAGTAGAGAAAGTAAAAAGTGACTGCTACCTATTGTCTTTAAAATTACATACTTTTTATCACAAGAAACAAAACGGACCTCATGCATTAAAAAATTTGAACTATTGCAAAATTTAAATCAGTAGCAGTGAATACCTTAGAAATAGCTAATGCCACAACAAAAGTAATACACTTAACCTCAATGAGGTTCAAAAGAAAGGCATTCCTTAACAAGCCATCTGTGGGTTAAGGTTTGGAGGGGTAGAGTCAGACTTTAAACTTCAATGCCACAGCCAGAATGTTTCAGTGTAACTCTAACCAAATTTAGTATTTAACCAACATTTAATTATTGTTATGCTGCACACACAGAGCTGCACGCACACAACTTTTCCTAAAGTTTTTGAACAGTATATTTTCACTGGTTTTGGTTTCAAATTTTTGGGTGGAGAAGCTTTTCCTATTTACTATAAGTAAATAGTAGAGAAAGTAAAAAGTGACTGCTACCTATTGTCTTTAAAATTACATACTTTTTATCACAAGAAACAAAACGGACCTCATGCATTAAAAAATTTGAACTATTGCAAAATTTAAATCAGTAGCAGTGAATACCTTAGAAATAGCTAATGCCACAAAACAATTTCAGTTTTGTATGCCAGTTACCAGTTATATATAATTGCATTAAGTTCATTAAATATGAAGAGAACTTCAAGGTCATTTACAGAAAATTGAAGATATAAAGGCTGTTACATATGTGGTTATCTTAAAAACGATAGCATGAATGAAAATGGTTAAAAACCAATTTTTAGGAAATAAAAACAGTAATTCCATTCTTATGTAGGGTTGTTTTGAGAGGGATGAACTTCTTTATAACTTGTTTCATATGTTTGTAAGGTGCAGAAAAATATCAAATTTGGTATTTATTCAATTTTTTTTATATGCCATTGAAATACTTGTATGAGCCTTTTTCTAAATATGTTTTATGTTTGGTTTCAGAAGACTTCAGGCTATGCATTTCTGATGAAATCTCAATATTGCATTTTGGTAAAATATAACAGTTGCTCTATTCAACTTACGTATTTATATGATGGAAAAGCGCTGAAGTTTTCCATTCAATTCTAAATGGTGGAATTCCTTGACAATTTTAACCATGCACTTTTGTTATTTATGTATACCTTTTTCTATCTCCCACGATCTACTATTTTTGGCAGAGCACAGTTTCTCCTCTACCTTAAAACAGTATCGAAAATAAAAATAATGCACTAAGGATATATACATTTATGCAATAACTTATACTGCATTTATTTCTAGATTAACCCTTCGTACATGCGCTGGGATACTAATGTCATTACAATTTGGCCGCCCGTTCTCCAACTCTGACATTTCTCGAGAGGGGGAAGCAGGCTGTTGCCATTTCTTTGGTGGGAATTTCAAGCAGAGGAACATGCGTATTTTAAATATTTCACCAACCAGTAGCCATGTTATCATAATAGCAATAATAATAGGACTTATGAATTTAAAAATCGGAATTCAGGCATGCACAAAATAGCAAAGAAAGTTCACCAGCGCAAGCAACTAAAGCCACATCGTCCAAACAAAATTAACCTGGCAACAGTGTTGTATTTGAAAACCACACCTAGCAGTGACAATGCTGATTGGTGCTAGCAGACAATTTTACTTTCCTGACCACGACACCGTATGTAAAGACTCCCAGTACTACCAACAGAAGCAGTTAGCGTGCATGAAAGGTGTGAATGAAATATTGAAGTACAATGATGTTGTGATGAATATCTTGCATGATTAATGAAATTGCAAGTTGGATTTCAATGTTTTAAATCTAATATAGTCCTATATTTTCATTCTAAAGATAATTTTAAGGATATGTTTTCAATTGCTCATTACTGTATGTTGGTACTATTAACCTTTCCACTCTGCCTCCTGCAACCGCAAAACATCAGAGCTGGAGATCCAATGGCCGTACTGTACATGCAGCTGGTCTCTCAGATCCTTTCAATAACCATCACTTTTAACTTTTATTGTGATCTGGGACTGAAGTGTTAGTAAATGAAGTAGTGTAATTATCAATTACTTTCATATATATTTTAAAATGAAAAATTATATTTTGATCGAGAGCTGTTATCAAAATAGAGATATATAAAAAAGAGCTGCAATCAAAATGCTGCACATATTTAATAGGATATTTTATGATATACTCTTGGCACACACTAACACAATGTTCAAGGCAATATAGTGAAGTGAAATAGTTTAACTCTTGTGCCATCTGAATGCCTCAAATCTTGTAGATTTAGTCGATAGGCTCGCATTACACCAACAAAGCCTTCATTTCAAATTGGTTAGTTTGTTGGACATCTCTCTCCCTAGAAAACATGGATAATTTGAATGTATCTATTAGAACAGTCAATGAGTTCCTCTTAATATAATTTTGTTCATTGTATCATAAGTCATACTCATAAGAATTTCTCTTGTTTCATCATCCGATGCTTCCTGTTTGTTATAGGAATCACTGCTAATTCTGGGTGCTGGATTTCTTCAAAATGGAATTATCTTTGGAACCATCAGCTGAACTTTCAGCCACTGAGCTGCTTAATTTTCTCCTATTCTGCCTCACAAGTATATGCCATGATCCAATTACAATACTTACTAAAATAAGGCATCAAGCCACAAATGTTCTGTTTTAGCACTAAACAAAACTAATACCACACGCATGCACTCTCAGAAATAAATATGCAGAGCTGATAAACTGACACCAGTGCATGCAGCTGGTTCGTGATACCATAGTACTGTCCGTCTTAAGCTTACTGGGAAGTGCTATTGTTAAAATACCAGGTTCATCACACCAAATGAATCCTGTTATACTCACTTAAAGGTATTGAGAAGATAGCTTCATGGAAGAAATGGTCAGATATTGTATTAATGTGAAAATATTCTCCTTGGTCTCACAGACCATCTGCCTGCACTGCCTAGTTAAGCAAAGTACAATCATTGAGTTAACTTTTTCTTGTACTCTTTTATTTACAAACTGTTTTGTAGTTATAGCAACTAAACACACTTCTGTACAAAACATTCAGTGATAGGAAATGATTTGCTTTTTTATTCAAATAAGTTATCATAAACCAAAACTTCACGCCTGTCTCTGTGGCTTCCTTTCTGTGAATGGCTTGCAGCTGAAACAAAAGATATTTGTTAAAGTTATACAAACTATTGTGAAACAGAGTCCTCATTGCAATAATTTCAAGTTAACCTATGAAGAGACTATTAAATCCCAACAACTTTAAAGATGAATATTACATATTCTAAATTCATATCAAAACAAAGGATCCACCAAAAAAATGTATACAACATTTACCAGGCTATAAGAGGATACTGATACTGTCAATTGACTTCAATTATGAATATATTATAATATGGTCTTTTGCTTGCCAGATGTTGGCAGCTTCATCACAATAGTCTCTAGTTACCTTGATGACAGTACAAAATTACTGAAGTATGCTTTATGTTCAAACAGTGAAAATGTATTCTGAAGTGGTTTATCGGGGTTGATAACACTGTTAAAGTGCACCATCAGTGGAAGAGAGTGTTTGAAACAGAACACTCACCTGCCTAATATTTGAACACATTACTGACAGACACATGGAACGATTTGGATATTCACAAATGATGATTGGGAAGACCACCTACAGCTATGAGGTCATAATTTCTAAAACTTTAAGTTCAGTTCAACATTTTAATATATAAATTAAATACAATTGATTAAATGTAGGGGGATTATGGCAAGTGCAGCAAGTTCCTCGAACCGCCACCAGAGGAGACCTATGACAAAATATCGTCAACTACACCAATGAGAACCAGTCAATGGCCGGTTGAGGATGGAGGCAAAGTCTTTGAAACATTTTCCGGAAAAATTTAAAAAGTTTTAAACCGTCTTATGGCTGAAGGAATTTTCCCAAAGCAGTGGAAAACAGCTAAACTGATATTACTCGAAAAACCAAAAAATTGGATGGTGGTATTTCATATAGACCCCTTTGTCTGATAAATGTGATAGGAAAGCTATTTGAGCAGATTATTAACAACAGACTGATTGATGAGATCCAAAAGAATGAGAGATTTGCGCAAACACAATTTGGTTTCAGAAAAGGGTTTTCAACATTAGATGCTTTGGAGACCATAAATATGATGAAGTCTGAAACAACAGATATGAATAAACCATTTGCTGCTATGGTCACTTTAGACGTGAAAAATGCTTTTAATTCAGCACCATGGAAGGGTATAATAAGGGAACTAAAAAGGAGGGTATTGCACCGCACTTAATAAAGCTTATATGCAGTTACCTGGAAGACAGGCAAATATTGATTGGAGAAAGCACAAGGTTGGATATGAGTTGTGGTATCCCGCAGGGATCGGTCTTGGGCCCTACCCTGTGGAATTTCTTAAACTAGAAATGCCATTAGGAGTCAAAAGCATTGGATATGCAGATGACCTGGCATTAGTTATATTTGGCAAGACCAAACATGAATTGGAGGGAAAAATAACATGGTCCGTGAACAAAATCAAAACATGCAAAACGTTATGACATTAACGTTTTATGTTAAGAATAGCAGATTTTCTTGAAAAATGTTGTCTGGCATATTTAGCTGTACGTGATTCAAGTGATATTTATTATTTATGGACTGTTGCTGTTTTTAATTGCTGTTTTCTAAAATTGATAAAAAAAATCTTGAAATGTGTACTTTTAACACATTGTAAATATAAATATCTTTATATCAAAGTTTTAGGTGAAGGGTGGAATACAAAATACTTCCTCTGCTTGATATACCACTACAACTAGGAAGTAAAAGGAGGGAAGAGGGTTTTATAATTTTCAAAGCAGAATCCTCAGAATGTTAGTGATGTAAGTTTTCAAGGTTATCTACCACTAATAGTAATGAAGTTTGCATGTTAGCTGAATGTTACAGTCTGCTACTGATTAAGGGGCTACTCTTGAAACTCCACTACTACCTTCCTATTATTTGCCTACCTATTGTGGACCATGTTGCTGATGAAGTAGCATCATTGATTGCTTGAATTACAGGCTGCCTTCTTGCCAGAGAAACTTTCAGCTGTATACCTGAGACCATACTTCCATCTACCTGAAAAGGTGAAGTGCACAGGTTCATTGTATTTAATTATTTTGGTAGCTTTTAATTGCCACTATAGGCATGATTAAATTCTATTATAATATACTCAGAGAATTTTTAAGCATCATGATGGAATCTTCTTTGGCAGTAACATATGAAAAAAGTTCTGTCACAAGAGTATTAAGTATGGTTAAATCCTGCAGCAATCAAACTTAACAGTTATATTGCCTGTATAAAAGCAATGCTTCAAATTAAATAAATCATTCAAGACATTGCTTTTAACAGTGATCAAGAGAAAATTTGGCCCTGACAGTGGACTCAACTTATGCTGCCTTAGCTCACTGTACTGTTTATTGGTTATTGCTTCACCTTCAAACCTTCTAATAAGAATGTTAAGAATGGAACTATCTTATTATCTGCACTCAAACAATAAAAAATTGAGCAATAAAATTATAATCAATGCTTATCAAGTTACCACATCTTATGACAGAACGAACATATTGTCGCGAACCCGATCGCAATAGCAGGGCTTGTGTACACAAAAAGCCTGGAGATAAGGAGTATGCCGGAAGAAATAATGATAGCACGAGATAAAAGACTGATAGGGTTACGCTTCTGGAAGATGATAGAACATTCGATTCCTGTTTGGTCCAGAAACATCTCGAATTTACGAAACAGGTATTTAAAGACGTGACGGCTCGCAAAAAGTTGTTGTGTAACAGTCAGTGGTGTTGTAACGAGAGCTAATGTAATCAGCTGCAAGTGTTTGTTATTGTGATCAATCTTGGTAGACTGATGGTGATGTAACGTAATGCTGCTGTAATCTATAAGAGTATTTCTACGAAAATAAAGGAGATTTTTAATTTCTGCAACTCTGCCTTTTAATTCTACGAACCCACATAGTTACAATATATAACACTAATAAATACATAAAACATGAAGCTATTAACAGTGAAGCAAACAAATATATACAAATATAATAATTTGTAACTTAAAACTTCACTTATCTTATAAGAAATGATAATTCTTATAAATTCTCCAGAATCGCGATTTCATGTAAATTTATACACATCTTCAGCTGGAAACAAAGCTGTCGCCATAGTTACAAATGCTAGATGTTGATATGTTCTTGTTAGTACTACCAAAATCTGAAAATAAAACAAATTTAAAAACAGAATCGACTGCTGGTAGTTCAAAATTCATTACGCGATGCCTGTTTTTTTAAAATAAATATCTTTTCCCAACCCATTAAATCTATCGGACCATTTAATTGTTTTAATAATCCATCTTCTGGATTTATTTCATGCTTAAATGACCAAAATTAATCTGCTTGGCCGATTTATCAGTTTGTTTATACTTAATGTTATGAAAATGTTCTTTCTTCCTGGTTTCTAAATTACGTTTTGTCTTTCCAATACAAACATTATCACAATCGAGACAATTAAACTGATAAATACCACATTTTTTATTATTAGGAATTTTATCTTTATAGAGAAATGCAATACATTTTTAATACTATATTTATTTTGAGGAACTAAAGTTATACCAAACTCTTTAAAAACATTTTGAAAATATTTATTAACCCAAAGATGGAATAAATTTTAAATATTTATTAACCCAAGGATGGAATAAATTTTTTATAATAATAAAACAAACTGCAAACCGGTTAAACTGCAAAGGCTGTGACAACTTTTACATGGGAAAAACTAAAAGCAATTTAAACTTTAGGCTTAAAGAGTACTTTTGGAACATCAGGAACAAAGAAATAGGTAAATCGGCGGTAGCGTACCATTTTTGGAATGATAATCACAATATAGAACGAGAAATCCACTTCTTAAAAAGTGTCCAGGGTTCAGCTGCATTAACCACGTGGGAAAAATTTTCATACAGAAATATGAAAGAAAATTGTTCAATTTCGACACTACCTTTGAAGAGAACCCAAACTTCAAGTTCATCCTGATACCGATAGAGACAGCCCTATCGCCTCCTAGGAGTTCACCAGATCAACATCCAGTAGTTGAAGACAGCTGATGTTAGGAAGGTTCTAACGAAACACGTTCTAGATACGCACTAGCAATAAATGGAGCAATGAGTACTAGTTTGACTCAAAATTATAATAATTTGTGTTTCATCTTCTTAGTCCTTACTCATTGGAATATAGTTTGGCATTCAAGCCCATAATGGACATGGCACTTGCAACCAACAAGGTGAACGATATGGAGGACATAGAGGTTAGTTTCCAGCAGCATATATATTGTCGCGGCGCTGTGCCATAAACAACAAAAAAAAACAACATCAAACGCCACCTAAAATTAAGAAAAGGGAGATTCATTTCATTAGACTTCAAGTTCCATATAAACTCTCACGTAAACAAAATAGGAAAATGCGAGGTCTACACTTGGGGATAGCAAACAACACCAAATGCCAGCCTACTAACAGAATCATAATGAAGTAATAAATCTCTCCAATGAAACTTTCACACATGCGGAAATAGCGTTCTTTAACAAACTGATAACTTAGAAGATTACATAGTTAACATTGAAGTAGCTACTGAAGGTCTAAATAATGGGTAGAAACTAGTAATCAAATGTGGGAAGATCTTAGAAAACATAGAAAGGGAAAGCGGTAAACCCAAACCATATTTGAAAATACTTAAATCTCTAAATAAAAAAGATGTTTATACAAAAGTAGACAAAGGAAATAAGACAGTCATGGACAAACAGGACAACATTTTTAGAATGACAGATTTATTGGCAAGTGATGAATTCCAGGAAATAAAGTCTGATCCTTCAAATAAGTGTGTAAAACTGGACAATCCTACAGTAGCTAACGTATACGGGTTACCCAAAATTCATAAAACAGGAAATAAGACGTGCTCAATCATTAATAACAAACACATCCTGCTACAAACTGTCCAAATGGCTAAACAAAAAATTTAAGGAGCTACCAAAATTTAAAAGCCACAGTATTAAAAATTTGTTGGAATTCATCAACAAAACTGAAGACCTAGAATTTTCTCCCACCGACCAAATGATATCTTCTGATGTAATCTCTTTGTTCCCAAGTGTGCCAAGAGAAAAACTCATGGAGTACATGCAAATATTGCTTCAGTCCCTACAGTTAGACCAAAATATCATAGAGGAATACCTTCACTTAACAAATATCTGCATTGAACAGTCATTTTTTTTACATTCAATAACAAAACTAAAAGGAATTTGAACATTAGGCTTTAAGAACATTTTAGGAACATCGGGAACAAAGAAACAGATAAATCAGTGGTAGTGTACAATTTTTTGAATGATAATCACGATATAGAACGAGAAATCCATTTATTAAAAAGTGTCCAGTTACATTAACGATGTAGGAAAAAAATTTCATAAAGAAATATGAAAGAAAATTGTTCAATTTCGACACTACCTTTAAAGAGAATCCAAACTTCAAGATACCGATAGAGACACCCCTGTCGCCTCCAAGGAGTTCACCAAACCAACATCCAGTAGTTGACAACAGGTGATGATATTAGGAAGGTCCAAACAAAACGCATTCTAGGTAAACACCAGCAATAAATGGAGCATTGAGTACTAGTTCACCTCAAAATTATATTGATTTGTGCTTCATTGTACTATAGCCCTTACTCATTGGAATATATAACTTTCCCTCTTACTATTTTCCACTAGTGATAAGGATTGAGGATGTTGTGCTTTTAAGAAGCATGCCATGTTACGTACAATCTAAATTTACCTTTTGCAAAAGCTGTTAAACTCCAAGCTTAAGTTAAATTTAAAAGGAATCGATTAATGACACTAAACAACACTTTTAAATTTTCCCAGAACATGTTTCAGAGACTTTGCCTCCATCGTCAACCGGATATCGACTGGTTCTCATTGGTGTAGTTGATATTTTGTCATAGGTCTCCTCTGGTGGCGGTTCAAGGAACTTGCTGAACAAATCTTTCTGGGGGATGTCGAAATTGATTACTTTGTTCCTATTTTTTGAAATGAAGATTTGTTCCCATGAGGGTAGTTCTTGTTTTCCATATGTATGTTTTAGTAGTTTTGGTTCTGGATTTATGTTATGGGTTTCTTTTTCCCAAAAATGCGTGGCAACTGCTGATTTTTCTAACTTTATATTTTATGTTCCTAAAGTGTTCCTTTGATGTTTCTAAATTTCTTTCGGTTTTTCCAATATAAATTTGACTAGTCACTGCATTCAATTTGATATATACCAGATATTTTGTTAGATGGAATGGCATCTTTGATGTTTGAGCAAATTAGGTTTTTTAAGGAGAAATGGTTGACTGGTGCTAGTTGAATGTTTTGTTTTAGAAGACTTTTTTGAATTTAATTTATCAAAGGCCCATGGATGGTAGTGAATATTTTGAAAATCATATTAATTTCTGTAGCTGAGAGGATTGTGGTTTTCCTTTATTAGCTTCTTTTTTGCTAAGTTCACTTTTTTGTCTACTAATGATTTTGAAAATCATATTAATTTCTGTAGCTGAGAGGGTTGTGGTTTTCCTTTATTAGCTTCTTTTTTGCTAAGTTCACTTTTTTGTCTACTAATGAATTGGGAAAGTCATTTTATGTGCTATTTCAATAATTTTGCTGTATTCTGTTTTGTATTCTTCTGCTGTGAGAGAGATGTTGACCAGTCTGTGTATTAAACTATTGAAGATTGACTGTTTGTGGGATCTTGGATTGTAGCCATTAGCTTTTATGTAGTTGTCTGTCTGTGTTGGTTTTCTGTAAATGCCAAAGTTTAGTCTGTTTTTATTTCTCATTTTTAGATCCAAAAATAGTAAATACTCGTCTTTTTCTATTTCTACAGTGAACTTTATGCTTTTTTCTTGAATATTTAAAAGTTTTAGTGCATCACTGATATGTTTTTTTGATACTATTGCAAAGATGTCATCTACATATCGTTGCCAGAGTTTGAACATCCAAGGGAAACCTTTGGTGATCCTTATTTCTGATGCAATCATGTACAGATCGGCCAGGAAGGGTGATAGGGGGTTGCCCATTGCTAAACCGGAAGTTTGGTGGAAATATTTTGTTTGAAACTGGAAGAAATTTTGTTCTACACATAATTTGGTTAGTTCGATGTAATCTGAAATTTCAGGTGATGACATTCCAAGGGATTTGAGCCATTTTTCTACCAACGATGGGAGTTGATTTACTGGTATGCTGGGAAACAGTGATTTAACATCAAACGAGACTAGTGTGTCCTCTTCTTTTAGTTCAGTATCCTTGTGTTCTCTAAGTTCATAGGTGTTTTTGATGCTTAGGCTATCGAATTTTGGAAATGAGTTAAATTTGTTTATTAGCCACTTTGCAAGTTTGTATGTTGGTGAATTTATACTGCTAACTATAGGTCTCATTGTTACAAATGGTATGTGTATTTTGGGTAAGCCATAAAGTCTAGGTAAGTTTGGGTTATCCGGTTTAACTGTATATTTGTTTGGTATTATGCTTAATTTTGCAATCATTTTTCAAATGATTGTATGCAAGTTGTTAGAGGATTTTTGTTAATGGTTTCGTATTCATTGTCAGTTAGCATTTCTTCCATTTTTTCAATATAACCTGATTTATCCATTATGACTATCTTGTTACCTTTGTCTGCCTTGGTGTATATAACGTTTCCTTGCTTCAAAGAATGGATAATATTATGTTTTCTCTTCTGAAAGGATTTGGTTTTTATTTCCTCCAAAATATTTTCACATTGGCTTTTTACTTAATTTTGTTTGGATACTGGTAGAACCTGTGTCGAAATGTTGATATCTGCAATATAGTCTTCAATTTTGTTTGAGAAACTGACGCAAGTTTTTAATCCACTATTTAGAAGACCCAATTCTTTTGTGCAGAAATTTTGATTGGATAGGTTTATGTTTTCAAAGATTTGCAGGCTCGTTTTTGTATTTACGTTACTTATTTCACTTTTGCATTTCGCGTGTGTACTGATTGCTGATGTATTTATGTTGCTATTTCCACTGTTTTTTAACTTTTCTCCCGGTATGATTTCGGTTGTAGTTAATGGCTACAACCCAAGATTCCACAAACAAGCAATCTTCAATAGTTTAACACAGACTGGTTAACATCCCTCTCACAGCAGAATACAAAACAGAATACAACAAAATTATTGAAATAGCACAAAAAAATCATTAGTAGACAAAAAAGTGAACTTAGCAAAAAAGAAGCTAATAAAGGAAACCACAACCCTCTCAGCTACAGAAACTAATATGATTTTCAAAATCATTAGTAGACAAAAAAGTGAACTTAGCAAAAAAGAAGCTAATAAAGGAAACCACAACCCTCTCAGCTACAGAAACTAATATGATTTTCAAAAAATTCACTTACCATCCATGGGCCTTTGATAAATTCAAAAAAGTCTTCAAAAAACAAAACATTCTACTAGCACCAGTCAACCATTACTCCTTAAAAAAAAACCTAATTTGCTCAAACATCAAAGATGCCATTCCATCTAATACAAAATCTGGTATATATAAAATTGAATGTTGTGGCTGTTGTCAAATTTATATTGGAAAAACCAAAAGAAATTTAGAAACAAGAGCAAAGGAACACTTTAGGAACATAAAATATAAACAATTAGAAAAATCAGCAGTTGCCACACATTTTTGGGGAAAAAACCACAACATAAATCCAGAACCAAAACTACTAACACAAACATCAGGAAAACAAGAACTGTTCACATGGGAACAAATCTTCATTTCAAAAAATAGGAACAAAGTATTCAATTTTGACATTCCCCAGAAAGATTTGTTCAGCAAGTTCCTCGAACCGCCACCAGAGAAGACCTATGACAAAATGTCACCAGCTACACCACCGAGAACCAGTCGATATCCAGTTGATGGAGGCAAAGTATCTGAAACATGTTCTGGGAAAATTTAAAAGTAAGTGTTGTTTAGTGTCATTAATCGACTCCCTTTAAATTTAATTTATTGTAACACTGTTTCCAACACTTCCAAGAAAGGAATTCCAAGCTTAAGATTTATAATTGATTGAAAAATTATTAATTTACCTGTATTTATACAACTAACAAAGAAAATTTTACATACAGTAAATGTGGCAATATACATTACCTCAGCAATAGCACGATCCGCTGCATCCATTTTATCAAATGTTACAAACCCTCGACTGCAACAAAAAGAATTTGTAAATTCACTATTAATCTATTAATTACTTGATGGCTGAAGATAATAAGTGAAAATATATAAAGTTCTGTAATTGTCAGATCCTGACTAAGGATGTCTAATTATGGAGAATGTTAGTAGTTGCAAAAATTCATAAATATAGATTAAAATTCTAACACAAAAACGCTTTGGTTTAATTTGTATGATTGCTTAAGGCATGTGATATAGTAATTTAAATGACTATTAACATTGTACTTATGAACTTGTACTAAAAAAGGATAATTTTCACCTATATAAAAGTGAGTGAACCTTTCAAGAAAGACATCAAAAATCTTTAAATATCAAATAACTGCAGAGGAGAGCAGCAAAACATGAAGTGGGACCTATATATGTATAAGTTGCACACTGGTTCTAGAACACTGACCTTCACCCTGAGAATAGTCAGCGAGCCCAGCTCTAACCTTCTTCCTCTTCTGTGTTTTTCCAACTCTTATATTCAGTGAACTTATTGCTTGTTTAAGTTAATTGATGGAAATTAATAATTTCTTCTCACTAGCCGTGTATAGGCTAAGGTGTTGGATAGAGTCAACCTCAAAAATTCAATGCCATGGTTGGGATTAGAACCATGGATCCCATGGATCTCCTGGTTTCCGTACAGTCGCTCTTACCCACTGAGCTACCATGGCCAACGTGCCGTCCTGACAAATTCTCCAATTTATTGCTTGTTACTTAATGTAATATGCTGTGTGAATCGTCTGCTCCCTGGATACAGTTAACTAGAACTTACTGTGACGGTCATACAGATATTAAGTGTTCCTTTGTATGTGTTGAGTTGACGTGATACCTCTTGTAATTTCTAAGTTAAAGGAAAATACTCTTCATATGCAAACTCATGAGATGATTGCATATATGGATAGCTTATGTAAGAGACAATGTTTAAGGAATGCTATTTTCCTGAGCATTTCCTAGTAATTCATTCAGAAAGTATAAGAAAGAGTGCTGCAGCCACTGGTGTCTCCTGCAGAATTTTGCAAGGAAAGCACAACCATGAAGAGAAAGGAATGAGTTTTGGAGCTCCTGGAAAAAAGCACAATGCTGTGAAAGGAGTAACAGAAATTGAAGATTTTGACAAGTGTAATTTGATACACCATGCACGAGTTCTATACCCAAGAGAAGACCATAACAGAACACTTTTGCAAAAACTGTGCACTACAATAAATTTTCAAGGCGGATCTGCCAGCCTTCACCTCTTACGAAGAAATTAGGCTTTAAATGGAAAAAGACAAGAAGCAACATGTGTGCTAATTGAAATATGCTATATGCAGTCTGTGTGAGAAGTATCTCACTAGTCGGAGCAGAGGGGTGTCCAATAGTTTACGAAGATGAGACCCACATCCATAGTAGCTACACAGTTTCCAAAACATGGTTCGATGACAGCAACACAGGTTTTATGACACCAGTACGAAAAGGGGCGTGACTTGTAATTGTACTGCAGACAGAAGGTTTGGATTCATATCCAATTTCGTGCTTATTTATAAATTGTAATAGAAAGCTGGAGGTTTTCATAAATAAATGAATATTAAAAATTATGTTAAATGGCTATGCCCACAGTTAGTTCCAAAGTTACCCCTTAACTCGGTGCTAGTAATAGATAATACCTCTTACCATAACACACAAGTAAATAAGCCTTCAATGTTAAGTTCCTTAAGAAGAGATTTTTTTTTGGTTACAAAACCACAATATTACATTTCATGAAAATAGTATTATTTAATTATAGCCAATAAGCCGACTCAGAAAAACTTTTTGACTGACCAAATACAGTCAGAATATAACCATGAAACTTTAAGGTTTCCTTCGTAACTTCCTGATCTGCATCCCATAGGATTAATATGGGCAGATGTCAAACAATGGGTTGCTTGCAGAACTGTAACCTTTAAAATGAAAAACGTTAAAATGTTGTGCTGCCAACGATTTGAGCAAATTGACAAATGGAATGGGAAAAGGCATACCATCATGTGGATGATATAGAACAGAAGTACTGGAAAAAAGATACACTAACAGAAGAAAAAATTGAAAGAATTATAATTGAAGACAATGGGATGGAAAGCAGTGATGAGAATAACAGTGACAATGACTCAACAGATGAAGATATAAAATAAGACCTGAATCTTTCCTGGCAATGAAGATGTTCAAGATATTCTCAGGAAACAAGCCAGGTGAAAAGATGATTAGAAATCAATGTTTCAGGAATGTACATTGCTCCCTTCATCAGGAAATGAATGAATAAGAAATGTTATAAACACTAAATTGAGATAACATAAAAAATCAACAATGACAAAACACTACCAATACTTGCAACCCTGAACAAAAGACTGTTTGCAGTAAATTAAATATCAGGTCAGGAGATAGCATGAGTGTAGATAACTAATTAGGTCGGAGAAAACGTAACTACGTAACTACACACCATTTACACAGATAATGCCCAGACCTTCTATGCAACCAACAGGGAATTGTTGAAACTGTGGGATATCCACACTGCATCAATGACCCAGCAGCGTTTAGCAGAAAGAGGAATTTCTTGGAAGTTTCTTGTCCCATGGATTGCTTGGTGGGAAGAATGGTCAGGACCACTAAACGCTGCCTGAGGGAAGTATTAGGCAAAGCCCAAGTTAGGGAGGAAAGCCTAAACACCGTCCTGATGACTGAAGCAGCCCTGAACTATAGAACTATAACACAAGCAGAAGAAGCAGGTTCTGAGCCACTGACACCAGCACACTTTCTTTGTGGAGGAAAACTAATGACAATACCCAGTGGAGCTGAGCTTAGGATAAGCGTCTAACAAGAAAATTCAGGAGACAGCAAAAATTGGCAGATGACATGGAAATGTTGGTTCAGCAAATACCTCACTCAATTGAGGAGTTTTCATGAGAAAAAGCCTCCCCAGCTGAGAACCAGAGATGTTGCTCTCATCCAGACACAAGTCATCTAAGGCACATGTGGAAGAAAGGCCAGATAGTTGAACTCCATGAAGGGACAGCCACATTAGAACAGCTAGACTTCACACCGCAGATGGAGACATGATCACTCGACCTGTCCAACTGGTCATCCCCTTGGAGATTCACCAGGGTGGGGAGGATGTGGAGGAATGTCTTTCTCTTGAACCTCATTGAGGTCTAGTGTAATATCTTTCTATCTCTTTGGAATAAAAGTAGTGCTGTACTAAGATGGCATTATCATTTACTACCCTGGTATTCCTACTCTAACAGAAAACATTATCCATGCAGTCTAGCAACAGAGTAGGAATTCAGAGCTTAATGTTTCTGTTTTGGTTTGAGGCTAGGCATGTGTTCACACCTGCAACATATGAAAATCTGAAGTAGGCCAGCATTTGAAAGTTGTTTTACCATGCACCTGTGTGTTTATCAGCTTTGAGCTATTCAATCGTATTCATGAAACCTAATAACAAACTCAAGAATAACAAACAAACTCAATAACTCAATAACAAACTCAAATGTTAATTATGGAAATACCTCATTCAGGTGTATTGTGTTTAATTAAATCAAAGCCACATTTTGCTAAACAGGAAATATACTAATCATCAATAACAGCATCAACAAAATGTTTATTTACAGTAGATGCTCAAAATGTGCTCCATTAGACTCTATGAAGCACCACATTTTCTTAACCAATTTTACCCTATCCTCGCTAATGCTTCTGCATTCTGCCCTATCTCCGATGCTGATTCATACAGTGTGCGAAGAATATCAATGGTAGCAACCTTGTTAGAATACACCTTCCTTTTCAAATCTTCCCAGAAATAATCTACGGCCGCGCCGTGGCTTAGTGGTTAGACCACTTGGCTCTCACCAAGGTGGCCCGGGTTTGATCCCAAGTGACCACAAAGTGAGATTTGTGGTGGACAACACGGCGCTGGAGCGGGTTTTCTCCGGGACCTCCGGTTTCCCCCGCCATCTCATTCCACCGGTGCTCCATCTTCATCTCATGTATCATCAGTGTCACCGCCTGCAGTGCCGTATGCAGTAAAAGCGGATGTTAAACACTATACAGAAATAATCTAAAGAACTATATGTGGAGAACTTGCAGGCCAAGGTACTGGTCTAAATTGGCCGATCCAGCGATAAGGAAATGTGCTATTTCAATGTCATTTAATAACTTTATTGATGTGAAGGGGCGCCCTGTCATGCACAAATCACATATTTTGCCTTACGAGAACACAAACATCTTCCAAAAGGGAAGGCAGATTGTTTCTCAGGAACTGCTGATAACAGTCAATCTTGTGATTAACCCCTTAACGTAAAAGCCCAAGTTAACTCGGGTTTATAATTTTTCAAGAATAATAAAATCCTGAGTATACTCGGATGACTAGCTTCATAACTATAAATTGGTTTAAAATCCAAGTTTTCTCACTATCTTGCAGTTTTTTAAAATATCCGTTAGATTTCATGCTGAACACACTCCTTTGATAGTTGTAAGTGTGCCAGCAGATGGCTCTGATTCAGGAACTTGTTTCATCCCGCGTATTTTTCAATGTTAAATGTACTTGTTCCTACCAGCTGTTGTGTGTACGCATACAGCATCCAGTTCTGTGTCTTTTATACAAATGGAGAGTGATGAAGATTATAATATTGAATTTAGTGGATCTGAAAGTTCTGAAGAAAGCTACAAAGGCACTTCAGAAGAAGTGACTTTTCCAGCTCATCGGAAGGTGATACTACAACTGCCAGAGTGTGGTGTGAAATAGATACTTCTAGACCACTGCCACCTGCTCCTCCATATTTTCCATTCACAGGTAAACCTGAAACTAATTTTCATCCTTCAACTAACAATGTTATGCACTATGTTAGTCAGTTCATTGATCACAGTTTCATGAACATCTTGGTTATCAAGACAAACATATATGCCACACAGACAAATGCACCTGTGTGGAAGAATACAATTGATGAAATGTATATCTTTATTGCGGTAACATTGTTGCAAAGTATTGTAAAGAAGCCTACATATCAGATGTATTGGACCAAAAGACCTACATTAGCTACACCAATATTTTGCGAGGTGATGACATTCAAGATATTTTTTAATTTGAAAAAGAACTTGCATTTTTCTGATAATGCTACTTATGATGCCGAAAACCATCCTCAGCCTAAACTAAACAAAATATGGCCAATTTTGAACAATCTGCTTGATAAATTTAGAAGTGTTTGTACTCCAGAGAGGGATGTAACGATAGATAAAAGCTTGATGCTGTACAACGGATGACTGGGTTGGATCCAGTATTTGCCACTAAAGAGAGTCAGATTTGGGATAAAATCTTTCATACTATGTGAGTCTGCATCCGGATATGTATGGTCACTAATTATATACGTTGGCAAGGGTACCAAATTTGATGTAGACTACAAACCTCTGGTTATGTCAACACAAATTGTAATGACACTAATGAAACCTCTGCTGAACAAGGGTTACTGCTTGACCATTGACAACTACTATACTTCTCCACAGCTTGCCAATCTTCTGCTTCAGAACAGAACAGATGTGTACGGTACTGTGCGTTCTACCAGAAAAGATATGCCACCATACTTTCACAACAAGAAGCTAAAGATAGGGGAGATTGCTGCATTCCAGCAAGGCAAAGTAACTGTAATGAAGTGGAAAGACAAGAGAGATGTCTGTATCTTATCTACTGTACACAATGCAGAAACGCAGAGTCCAAAACAAAGATACTGTGACACCAGCAGCTGTGTGTGCATATAATGATATGATGGGATGGGTGGATAAGGTAGATCAACACATTGCCGACAATCCACTGACTCGAAAGAGAGGGAAAAAGTATTACAAAAAGATCTTTTTTCACCTCTGGAACTAGCAGTGTGGAATGCTTTCGTACTTTACAGAAAGCATGGAGCAAAGAAGAAAGCCCTAGACTTCCACATGGCAGTTGCTGAGTAAATCTTTGCAGAACACCAGAGGGAGGAATTTTCTCCAAAAGTAGTGGGCAGGCCTTCAGCGAAAGCAAATCCCTTGCGACTTGTTGGCCGACATTTTTCAACAATAATCCTGCCCAATGAAAAGAAGAAAAATCCAACACGAATATGTAGAATGTGTAGCAGTGTGTGTGATGCTAGGGACAAGAAGATACAAAGGAAATCTAGATATATGTGCACTGACTGTGGCGTAGCTTTGTGTGTTGATCCCTACTTCAGAGTTTTTCACACAGCAACAAACATATAAACAAAATAAATGAAAAGGTATGATTTAAAATATAGATTAATAACTCATTTTCATTGTTTTATGTTGCAGTACCTAATATAAACTTGCTTACATGTATTAGTTTATAAAAGAATGCATACTAAGTATTTAACGAGTATACTCAGGATTTAAATCTGGAGGCTATTCAAACACAAAATTCTTTATTGTTATGGTGGTAAAAACTGGTTCTATTGTTGTGATCATTACTGTATCTTAATGAATATTCAGTAAAAAATATTGGTAAAAAAAGGAACCCTTTTGAAAATAATAGGTATGCTAAGAGGTTAATACAAAAGGGCCTATCAACTTATCCCCAGATATTCAGTGAAAACTGGTGCTGGAAATGAGCTTGTTGCATTCTATGAGGGTTTTCAAAGACCTAGGTCCGTTGATTATGAAAATTCAATATACCAGTATGCATGAAACATGCTTCATCAGTCACTAGCACCTGAGACGAAAAATTTGTATTGAGCACACACTGTTCCTTCAGCCATTGGCAGAATGCTAATCTAAGCAGATAATCATTTGGGATGCAATCACTTCGAGATGCTGCACTCTCTGAATGTGTTATGGGCGCAGTAACTGTTCTCTTAATGTTCTAGAAACTGTCCAATTAGACACACTAACAGTACATGTCATATCTCATGTACTTGCACTGGGAATCCCTTCCACCAGCTGCAAAACTGCTTTTACTGCTTGCAGTACCACATTCGAGTACTGTGATCCTCAGTTTTCAGGTTGGGGAATCACTTTCTGATTCTTGTACTTGCTGAGCTACTGCAGCAAATGATTCGGGATTTGGAATTCTAATGGGAAACTTATCACTATACAAGCATTGCACTTCATGTGTGTTGCACTCAGCCTTGCTGTAAGTTAGAAGCATATCTAAATACTCTTGATTTGTAAATACTGTCATAGTTCTGAATGGATTTAAGGCATATGACAGAACCTGCTGTTGTGCAAGGTGTAGGCAGGTAGTTTTGCTGATCACATTCCTGACCTTCTACTTATACACATACTAATGTTGCATGGTTGCCAAGCGTATGCCCACAAATTTATTACAATACACACACATAAATTCAGTCCTTTTATATTATTTTGTGGCTAAACAGTTATTTTTAGCAAACAGATGATAAAGACACCAACCAAGACACCTATGACCATGTAGGCCATGTGTAGGCTAAAGTATGGAAATATAAGAGTCAGACTAAAAATTTGCCAATAAGGGAGTTGTCTCATGTGTTTATGAGAATTCCTAAGTGGTTTACCGGGAAAAACACGAGTCAGTTGGAGAATTTAATGTCATGTCAGCACGTTGGCCATAGTAGCTCAAGGGTTAGAGCAGCTGGATGGCAACCAGAAGATCCGTGGTTCAAATCCCAGCTATGGCACTGCATTTTTCAGTCTGACTCTATCTTTCCATACTGTCACGCGAGCGTTGGAACACCCTATAGAAGCAGCTGGGAGCGGACAGCAAGGGAGGTCCGTGTTAGCCACGCCCTCCCCTCGTTTGTCTTATAGTGGTGACAGGCGATGGCCGGGAGAAAAACATCATTGTGCCGTCTGTTTCTGTTCCACCTGTGTTCTCGAAATTACGGGATCTTTCATCTGATGGAGAACCTTCGAGATCGGCAAGCGTACCCTATATAAGCTACACGTCGTGCACGAGGAGTCAGTGAGGAGACAGTCGCAGTTCTTGGTGTAAGAGTTAGTCAGTGACGTGTTAATGAACGAGAAGATTGTGCAACGGAAGACTTTACGTAACTGTGTATGTGTATCGGAGTTTACGTAATCGCGAGGACAAGTGAAATTGTAACGGACGAACTGGTGAATTGTAATTGTGTGCAGCATGTAATTCTGTGTAATTGGCAAGTGCTAAACTGTAAGCCGGTGGAAATAAAGAACATTTTGAGTTGTGAAATTGGACTTTTCATTTCACGAACCCACAAAGTCACACTGGTGTCAGGAAGCGGGAAGATAACATCACCGAACATTACAGCCATGGAATCCGCATTGGAAATGCTTTTGGCGAAGATGAACGAGTTAACAGAGAAAACAGAAGCGGCAAATAACAACCTGGCCGCAAAGCTGGAAGAAATGAAGACGGCTAACGATAACCTCATGGACAAGATGGAAGAAATGAAGGTTGCGAACGAGGCCCTCGCCGCCAAGTTTGAGGAACGGTTGGCCGGCGTGAGGGATGACGTCACGAATCTGGGCAAGCGGATGGGTCAAGTAGACGACCGCCTTAATGATGTAGAGGAAAAGACCGACAACATCGCCAAACCCCTCACCCGCCTGACAGAGGAACACCGACCTTATGTGTGGACGGAGGACGCCGAAGACGCTTTCCAGCACCTAAGGGAGCCCCTGTGCAGTGCTCCAATTTTGGGTTTCCCACAACCGGGTGGCGCCTTCATTGTGGACACCGACTCCAGCGACCATTGCATTGGAGGTGTCCTATCGCAGATCCAGGACGGCCATGAGCGCATAAGAGTGGAAGAGAAGGAGCGTGCCGCAGCAGTCCGAGTAGTTATGGCAGTGCCTGCTGAAGGCTGGGATAGCGCAGGCCTGAGGAGGGAGCAGCTGGCGGACGCAGACTTGGGGCCACTCTTGAGGGAAGTGGAGGCAGGGACGAGACCAACCTGGGAGGACATCGCACCGAGGAGCGCCACCTACAAGTCGTACTGGGCCCAATGGGACTCGTTGAAGACCAGAGAGGGCGTGCTATTCCGGGTATGGGAATCACCCGATGGGAAGACGCAGAGAGAGCAGTTGGTACTTCCCCGGAGTAAGGTCCCGGAAGTCCTGGAAGAAGTGCACGCCGGTACTTCGGGAGGACACCTGGGAGCGAACCGAACGATTGACAAACTACGGCAGCGCTACTTCTGGCTGAGACTCCGAGCAGATGCTGGTGGTGCACCTGGACCGCCTGGCACGCTACGATGGTGCTGTTCGAGACGAACAGCTTTGAGGAGGGAGCAGTGTCACGCGAGCGTTGGAACACCCTATAGAAGCAGCTGGGAGCGGACAGCAAGGGAGGTCCGTGTTAGCCACGCCCTCCCCTCGTTTGTCTTATAGTGGTGACAGGTGATGGCCGGGAGAAAAACATCATTGTGCCGTCTGTTTCTGTTCCACCTGTGTTCTCGAAATTACGGGATCTTTCATCTGATGGAGAACCTTTGAGATCGGCAAGCGTACCCTATATAAGCTACACGTCGTGCACGAGGAGTCAGTGAAGAGACAGTCGCAGTTCTTGGTGAAAGAGTTAGTGATGTGTTAATGAACGAGAAGATTGTGCAACGGAAGACTTTACGTAACTGTGTATGTGTATCGGAGTTTACGTAATCGCGAGGACAAGTGAAATTGTAACGGACAAACTGGTGAATTGTAATTGTGTGCAGCACGTAATTCTGTGTAATTGGCAAGTGCTAAACTGTAAGCCGGTGGAAATAAAGAACATTTTGAGTGGTGAAATTGGACTTTTCATTTCACAAACCCACAAAGTCACAATACTTTAGCCTACACACGGCCAGTGTGAAAGAGCAATTAATTTCCATTAACTTACCTTTCGTAGCTCTATCTCATTATCGTACTTGTAAAATTAAATGATAAAGGTGGAATGATTTATTCACAAATCGTTGACCAATTTAATTTTTTATTTATGCAACCATGCACTTTAGAGGAAAATTGTACAGGAACTTACATTTCACCTTAACATCAGAAAGTTTCCATTGAAGTCTGCGCACTCATACTTCCAACACCTTGTGTGTGTATATCTATAAAGGAAATGTAGATCTATATATTTAAAGATATTCAAAACTGTATTTGCGTTATGGAAAAAGCATAATCCAAGATGTTTTTTTGCTTCCCCCCCCACCATTTTTTCAAATTTTAATGTACACTTATTTTTACACATCATGAACTTGCATTATGGGATTTTAAAAAAAAAAGCAATTTAAAAAGGAAAAAGCTGCTACTGAAGCAAAAACATTTAAATTAAGAATCCATGCTATGGAGCTGGATAGTTTTAAATCACTAAGTTCAGTTAACATAGATCCAGAAAGACATTACAATTTCAAACTTCATTTTCTCCCATTTAAAAATTACCACATTTTTCAATGTATAAAACAATAAGCATACCGGTGTTCATCCAATCAGACTGCAAATTTTACCAAAGCTATATATATATATATATATATATATATAAGGTGTCAATGAAGGTGTAATAGGATTTTTACTGTGCAATTCATTTCAATCTGGCTCTATCTTTCCACACTTTACCCTACACACAGCAAGTGTGGAAAGAACAATTAATTTCCATTAATTGACCTAATAGTGGTTAACCATAAAGTCCGGGCCTTAAAGTACTTACACGTTGTAAGTTGCCATTAAGGTAGTTGTCTCATGTGTTTATGAGAACTCCTAAGTGGTTTACTGGGAAAAACACGAGTCAGTTGGAGATTTTAATGTCATGTCGGTACGTTGTCATGTAGCTCAAGGGTTAGAGCGGCTGGATGGCAACCAGAAGATCCGTGGTCCAAATCCCGGCTATGGCATTGAATTTTTCAGTCTGGCTCTATCTTTCCATACTTTAGCCTACACACGGCCAGTGTGAAAGAACAATTAATTTCTAATTCATAGTTCTTTTAATACAAAAACTTAAAATTTGAAATTTATGTAAAATTTAAGGAGGGACGAAAAGAACTAAAAAGAATTATAATCTGATGTTTTACAATCACACAATTTTCTTTATTCTCTATCATTTATTAGCATGTATACAAACCATTCTTATGAAAGCTACCAACTTGTAGTTGGTTTTTCACATTGTCACTTATATTCTGATTTTTTGAGGGACTAGTTTTGGAAGCAACAGCTCCCAAAACTAGTCTCTCAAAAAATCAAAATGTAAGTGACAATGTGAAAAATCAACTACAAATAGTTTTATCAATTAATTTGGACATCACTGTTATTAAATGCCTCCAAACACATGTAAATTTATTATTTTACCTCATTTTGAGATAAATCTTTCAGAAATAGCTGCATTAAACTTTTCATTATAGATTCAAACTGAATAGCAATATCAAGTGTCTAAGAACTGGATGCTTTAAGCTGGTCTTAAAATTACATGCTGTTTCCATGTAACTTTAAGAAACAACTGAATATCCACAAGTCTTTGAAGGACTGACAAACTGTTAAACAATTTAAATGATTAATAATTGATACTCTGTAAGTAATTTATGCTACAAAAAAGTGATTTAAATAAATTGTATATTATAAAGAGATTTACTTTTTTGTGTACCACAAGCTTATCTTTCTCATAATGTATATCAGTTGCACATTATATAAAATTCCTTTTGAAGGAATCCAAAGGGAGAAGTCTTCACATGCTGCTTCCAGAAAAATTCAAAATATACATTTTGTTTGCCGTGCAAGTATCTTTAATATATGGTATCACAATTAAAATTATTCAGAACAAATCCAAGTTTGGTATATAGTAAACTTTTCGTTTGAGTTATGCTTTTCACAGACACACTTTCACATACCCCAACTGTTTCTAAAAGTCTGATGTGTCACATTCATACGACATTCTCTACTCTCTATTATTTGTACTATTTTTATGAAAAATGATTTTTCTACCTACTTAACTATTTGGCTAAATTTTCAATTATAACGTCTGTAAATAGTACTGTGTTGTCGCTACAAATGGCTCTTAGCACCATTTTATGTATAGTGATGTTGCCAACCTATGTATAAAAAACATGTGAACTTTTAACAAACTGCATAATTATTAAAGTAGCATTTGCAATTTGGTGAAACAAGTGGAAAATGAAAGGAAGTAAACTAATATCTCATAAATGTTAAACCTATGCTTACTTAACTAAACCTAACCCATCCCAGACTATGATTAAATAAAATACAAAAACTACGCTACACCTACGCTGACAAATACGATGCTTATATAAAATAAAACTGGACTTAACCTAACCTAGGCAAAAGAGTATCACAGATAACCCCATGTTGTATACAAAAATCCAATAAATAACCTCCATTTAACTCTACAAATCACTTTAGGACACCCAGATATGAAGTTACCACAATTTGTGTATGACATTCTCACAGTTGTCTACACTATATAGTGATATACCTGAGTGAAATACAAGAAATAGTAGCATAGAACACAGCTATTCTGACAGGTTTTAGTGCCTATGCTTAGGTTGGCAGTTAAGGAAAATAGTGTTATAAGTTGACATTATTACATGATTTTCATATGAAACACTCATTAAAAATGTAATCTAGAAATATTATTGGCATGGGAGGTGTTGAATTGAAGACATGACTTCAAGTGCACAAGTCCACTTTTTGGCACTCTATGAGTTATATCATTGCAATCGTCTCACTGAACTCTGTTGTATGACATTCAAAGCATCACAATTTTCAGGCATTTACACTTGCTACTGAGTTAGTTTCATTCCTACATAAGTCCAGGGATTTGTGTTGTTCTGCAACTCAGACCGGTATCGTGCGTCGAGCATTGCTGTGCATCACCACAAGTTTCCCCTTCTTTGCTGCTGTTGTTTGGTGGTCAACAGCTCATCAGTAATTTGCACGCTTGTGAGGTTGATTGTGAGTTGAGAAGTTAATGCTTCTGGTTCATTATATGTTATGTTATAATTCAGAAATGAATGAAATGTCAAATGACGATGTGCATGTACCCAGGAAGAAAAAAACCAAACGAGTTGAGGAGGAACGTTCACCTTAGCCAGCTGATATATTTGCTGATGCTTGTAAAGCAGAGCAGAAACAACACATTAATCAAATCCTTAAACACAATCTGACTCAACAGGGTAGATATCACTACATTCGTCATGTTTACCCAACAAAGGTCACTCTTATATGGCTTGTGATAGGGAGTTTGTCCAAATAGAGCACCTTAAATGAAAACAAGATGTCATATACATAGCCAAGGACTGGATAAGTATTATAAAGGAGTCATCCAAAAGCATCAAAGTATGTGATGTTCAATAGTCCATGATCAAGGACTACAATATGGCTTTTAGCAAGGTGAAGGAATCTATGCCAGTGGCTAAAAATCAAGAGAAGTGGAATGTGACTACATACAAGATTATTGAATATAGATCAAACATCGTTACTGCTAGCAAGAACTCTAGTGGTTTAATGACAGAGATATTTCTAATCAAAGGAAACTCAAAGTTTGCTGAAATCATACCGAAGAAAGCTTACAATAAAGAAATTCCTCAGAAAGCTGCAAAAGCCAAGGACATTTCAAAGTATCCTGCTTCAGTTCTTCCTGAAAACAAATCTTATTTTCAAACTCTTTATGATAAATATAGTAAAGAACAGATATCTAATGGGGAAGAATCAAGTATTAAGGTGTGGGATTCAGATTCGGATAACTGAATAAATGTAAGTGAAAGTGTACCATGAGTAATTTATAAACTCTATTAAAAATATTTTGATTATTTTCTACAGGTTTATCATTCTTGCATAATTCTATGGATCATCCTGGATTTTTGCTAACTCGGATTGGCCCTGGTCCCAGTTTACCTGGATAAACTAGGTTCTACTGTAATAATTAAGTAGCTGACATAACACTGCAAATTTGCAGTAATCTGTTGTATTAACACATAATACTATGAATTTGTGATAGATGTTTCTAGAATAATTTTTATACTACATACCTTTTCTCTATCTCCATGGTTATATTCACAATGTTACCATAGCTCTGAAATGCTTTTTTAAGGAAGTCTTCTGTGATCTTGTATCCTGAAACAAAGATGGTGTTGCCTTGTCTTGGCTTATCAGGACGACCATCACGCTTTTCATTAAGACCTCTTTCCTCCTTGTCTCGGGCTGACACAAAGCTGTCATAAAGATTCTGCAGAAATAAAGAAAATAGATTAAAATGAAATGTAATTGCTGATGTACATGAACTTACATTTTGGGAATATTTAATACACCAACAAAAGACTGAGTTGTTACCTTCACTTTTGGACGATTATCTGCTTCTAGATCCTCAGGGTGAGTAGCTGAGAAAGGTTGGTATCCACTGATAGTCCTTTCTGATGCTAGCAACTTACGTTCCAAACCACGGGGCCTTTTAAAACCAGCTTGTTCTGGTCTTTTGGGGGTCTTTGCAATTGCTGTGATGGCCCCAGATTTTATAAGCTTTTTGGCTACTTCACGAGCATCTCGAGCTTCTGCTGGGCGTTTTGGTGTCTGAGGAGTGCGCTCAGGTTCTGGTCGTGGTGCTTTTAATGCTTGTAAGGCTTTTTTCTGTTAACATTATAAAATTTAAATTCAGTAACGCTGCAGAACGCCATGTGTAACTTAAACATTTTATTTGTTAAAGACCCTGTTAATTGCCAAGATTATATCAGAGGCCCGGCATATGACAGAATTTCGAACTCCATGAGGTATTTTACATGAAGTTAATCTGTCGCTTGTAAGCACACTTTAATACCATCGGATTGGGCCAGGTTTGTGCCCGAAACCTTAAAAGTCGGTAGGGTAGCTCCTAACCAACTGAGTCATCCAGACCTCTAACCTAATTTAACATTTTATCAGTTTTGTGAAATTTTACAGAACAGTAACAAGTATTTTATGCATATATTCAGGTTACCTTCTTTTTCAATTTTGTATATTTTGCTTGCAGCATCAACTCTTCCTCCGTTAAATTAGTAGGGAAATGCAAATACACCATATTTTACAGCTGCGATTTCTGGTTTGTATAAAAAAATATACACGATATATTATACTTTTTATAGAGTGTGTAAACAAACTATGAGGCTGGACGCAAATGTTCGGAAGCCGAACTGCCAAAATTAAACACTTTGTCTCTGTATCAACGCTTAGAAACGCTATTGCACAAGAAATGCATTTTGACAGCTACGCCTGCTGTCAAGTAAATTTTAACCACAGAAGATCAAACTAACATACGGTTCTGAAGGAATTCCGATCTGTTCCGAACTAATACAAATATTTTATTATGCACATTGTACATCAAAACTGATTGTTATTCCTATAGAAATTCCCTACTGTTGGATGTTAGCACAAGTTAGAACACTCCTAAAACGTTGTTTTACCAGGGCAGGCCATTCTCTGCCTTCCCGCGCAAAACACTGTTACTGCTGACCACTGCTGACTGAGGGGCGTGACGTCACTGAGAATATAACACAAGAATTTATTATTATTATTATTAATTATTATTATTATTATTATTATTATTATTATTATTATTATTATTATTATTATTATTATTATTATTATTTATTTATTTATTTATTATTATTATTATTATTATTTATTATTTATTATTATTATTATTATTATTATTATTATTATTATTATTATTATTATTATTATTATTATTATTATTATTATTATTATTATTATTATTATTATTATTATTATTATTATTATTATTATTATTATTATTATTATTATTATTATTATTATTATTATTATTATTATTATTATTATTATTATTATTATTATTATTATTATTATTATTATTATTATTATTATTATTATTATTATTATTATTATTATTATTATTATTATTATTATTATTATTATTATTATTATTATTATTATTATTATTATTATTATTATTATTATTATTATTATTATTATTATTATTATTATTATTATTATTATTATTATTATTATTATTATTATTATTATTATTATTATTATTATTATTATTATTATTATTATTATTATTATTATTATTATTATTATTATTATTATTATTATTATTATTATTATTATTATTATTATTATTATTATTATTATTATTATTATTATTATTATTATTATTATTATTATTATTATTATTATTATTATTATTATTATTATTATTATTATTATTATTATTATTATTATTATTATTATTACGAGGAAAGCAGTCGGAAATATCAATTGTATGCTGATAGATTGTTAGTGTATATTCGTAAGCTGATAGCTCGGGTATATAACAGTAAACGCAAGATGTGAGCTGTAAACACAAGATGCGTAATACCATAGTATTTATTGATGACTTCGCTAATCGTATTTTGTGTTTATGCAGTAAGTACTCAGTTAGCCCCTCGGGGAATTTATGGATTCATACATATGATGAATCACTCATGAAGAAATGCCTTGCTTGGAAAAATAAAAGTTTAGGAAAGAGTGCTATATATTCTTAAGGAATTATGTTGTTTAAATTTACCAAAATGTAAAACGCAGAACATTTAGAAGGCTTTTTTTTTTTTTTTTTTTTTTTTTTTTTTTTTTTTTTTTTTTTTTTTTGCATTTTTAAAAGTAGAGCAGTAGATTTCTAAACCGGCAGGAAATCTCCTCCTAAATCAGTATACCTGGCAAAACACTGCCGACTTCCTGAATACAGAGAGAATAGCACACAAATAAATACTCATTTAAGAATAACTTAAGAATATAGTTTCCTATACCGTCTACTCATTATTATTGATTCATTTATTCACTTTCTTTAATATTACACAGGTTCCATATGTTACCATTACATGGTATATCAGCAATTATTTAGAATATTGCAATTTAAATATTCAGATGGCAAGTAGGATAAAGAACTATATAATTTGATAGTAACACTTAATAAAACATTATTTTATAAAGTAAATTACTCTCTCTTCCACAATGTTAGGGATAACATCTCTTCCGTAAAGTCCTCATGTCAGTGTTTCACAATTCGCAGATGTCATGTTCATCTCAGCGTTGCAGGAGTCACAGACGACTGTCCTCGTTTTGAACACGAGTGTAACGGGACGATATGGAGGTCAGTTTCAATAAGACCAGATTTCTACATGTTTAAAAATCGATAAGATTGTCTTTCATTACGCGGTTTCAGAACTACAAGATGCAGCCCGTAAAAAGTGTCATATTTCTCGTTATTCATCTGCAATCGAATCTCCGTTTCACGACGCATTACCGAATGTTAGTTTCCACCTGGCTGGACTGAAACCTTTCATTCAATTCAATGGCCGCACGACATTAGGGCATATGGTCTCGTATCGGCATCTGAAATACCTGTTGGCGTACGACGAGATTTAGATTCATTATTTTATCAACTTTACAATATTAAATTCTGCACCCCGGAATGACGCTTATATGAATTATTAGAACAAGTGCAGGGGGTGGATGCCTTTCTACCACTACCTCTACTGCGATGCTTACTGGCTTTTCTGAGCTTTACGATCTATATCGCACAGCAACTCGGCCGACATTTTTGGTGAATTTCCTGTCATGTCACATGATCTACCAGCCAATATCCAAGTAGACACCCACTCATTTAAGATGTTTGAGATCCTACAGATCGACTACCAGCAGGCTTGGCGAGGATTTATTTCCCTGTCACTCTCCCGATCTCCTTCACAGCCCGCAACGATCATATCTGCTGACGGCTCCAAAACAACGGCAGACATGCAGAGATCTACACGCGTTCTTCTCACGAAACACACATGTTACGGCTCTATGACGTATCTATTTACATGGCAGAAGCTAATGACTTGTGTCTTGAAACAAGTGCAGAGGCACCAACAACCCAGAGTCTTCATTTCCTAGCTCATAGATGTAATTTATACTTATAATACAGCATGGATACATTAAACAATACATATACTATTAGCACAATATGCATTATTTTCATTGTGAAACTCTTTTCAATAGAACTTTACATATAACTGCAAAATACTAATTTTACATATATGATGTACTTGACAATCAAAAGTATGTCAGCATTATAAACATGAATTTGATTTCTAATTTATAACATAGCCAATCATTCGTTATAAGTTACACCTCTCGTAATGCACATTCCTTTTCCCATTATTTAGCAATTCCAATAATATGAACAGGTGTATTAAATAAATGTTTGGAAAAAATCCGATTCCTTTGGGATGTAAATATGTCCATTAACTATAGCGAGTATATTTTATATGTATACAGTAATCATGTCCCATCCTATCTCACAAAATGTTTATTTGTCATCCAGTTCACAACCTCTATGCTGGCCGACCTTTAAGATGTGAATATGTGAGCACCAATAAGAATGAGGAAACTTAAGAAATCTGTGGAAATTAATTATTCTTTCACACTGGCCGTGTGTAGGCTAAATTGTGGAAACGTAGAGTCAGATGAAAAATTCAATGCCATAGCCGGGATTTGAACCACGGATCTTCTGGTTTCCGTCCAGCCGCACTACCATTGTGCTACTGTGGCCAACGTGCCGATATGACATTAAATTCTCCAACTGACTCGTATTTTCCCGGTAAACCACTTAGGAGTTCTCATAAACACATGAGACAACTACCTTAATGGCGACTTACTACATGTAAGTACTTTAACGCCCGGGCTTTATAGTTAACCACTATTAGGCTAATTAATGGAAATTAATTATTCTTTCACACTGGCCGTGTGTAGGCTAAATTGTGGAAACGTAGAGTCAGATGAAAAATTCAATGCCATAGCCGGGATTTGAACCACGGATCTTCTGGTTTCCGTCCAGCCGCACTACCATTGTGCTACTGTGGCCAACGTGCCGATATGACATTAAATTCTCCAACTGACTCGTATTTTCCCGGTAAACCACTTAGGAGTTCTCATAAACACATGAGACAACTACCTTAATGGCGACTTACTACATGTAAGTACTTTAACGCCCGGGCTTTATAGTTAACCACTATTAGGCTAATTAATGGAAATTAATTATTCTTTCACACTGGCCGTGTGTAGGCTAAATTGTGGAAACGTAGAGTCAGATGAAAAATTCAATGCCATAGCCGGGATTTGAACCACGGATCTTCTGGTTTCCGTCCAGCCGCACTACCATTGTGCTACTGTGGCCAACGTGCCGATATGACATTAAATTCTCCAACTGACTCGTATTTTCCCGGTAAACCACTTAGGAGTTCTCATAAACACATGAGACAACTACCTTAATGGCGACTTACTACATGTAAGTACTTTAACGCCCGGGCTTTATAGTTAACCACTATTAGGCTAATTAATGGAAATTAATTATTCTTTCACACTGGCCGTGTGTAGGCTAAATTGTGGAAACGTAGAGTCAGATGAAAAATTCAATGCCATAGCCGGGATTTGAACCACGGATCTTCTGGTTTCCGTCCAGCCGCACTACCATTGTGCTACTGTGGCCAACGTGCCGATATGACATTAAATTCTCCAACTGACTCGTATTTTCCCGGTAAACCACTTAGGAGTTCTCATAAACACATGAGACAACTACCTTAATGGCGACTTACTACATGTAAGTACTTTAACGCCCGGGCTTTATAGTTAACCACTATTAGGCTAATTAATGGAAATTAATTATTCTTTCACACTGGCCGTGTGTAGGCTAAATTGTGGAAACGTAGAGTCAGATGAAAAATTCAATGCCATAGCCGGGATTTGAACCACGGATCTTCTGGTTTCCGTCCAGCCGCACTACCATTGTGCTACTGTGGCCAACGTGCCGATATGACATTAAATTCTCCAACTGACTCGTATTTTCCCGGTAAACCACTTAGGAGTTCTCATAAACACATGAGACAACTACCTTAATGGCGACTTACTACATGTAAGTACTTTAACGCCCGGGCTTTATAGTTAACCACTATTAGGCTAATTAATGGAAATTAATTATTCTTTCACACTGGCCGTGTGTAGGCTAAATTGTGGAAACGTAGAGTCAGATGAAAAATTCAATGCCATAGCCGGGATTTGAACCACGGATCTTCTGGTTTCCGTCCAGCCGCACTACCATTGTGCTACTGTGGCCAACGTGCCGATATGACATTAAATTCTCCAACTGACTCGTATTTTCCCGGTAAACCACTTAGGAGTTCTCATAAACACATGAGACAACTACCTTAATGGCGACTTACTACATGTAAGTACTTTAACGCCCGGGCTTTATAGTTAACCACTATTAGGCTAATTAATGGAAATTAATTATTCTTTCACACTGGCCGTGTGTAGGCTAAATTGTGGAAACGTAGAGTCAGATGAAAAATTCAATGCCATAGCCGGGATTTGAACCACGGATCTTCTGGTTTCCGTCCAGCCGCACTACCATTGTGCTACTGTGGCCAACGTGCCGATATGACATTAAATTCTCCAACTGACTCGTATTTTCCCGGTAAACCACTTAGGAGTTCTCATAAACACATGAGACAACTACCTTAATGGCGACTTACTACATGTAAGTACTTTAACGCCCGGGCTTTATAGTTAACCACTATTAGGCTAATTAATGGAAATTAATTATTCTTTCACACTGGCCGTGTGTAGGCTAAATTGTGGAAACGTAGAGTCAGATGAAAAATTCAATGCCATAGCCGGGATTTGAACCACGGATCTTCTGGTTTCCGTCCAGCCGCACTACCATTGTGCTACTGTGGCCAACGTGCCGATATGACATTAAATTCTCCAACTGACTCGTATTTTCCCGGTAAACCACTTAGGAGTTCTCATAAACACATGAGACAACTACCTTAATGGCGACTTACTACATGTAAGTACTTTAACGCCCGGGCTTTATAGTTAACCACTATTAGGCTAATTAATGGAAATTAATTATTCTTTCACACTGGCCGTGTGTAGGCTAAATTGTGGAAACGTAGAGTCAGATGAAAAATTCAATGCCATAGCCGGGATTTGAACCACGGATCTTCTGGTTTCCGTCCAGCCGCACTACCATTGTGCTACTGTGGCCAACGTGCCGATATGACATTAAATTCTCCAACTGACTCGTATTTTCCCGGTAAACCACTTAGGAGTTCTCATAAACACATGAGACAACTACCTTAATGGCGACTTACTACATGTAAGTACTTTAACGCCCGGGCTTTATAGTTAACCACTATTAGGCTAATTAATGGAAATTAATTATTCTTTCACACTGGCCGTGTGTAGGCTAAATTGTGGAAACGTAGAGTCAGATGAAAAATTCAATGCCATAGCCGGGATTTGAACCACGGATCTTCTGGTTTCCGTCCAGCCGCACTACCATTGTGCTACTGTGGCCAACGTGCCGATATGACATTAAATTCTCCAACTGACTCGTATTTTCCCGGTAAACCACTTAGGAGTTCTCATAAACACATGAGACAACTACCTTAATGGCGACTTACTACATGTAAGTACTTTAACGCCCGGGCTTTATAGTTAACCACTATTAGGCTAATTAATGGAAATTAATTATTCTTTCACACTGGCCGTGTGTAGGCTAAATTGTGGCACGTTGGCCACAGTAGCACAATGGTAGTGCGGCTGGACGGAAACCAGAAGATCCGTGGTTCAAATCCCGGCTATGGCATTGAATTTTTCATCTGACTCTACGTTTCCACAATTTAGCCTACACACGGCCAGTGTGAAAGAATAATTAATTTCCATTAATTAGCCTAATAGTGGTTAACTATAAAGCCCGGGCGTTAAAGTACTTACATGTAGTAAGTCGCCATTAAGGTAGTTGTCTCATGTGTTTATGAGAACTCCTAAGTGGTTTACCGGGAAAATACGAGTCAGTTGGAGAATTTAATGTCATATCGGCACGTTGGCCACAGTAGCACAATGGTAGTGCGGCTGGACGGAAACCAGAAGATCCGTGGTTCAAATCCCGGCTATGGCATTGAATTTTTCATCTGACTCTACGTTTCCACAATTTAGCCTACACACGGCCAGTGTGAAAGAATAATTAATTTCCATTAATTAGCCTAATAGTGGTTAACTATAAAGCCCGGGCGTTAAAGTACTTACATGTAGTAAGTCGCCATTAAGGTAGTTGTCTCATGTGTTTATGAGAACTCCTAAGTGGTTTACCGGGAAAATACGAGTCAGTTGGAGAATTTAATGTCATATCGGCACGTTGGCCACAGTAGCACAATGGTAGTGCGGCTGGACGGAAACCAGAAGATCCGTGGTTCAAATCCCGGCTATGGCATTGAATTTTTCATCTGACTCTACGTTTCCATAATTTAGCCTACACACGGCCAGTGTGAAAGAATAATTAATTTCCATTAATTAGCCTAATAGTGGTTAACTATAAAGCCCGGGCGTTAAAGTACTTACATGTAGTAAGTCGCCATTAAGGTAGTTGTCTCATGTGTTTATGAGAACTCCTAAGTGGTTTACCGGGAAAATACGAGTCAGTTGGAGAATTTAATGTCATATCGGCACGTTGGCCACAGTAGCACAATGGTAGTGCGGCTGGACGGAAACCAGAAGATCCGTGGTTCAAATCCCGGCTATGGCATTGAATTTTTCATCTGACTCTACGTTTCCACAATTTAGCCTACACACGGCCAGTGTGAAAGAATAATTAATTTCCATTAATTAGCCTAATAGTGGTTAACTATAAAGCCCGGGCGTTAAAGTACTTACATGTAGTAAGTCGCCATTAAGGTAGTTGTCTCATGTGTTTATGAGAACTCCTAAGTGGTTTACCGGGAAAATACGAGTCAGTTGGAGAATTTAATGTCATATCGGCACGTTGGCCACAGTAGCACAATGGTAGTGCGGCTGGACGGAAACCAGAAGATCCGTGGTTCAAATCCCGGCTATGGCATTGAATTTTTCATCTGACTCTACGTTTCCACAATTAAGAAATCTGGTTTCAGATTCCAGTTCAGTGCACCTGTACCTATCCCAGAATTTTGGACGAGAAGTATTCCAGAAGAGAACACAGGACAAACGCAAATGAGAGATTTGCATAATCCGAGAAGTATTCGAATACACATTCAGGTTTCGAGAACATTCAATCGAATACATCTATTTTTTGTATTTGAAAACTCCCATCATTGGTATGGCCGGATATAGCCACCCAGCTAGCCTGGCGTTGGAGTTCCAAAGGCACAAATGGAAATCCATAATACACATGGAGAAACCAGGCACACAAAGTTAAATTTCTTCATTCAAACGACACGAATAACGCGGAGAGCACTTAATTACCACTGACGTATTCTGTCTCATGTCTGACAACAGCCACCTTTTCCGCCTAAGCAACAAAGAACACGATACCTATGAATGTGGATACTGTGGCGAATTAAAGTAGCTACAAAATGAGAATAAAGATGGGTTCCACTGTGAGTGGGTGACAGACACCACCTAGTGAATGTTCTGAGATGTATACACAGATGCTGACAGAGAAGTTTGCTTAATACTTCAGCATGGGTGTGAAAACATATACAATGATTATCGCGTGTTAGCATAAACTGAACCTTAAAACTTTGAACCGAGAACAGTTTACACAGCTATCGCTCATATGCACACAAAGCAAAATGGTTCAAATGTGCTCGACCAATGAATGGCATTTGCTACAATGAAACAAAAGAGTGACATTTCAATGATTTGTGAATATAGTTTCTACTTTAATGTAATGTAGATCATATGTTTTTACGTAAAATATACTTCTGAAAATCCTCTGGTAGCAGACCTGTTAGCTGCTCAATATTTTCTAGGTTACCCAAATATGGAAACTTCTCCTAAATTAATGAACTGTTTACCGTCTTTAACAATGTTTATCACAGGTTAGGCACTCACGTGACAAACTTGTGCCGTTAATTATGGACTAGGAGTGAAATTTATACTTTCGAAAATGCCTTTAATTGACACCTTTTTGAAAATGGAATACACATGAAAAATAATATTTTAGCTGGCCGATGTAAAATTTTACGATATGTCTTGCAGACAGTACTAAGCACACTACTGCTGGGCTTGATAAGTCACACATTTACTAAATAACGCCTGCACTCTTATAAAAATCGCCACTTTACTGAGTGCAAGCTACAAAATGAATCACCACATGTCTGATTTTCTTCAGAGTCCGTTACTGATTGTTTTCTTTGTAGTCAGGCTTTCTATCTTTTCCTATCTCCGAAAGCAGTTGTGCTACAAACTTGGAGTTGGACAGTCACTTTCATAAAAAGTATCTCTATGACATGAAGACAACCAAATAATTCTGTAATGAGTATCTTTTGAACGTGCAAAGAAATTAGCCATAGGGTTCAGCAAAGCGAGCGGGTCCATGTGGTGAACTGTACAACGTCGCACTGAACTCATTGACTAGTCGACGATAGACCACCCTCTCCTTATGTTCCTTCGTATTTTACGTTTACCTTAATCACTTCGTTTTTGCTTGTTCTCTAGGACTTGGGGGCACCGCGGTATTTACATGTGAAAGGTTAAGATATAAATAACAGACCCTTATCAGTTGCTTCGTTTCTTATCCGTTCGTTTTACGCGCTGATTTTTAAGACCTTAGATGTTCTGTGAGTTTCATAACGGAAGACGTATGAATCTGTAACCTGGTGGTACCACGACTCTACCGTTTTTAACATCAGAGTTTGCTGTGTTCTTCGTCGTGTTCGGATTTAATCTGTGATCACTTCTAACATTGGTGTGTTTACTTCTAACAAGTATATGTTCTGTGATCAATCGTGTCCCCCAGTATCCCCACAGAACATACACAAGTATATGTTCTATGGGAACTGGAAGCTCTGGGAGGGAGATGTTTAAGGTTATGTTTTGTATGCTCAACATTTAGTTTAAAGATTTATTGGAAATACTTCTCTAAAGCGTTCTATACACATTTACATGTGTAAAGCTATACAGTTCTACTAGTGTTTAAGTGACAGTGTGAACTGACAATGCAAATCAAGTGGTAAAACTATGTTAATTTGATTTGACACAAAAAACTGTTAAAATAGACGAAAAAGTTTGTATTTAATCATGAAGTTTAAAATAAAGTCTGTAACGTCGTATGCAAGTCGCTTGGGTACTATCAGTGATGTAGAACGCCTTCCTGGAGTTCGTTTCGAAACACCATTTCTGCTCCTATATACAAAGGTAGGTTATCCTGTATATAACCGGCGAAGGTTCTGCTAGCATCATCGAGGACGTAACCTCTTAAAATATCCCGCTAGATAGAATTTAGGTTATTGAGTTTAGCTTCCCCAAATTCTGAATACTACCATTTGTAAAATGATTGTTTTTTTTTTAACATGTTAATCTTTGTATGGCAATTTAATTTTAGAGGTAATTGTATATTTTCTCAACTCACCCATTCCTTCTGGGAGGCTCCCGGTTAAGAGCATAGGCATAGAACATCTCCCATAGTTGCAGGTTCTAAGTGCGTCCACCAAATTTTGTTATAGATTCAGGTTTGCATATACAATAGTGCCAGCCTCAAACAGCATAGTTTCTGGTTACCATTAATGCCTTTAATTATATAAAAATATAAGAACGCTAATTTAAATTATAATTCTGCAATAATTCAATACATTTTTGTATTTCTAAGAAGTATTACATAGAAGTGAACATGCGCCAAGTTATCTCATATATGACTTATGACTGTTGTAGGTAAAATTGTACCCACTTATATATTAATGAGACACTAAGTGATATAGAATAGGCTATAATTCTCTTATTTTCCCCAAAATTCTGGTATTAATAATGGAGAACAGAGTAAAAAAGATCAAAATATCTCACGTATTTAGTTTTGTTAAAACTAAAAACTAAAACAAAATGATCAAATTTCCTACGAATTTTGTTATAACATTTTTATAGTTTGAATATTTAAGGGGTTGCACAATTTGTTTTTTTATTCATCTGTGCCCTTAAAATACATGTAATGCATGTAGTTATTCTCATTTTGGGAAAGGGTACTACTGTGACTGCTAAACAAGGGTAAGTTTTATGACTTTATGTCTATATTTATTTTTCTTCTTAATGGTGAATGAAAAGGCTTTGAGATGTGTTCATTTTCAGGAGATTCCAGCTCATAGAAGTTCATATACATCAAAATGCTACATTAATTATGTTTTGGTCATGGAAATCTAATGGCCTTATTTGTATGTACTATTAGGGTTGCTTCTGCTTTTATAGAATTTACAAAGGAAATATAAATTGGAGTTCTTGTTACAATGGTTTCAAAAATATGAGAAAACAATTTGAAATCCCTACATTATGCATATTTATCTTGTATCAACCTCTAGAGACTTACTGTATCGAAATGATGTAATATTGACCATTACATAAATATAGTAGTTATTACATCTATCCTAATACTCAACAAATTTGCATAGAGTTTAATGAGCCATATGCTGACTGATTTCGAATTAGTATCCTATGTTGCTGAAAATATTGAACTTAATATTTGATAATAGTGAAACTGAAAGTGATGACAATGTTCAGAACGGAAGTTACCAACCAACAGAGACCAGTGATTCAAGTTTAGAAAAAAATACAAGTTAGAAATCAGGATGTTGATTTGCAAGATAATGCAGAGATGCACAATGAAACAATCCTATAAACTGTGGAAAGAAATTAAGTAAGGAAAATTCAGTAATAAAGCCTGTGTCCTTATTGGAGTACACTAAAGTCAAAAACAGTGGCGACAAGATGTTCTCTTGTTATTTTGTACTATGAAAGTTTATGATTCAGAAAATTGATGTTTGATATTATTTTTGGCAAAGAAACTGTTAACACCTGCAATGAACACAAATTGTGAAATCCATGTTGAAGAATAAACTGTAAACCCGACCCATTATAGGTATGTGCCAGATCATATTTTAAGCAAGCCAGAGATAAAAGAAGAAAGAACTGAAAATTTTTATAGAGAACGCTAAAAGGAGATAGCATAACCTTATAACACTAACAGAGAAAGTAAAGAAAATCATAACATCTTTTCAAGATTGTGAGAGGAGCAACCTGTTTTCTTTCCACATTGTTTTAATAAGTTCGTAAAAATGTAAGAATAAAAAGCAAGTGTTACACAATTTTAGGCCTAAATCAGTTTTTGTTTCAGGAAACAAAAATGGATTTATTCCTAATAGATAAGCAGAATGGATTTATTCCTAATAGTGTTTATAAGATAGTGAATTAATAATGTGCTTTAATTTTCTGAATATGTTGTAAGAATACAGTAAACATTGAAGAATCTGACAAGAGTAATGTACTATTAGATTAATGAAAAACATGTAGGTACCTATGTTCAGTATTAGACTATATAAATCGATACTACATGTGCCAGAATTGCAATGTATCTTATACCATGGGTTACCTTGAGGTGGCATCCTTTGAGGTGAGATAAATAGGAGTCCGCTTTCATACTAAGATCAGCTTGCATACTACTTGTTGGAGACATGTAAGTAATGAGATATAAGAGCTGCAACATTAACTGCAATTGTGTTAATATTTGCATTTTGTGAAACACTTTTATGCTTTGTTTTGTATTAAAATGGCATTGAACCAGTTATATATGATCTGATTTCAGAAATTTCACAGAAGTAGGCTGAAAAGAAAGTGGTGTAAATGTGCAGTAACTTATTTTTGGATTTGAACCTGTAAGGAGGCAAGCATAGGCTGTTAGCGAGCCTGTTGAAACCAAGGAGTCCTGTATTTTCCAGATTTAACTTCAATTCAGTGTTAGGCTTTTTATTAGTGCATGTGTGCATGTTTTACATTAGTTTTTATTTATTTTTCATTTATTAAACAGTTACAGTTCTCTACAGCTACCTATATTTCTACCAATACTCCACCAAAAATTGATTTTATTTTTTATGAGAACTTTAAATCGCCTGCTACCGACTGTTGTGAATGTTGACATCACCACTGAGGTGTAACCATGCCTTACTGGAAAGGAACAGAAGCTGTGGACCAATTAAACCTCATTCACTGATGAAAGAAACCATCACAATAATGCATTTGTGATACTGGGTCATCATGTTTTAAAGCATGTATACTTGTACACTTATATGTTTATAGTTTTAATAATTTAGTTGTTCTATGTGCAGAAGACTCTGAAATTCCCATATGTTGTGCCAATTTTGGGATGAATTTGGTTGGGGAACGTTTGAAACAAGCATCTATGTTGTCTAATTTTTCCCCTGTTAACACTGTACATTTTCACTTTTGCTTTTGTTTGCCACAGAAACCAGTGGTTTCGAATTTCTTCACAATCGCGTGAATTATAAATCTGGAGGGAGGCACTTCACCAGGGAAAGTCTGAATATGCTCTCTGCAAATGTGGCTTAGTGATTCCCATTTATAAGAAATTTTACACACAACAGTGCCTTGCCCTAGAGTCAAGCACCTGTTCATGTTAGTGGCTGGTATAATACTGAGAGTAGAGTGCATGCCTCTAGCCCCCAAATAGTTAAAATATATACAGTGAGAGGCAATACTCTTGACAGCACTATATTAGTTTTAAAGTTGACTATTATATGGCTGCACTTACTGATGGAACCTCCAATAATATATTTAAAACTCATCATTTCAGTAAATACCAACTCAGAATACATATTTAAGACCTTCTTAAGGAAATAAAGTATTTTCAGGTCAATGGGGCTTCGAAGTGTTACCACATCTCGTCCAATTCCCAGGATGCCCCTGCCGACGTTGACCATTGCCTTGTGGCTTCCGAGGGCATTCAGGCCAAGTGTCACATCCTCAGCTACCTTTGTGACAAACCCCCACATACTTTCAAAGCTCTACCCCAAATTCAACTCCAGCCAGGCTTGCTTCTACAGAGGCCCAATGCCGTTACTGTTTGGTAAGGCCAATTCGGTTTCCTTGAGGGAACCTCTTCATCACATGTGTGAATCCCGGTTGTTGTTGCACCCGTATCCGCCATTATCTGGTACCGCTCTTCATGTACTTCCGCCATCCATGATAATGCTGTTCTATCTCCCGTCTGAGGCTTACAGAGTAACTCGAGGATATGGCTCCAATGGCCTGCATGCCAACTCTTACTACACTCCTCCACAGGAGAGAAAGTCTCCGACGGGCGAGACGCAGGGGGGTGGCCGAAGGTCCCCACACCCTCCCTGGACAGGTTTATGACAACCCATGTCAGTAAAGTTACAGACCATTCAAAAACATTCCGACGGCTTCTACTTTTGTGAATGAATCTTCTTGGCTTTAATGTAGAGAGTGAATAGGGCGCATGTTTTTTTAACGGTCTGCTCCTTGTATAGCAAGCGTTCTCTGCCACACTCATTTGCTGTCCTTGTCCCACAGCACATTCCTTACAGGGATTTTCTTTCCGTTGCTATACTATAGTTTCCTTTCTGATCATACACTTAGCCGTTGACAGTTCTCCTCCACAAGTTCTAGGTAGAGCTGCTTCCCCAACACATGCCTCCAGGGGATGCCGACATCCCTTAGCCGATCCCCAGTTCCCAGCATACTGGACACTTTTGATGCTCAAGTCAAGGAAAGCTGTCACCTTGTCTTCAGCTGCTCCCTCCTTTGGTCGGTCCTATCCTATCCATCTGTAAGCACTGCCGTTCCTAGATTCCACCTTCCAGAACATTAAAACTTCTGCTCAGGTCATTCAGGACATTAATGTGTTGGCTAAGCTCTTCCTCTTCTCCACTGAGTGCTTCATATCCTTTTTCATGTCGGGTAGTCATCCATTGATTTTAGTCAGAAGTTCCAGATTCATTTCTTCCATCATGGAGTTCAGCATAGTAATATCTTCCTTCATGCTGTGTGTTTTGGATTCCATACCAGTTTTCATTTCATTCATCGAGGAATTCACATTTTTTATTTTCTCTAACAGTTTTCGAAACATCATTTTCATCGTGTTTTCTTGTCCTACTCCTGACAGCAATGTGACAAAAGACACAAAAGTTCACTTCAAACTCCATTATTTTTTTCCTTAATCGTAAGCTCAATGCCAGTGTACTATTAACCTCTTTTTTGTATAAATACAGCACTTTGGCACGTCTCTATAATGTTTCTTTAAGTCTCTTTAGCACTCACCCTTTGTGCTGCTAATAATCTTTCTGACGAACATATGCATCATCTCTTATATAGAGCTTTATACTGATTCTGAACACCGATTTACACACAAAAACCTCTTTGCTACCTGTTCCACAACCTGCCGACTCTTTTACTATGGAGCTGCACTTATTGACCTGTGAACTGCATCTGGCACCATTTTATGGCCTGCTGACTCCTCTTCCATGGAGCCGCATTCATATCGAAGCACCAAGTGCTCTCACTACTACTCTTGTAATACTGTCTCACAAGTTACTGATTATTCCTTTCCTTGAATTGGCTTTTGTATAATCCTTCTGGGTGTGTTAGTTCGTTTCAGAACTGAAAACTCTCAAAATACAATCTCAAAAGGTCTTTTGTTTAGTAATAAAACAGTCCCACCCCAATATTGTGACGTTTTCATGACATCAGCCACCGATACTCTTGAAGACATGCCACTCCCATCCTGTCAGCCAGTAAGCAACAAGCCAATGCAGTTTCCCTCGTTGCGATGGTGACTAAGTTGCCCGACTCAACTCTTCCCCTCCAAAACACATTCACGGTTGCCAGTGTGACATTATCTTCTCTGTATGCAAATTTAAACACAAATTTGATGTTTCAGATAAACAAAACAATAAAAAAGAAGAATTTGTTGAATTGTGTTCTATAGCAGTTTTCACACCATGAAGGTAGAGTGGGCTTTGTGGACCATGCTTTTCTTATGAAAGAATCAAGGTTTCCATTGCTAAATGTGTATGTTTTCAAAGGTGACCAACTCATGTTTTTCGCTCCAAATACTAAAACATATGTTTAAATTAAAAATATTGCAATGAAAAAAATCTGGATTATTCGCTTGCCTTCATAGGCCATGTTGATATCAATATGTCTAAACATATTTCTTTAGAAAATTAAGTTTAAGACAAAGTGTTTGAATTCTTTAATTATGCATTGGAAAATGTCATTGCTAGCTAATTCTTGTTCTACACGTGCATGCAAAAGTTTACAGTGACAAAATTGCCAAGAAAATAATGAAATTATTGTCCACACATAGAACATCTATGAAGTCGAGGGATCCATAAATCAACAGTTTAAGGCAAATGTTGCAGTGCAAAGGCACACAGTGTCAACAAATCTGGTCCTTGTGTCTTGCAGATGATGAAAACCAGAAGTGGTATGACAGTTCTAGGGGCAGTAAGGGATCATAATTCAATGGTTAAACTATTGCAAGCATGATGAAGGGATCAAAGATGATGTGTGGAAGACATGAGTTGCACCTATAATCACTAGATTAACAGACCCTTGTAACAGACCCTTGGGGTAGTCCAACTCTGGCTTGTTTCCATTTGGATGTGGCTGTTTTGTACTGCACTGCAAACCATCTTTGGGATGATGAAGAACTAACAGCCATAAAAGCAGCACTGCAGAACATCCTATACAGACCGTACATAAAATAAAACATAGTTATCTTAACAGATTCAAAATCGGCTATAGATGGGATCATAAATTATAAAAACAAAACAACAAGAAACGTCAAAGAAATATTAAGTTTAATTAAAGCTGTTGAATCAAGAAATCATGTCACTGTGCAATGGATGCCAGCCCATGGTGAACTTTTGGGCAATGAATAATCAGATCAACTGGCAAAACAAAGTGCAATTCGAAAAATAAAACCTGTAAGACAAGCAGCATTTTAAAAGACAACCGAGACTTGATGAAGAAGATAAACTAAAGGACAAGGACAATGAGAACATTAGAGACAAAACTGACATACAAAAACTGCCAAGGAAAACTGCAGTGGTCCTATTTTGAATGGAAACTGGCCATGATTGTCCTGCAGAACACCTTTATAAAATACACTGCATACCTACACCCAAGTGCACTATCTGCAAAGAGGATGTCAAGAACAAACATCATTTGGACACTTACTCACCGAGGTCTACTTCCCATAAGCCCCAGCCCCGTAGGACCGGGAACCCGGGCCTCATCTGTTATTTCCATAGGACAGCACCTTATAATATAAACTGCCCCCCCGTCTGCCTTACGGCAAACAGGATGGATGTGGATACGCCACATACGCGCCAGTCCTTAATGAACCAGCTACCAAATAACCTTGGTAGGGCCGCCAGTGTCTAGCTCACCAGCTACTAGCTCTGCAGGCTAGTCCCCGGGACTTATAGGACAACCCTCTGCCCCCTCCGGGCGGCCCTGACGACCTGGCCGGAGGTACCCAATTGCCCGTGGGTGACGGGAACCACTGCCCCCTCGAGACCAACCCAATCCGAACAACTCCCATTCGGGAGGGGCTCGTTATGTTCGGCCCGAGGTTCCTCTAGTAACGTCAGAGGTACCACGAGTGCTAGGGGTCCGTAGCGCCCGCACTTTGGCAGCTAAAAGGGACGGATCCCTTCCCCTACGGGGACATCATTTGGACAAATGCAAAAGTCTCAAAAGTGAAAACCTACAGACTTTATATTGGGAAGCCAGGGGAAGAATGATGCAAATCAACTTATCCCCAGTGCCTTTAGTCAATAACAACATATTTAAATATTTTGTATGTGGAACTAAGATGATTTATTTTTCATCTTTTTTTTTTTTTTTTCCTCTCTTGAAACTGCTCAAATAAAGAATAGAACATTAAAATAAACTATCAGAATTGCAGAAACTCATTCGTAAAATGTTTAGACCATACTTGTTACAACCATAATTCTATTCAGTCAATGATATACATATAATTTATGTGCTCAGTAAGTTATTATTGTTTTCATCACTGAGGTAAGTAGGCAAAGCTGCTAAGGCATTGCCAGGTCTAGAGTTCAAAACCATGGTTTCCCAGGAAGATACCATAAACTTAGGCTTCAGTATTTCCTTCCCAAATTTCCTTTCCCAGTTGTCATTCCATTTCATGTATCATCAGCATCCACTGTCTGTGACACTTATACACTAAGAACAAGCATTAAACACTACCACTGTTGCTACCACCACCACCCCCTCCTCCTCTCTCCTTTTCCCTTCCTTTGCTCCTCCTTGTTTTTTATTTATTTATTTTTGTGTGTGTGTGTAATTTACGTCCTCCAATGTTAAGTCATATCGGACGGTGAATGAATTGGATGAAATGATGCTCAAATGAGTCCAGGGTCCATGGAGCTTAGAGTTACCCGATATTCGTCTTGAAGGATAAGGGAAACCCCCGGATAAAACCTTATCCAGATAACTCACCCTGACTGAGATTCGAACTCAGGGCCTCTTGAACGTGAGGCAGACACGCTGCCACCATTCTACCAAGGCGGCCTCTTCCTTGGTTAGTCATTTTAACACAAAAATTATGAGAAAGAACACAAGTTAGGAAATGTTCTTTGAACCTCACAAGAAAACGTTTTGTTTGCTGTTGTATATCAACATAATTTTGATAAATCTTCAGTAAGATCAATAAGTAAGTAATTTTTCATGTAAAACGTGATAGAATGTGACATTTTAAAAGTAGTGTTTTGAATTCTGTGGATAGAAACTAATACAAGTACCCTACTTCCCTAGACATGTCCTTTTTTATGGTATTATTGGTTAATGCCTTAATTGATTTAATTTAATATTACTATTCCTCAAAGTATAAACTTGAAAGAAGCGTAGGGACAGTGAAACACAAATTAGTACAAAAGTGAATCGAGAATTGGGTTATTCTCGATTCACTTTTGTACTATTACTATTCCCACCTGATAACATGAGCCATTTGTGCAAAGATCATAGATTTATAGCAATGGTGCTGATCATAAGTAAATGCGACAGCTGGAGGTCAGTAAGTAGGTTAATAAGAAACCTTCAGGAATTCGCTAAAATTATCATTTCCCCCATAAAAGAAAGGTATGATGCCGACATTATTTCTTTCATAATACACAGCTGTAGCAAGACTTTCACTTGGCTAAATTGTGAAATATACTGAAATGCTAATTATTTTACAGGGTGGCAGTATACCTCACCTGACACGAGAAGTGCTAGATATGGTGATAAAGAGTCCTTTAGCTTTGCACATGCCGCTTTCATCATCTGTCCATTGCCATGAAGCTGTAAAGCAATTTGGAAAGGGAATTGCCGAGTTTGTTGGATTAAAGGTAAGGTTTCAAACCATTTTAATTGTTATACCTTCTTCATATTTATTACTTTGAATAGACTAATGATTAATGCCTAAAGTTTGGATGTGCCGTGGCTGAGTGGTTAGACCATTTGATTCTCACCAAGGCGGCTCGGTTTCTATCCCAGGTGACCATGTGTGAGATTTGTGGTAGACAAAATGACACTGGTGGGTTTCCTGTGGGTGCTCTAGTTTTCCCCGCCATCTAATTCCACCAGTGCTCCATCAGTGTCACAGTCTGCATAGCTGCATGTAGTAAAAGTGGGTGTTAAATAAAAAAAAAGAGCTTAAAGTGCACCTGGATTCATATGATCAGCCATGTTGTGCTGTCTGCTGCTGTACTTTTAATACCTAAAATATTAATAATACCAATTGTCTTGGAAGAATGGAAGATTAACTTGAATTTTAGAAAACACATACTCAATTATATAACATAAAAAAGTGTGCTACCATCAACAGATGCTTACAGATTAGTAATTAAGTGTGAATAAGGAGTGGTGTCTAACAAAAAATGATCAAATTGTGCAAGAAGCAAAAAGATCTGGCAAACAAAAAATAAATGAAATCCTTTAAAAAGGCAAAAGAGAATTGAGCAGCTCTTACCTTTGCCAAGTATTTACTTGTATGAAACTTTATGTCTGTATTAAACGTCACTTAAGTACACTAAAACAAGTTCAGAAGTGAGTATAACTGTTTATAAATTCATTCAAGACAAAACTTTATGAAAATGATTTCACATATGCTGTACCACAAGATATCTGAATCCATAAAAAATTATTGAATTACTGCCAATATTTAAGAAATGTTTCTAAGTTCCTTAAACAAGCTATAGCTTCTACAGTATAGAATGAATTGTAAATGATGTTTTAAACTTTTAAATATTGTAATTACTTTAAATTGTAAATATTGTAAACTTTTTGCTTGACATATAACATGTGCATGTTCTAATGGTTGAACAACTAATGAATGAATGAACAGCTCACAACACTTTCATTAAATTCCATCTGTTAATGTTACATTGCCAGGTTACTTCAGAAGTTGATGATTTAATTTTGCATCATCCTGTCTCTATTCTTTATGGGCTTAATGTTTTAGAAGATTTTGTAAGCTGAATTGTCCTTTTACCTCTTTTGACCATAATTTTGTAAGTCAAAATATATTTTTTACAGTGGATCAAAAATCCTTTGATATTCATAGAATGGAAATAAAATATTGGGAGATATTTTACTCCTCCCTGACCTCTTGTGATAATTTTTTAAATTTTGGAAATATGTTATGGCTGTTATCTTTTAGCAGTGAAAGAATTGTCTAAATATTCAAGAAGTTTTTAGATAAGATAGTAGATACAATTTTAAACTTTTGTACTTTTTCCTTGCTCTGTAATTAATAATATTGATTCAACAGTTTTCATATGAATCTTCTAATAACAATATTTAGTGAAGGGGGGTTGAAATTGGCACATATAGGAAGAACCAACCTCTTCCAATGCCAGCAGTTTAAAAATGTTGCATATAATATGCTAACTCTGGAGAAAAATAATTATGAGCAGTAGAGCATCCATTGTAAAATATACGTAAGTGCATTTATATATACCAGGTGAGTCAGCTGCCCCTATTTATTCTTATCTATGCAATCCGCAGTTTACAGTCTAATGTGAAAATGATCCTTTTAGCATAAAAGCCGTTATTGCAGCTCTGACCTGATCAGATTATCGCAACCAGCATTAATACCTTGAATGCCTTGAATGAGGACCAAGAAATTGTGAAAAGCTTAAATAAACGACAGGTTTTCATGCATATAATACTAGCAAGGCGATAAATTGTGCTTGACCAAAGAGTGATATAGAATACTTGACAGCTGGCTGAGTGCGTTAGCTACTGGCTTACGTATGGTGATGCAAGGGCTAGGTTCGAAACAACGTCACATTGCTTTTGTTTTTCTTTCTCCAAGTCTTTATTTCTGTATTTTAGTTACTAATTTATTTATTGTTGCTACCAGTTCTCTTGTGAGTCAAATACACAAGATTGACAATCCGATAATTACAGATCTACAGGGATTAGCTCACCATTTAAGTTGTGCTGAGTTCACCCTATCGTCAGGCTGGAGAGACCCTTGTCCTTCAAAAGGAAACTACGTGCTATCTTTTATCTTCAGTAAAATTAGGGGTCATGCTTAACTTTGTGAGCCCTTATTATCTTTACCCTATATGGTGTTGTAAACCATGTTAAGAGTTGGCTTTCATTTTTAGGACTATGTCGACGACATTAAATCTAATAGTTTTTTTTTTCCTTCATGCTTAACCCCTTTGCCGATGGCCATTTAAACCCTGCACGGCCGGGAACGGATACCCAATAAACAGAACAAGACATTTAAATTGTGTGTGTGTATTTAATGCTCAGAATTTGATATAAAAATCATTTTTCTTCTTGCTTCCCAATATTTGGAGACTAGATCTTCTTGATTTTGGAGAGTTTCACATACTGTTAGATGATCGATGTTCATTAAATCGTCTTTACCACATAAACAGCACTGTGGAGAAGTTGTTAATCCAACCTTGAATAAATGTCCATTAAAACAATCGTGGCCTGTGATTAATCTGAACATTGCTACTGAAGATTTTTGATATAGAAGGAGACCTAAACATAGTTTATTGAGCAGGTTTCAACTGTTTCTTATGGACACCTCTTTTTTATAAGTAGGCAGTTGAATCATTCCTTCTTAACCCTCATATTGTGGAGAGAACACACCTGTCGTTGGTCTACGGATCCGCCGGATCAGGCTTGGCAAATCATTATGATATCACCAGCCTTTCCTTCATTTGCCAGATGAAGGACGTTCCTACTGCCATAACAGGTCAGCAGTAAATTTATAAATGGCATTTCCTCCATTTTGATGGAACAGTTATACCACTGTAGCTCGGTCCCCAGAGCCTCATCTGTTAAAGCAGGGTGCACCACGGGCAGGAAGAGGATGGGATTTGGATAGGAGAGGCTATAAGAGGCGCATCACTATCCCTTACACCCCACATTTAAATTGTTAAATGCTTCATAAATAAATATTCGTATCCTCCATATTTATTAAGTTATTTTAGCAAAACAAAAACTGTTTAAAGCCCATTAAAGGCAGTATACATCTACAGTATCATTAAAATAGAGACTATATTAATAAATCGTTGAAATTTCATTAATTTGTATCACTGTAGAGAAAACCATTCTTTGCATCGAACGCGCCTAATGCTGAGTATTTTTGTTTTACAAACTATATGTGTATATCAGCTGAATAAACGAAGTGTTTGGTTCAAGGTTTATAGGTTTCAGTTTTTGCTACCACGTATCAATAACTGTATATGTTGCGTTTCACACGCTGGAAAGAAAACTCCGTCAGCATCTTGCTAATTGCACAACCAAAGTTTATGGTAGCTGACGTAACCGTTTTCTTCGCTCAGTTTATATAGTAATATTGACTGTGTCAGAGTCCCGAGCAATTTCTTTAGCTAAAACATATTTGAAATAGTTTCCTCAGTGCTAATCATGCGGGCTTCTGATATTACATCAGAAAATGTGGAAGACTTTTTGCTGTTAGTGATTTGGACATTGATGGCGAGTTTTCAGATTTTGAGGGGGGTGTTGAGGATATAGGTAGCAGTGAGGAGGAAAATGACTCATTTCGGATAGGTGTTCGTGAAAAATCAACATTATGGAGGTGTCAAAATAACTCTAACACAAATAGACATATGTTCACGTGCACAACCTCTGGTGTACAACCACATACTCAGCTAACTTCTGACAGCCAACCAATTGACATTTTCACAAAATGTTTTACTACTGACTTGCTGTCTCTCATTGTTTCGAAAACAAATGTATATGCGAGTAGGGTGAAGGAAGACCTGATTTCTAACGACAATTTAGGACCTAAGAGTAGAATTCAGAACTGGACAGAAGTAACAATGAATGAGATTTACAGACTACTTGGTCTAATTATGCTTGTGGGTGTTATTCGTAAACCTACGCTAGACATGTACTGGTCTACAGATGACATGCTAGCTACCCCATTTTTTGGGAAATGCATGTCAAATAACAGGTTTACTTCCATATTGCGCTTCCTTCATTTCACCTGCACAGAAAATGTAAATGATAAACTATACAAAATCAGACCAGTTTTTGATTACATTATTTCAGAACTCAAAGAAAATTATGTACCTAGTGAAAAGATCACTTGATGAAAGCCTGATGCTTAGGTTGGAAACAATACATCAAAACAAAGAGGGCCAGATTTGGCATAAAGAGTTTTGATGTATGTGAAAGTAAAACAGGATATCTTTACAATAGCTGCATATACACTGGCCAAGGCACTGATAACACCGGAGAAAAAGATTTGGGGTTATCTGGTTCCATAGTAATGCACCTGATGGAATCTGTACTTGATCAGGGTAGGACTATATATTTAGATAATTGGTATAGTTCCCCTAAATTATTCATGGCCTTACACAAAAGAAAAACAAATACAATTGGAGCAGTATGCTCAAATCGTATTGGTTTGCCAAAAGATGTGAATATGAAGGCCCTAAGAAGAGGAGAAATGCAGGTGCATCAGCTCCCACCCTTGACCTATATCGCTTGGCAAGACAGGAGGGTTGTTACAGCATTATCCAATTGCAGCTCTAAGATTTTGATGATTGATACTGGAAAAATTGATGCTCGTAACAAAATGTCAATTTTCAAGCCCGGTATTATCCAGGAATACAATATGCGTATGGGTGGAGTGAATCTAGTAGATCAGGTGTTACACGGATATCCCTCTTTGCGAAAAACAATCAAATGGTATAAAAAGTATTTTTATACCAGCTGGATATAACCATATACATATAACCATATATAACCATATACAATTGTTTAGTAATTTAGTACGGAAGACAATGACGTACCTGGACTTTTGCATCTCAATAGCTCGCAGCATAATTGAGCAGTATAAAATTCAGAGACCTCTCCATACTGGTGGTAAGAAATCCACAACCCCAGCACCTCTCAGACTTGAAGGAAAGCATTTTCCTAAAAGGGTACCACCCACAGCAAAAAAAGTCGTGTTCCTTTAGAAAATGTCTGGTGTGCCGCAAGAAAGGTGTCCGAAAGGAAAATAGTACGATTTGCCGTGAATGTGGAGATGTGCCCTGGTGTGTTTATCCCTGTTTTGAGGTGTACCATTCAAGAAGAAACTTTTAAAGGTAAGCTTTTACTTCTTATAGAATTTATTTAAATTTACTGTAAAACATAAAGTTTAAAAGAATTATCATTAAATAAGCATTAAATGCATGTATGCACAGGACATCTATACACGTCCATATTGGTTTGGGACCTTTTAACTTGGACATCATATGACGTCCACATCGGTAAAAGGGTTAAATCTCGACGTCATATGACGTCCACATCGGTGAAGGGGTTAAATCTTATGTTTCACTTTGCATTTGAGAAAGGTTTGAAACATGGTTGAGTGGGTCAAGCACAATACCAACCATAATAATCTATCTACTACGAACTATACAATTATCTGCCATTGGAAAACATGGCTATTATTGTATTTTGTAAATGCCTATAATGTTATAAAAATGTTATATGTATTATAATATAAAGTTATAGGCCCAGGGAGGTAAGAAAAGGGTAAAAAAAAATTTGAATGGATAACGAAGGATTTGAACCCAAGTTGAAGTGGCAGAGTGATGAAATAACCTGTGTAATACCATTTAGCCAAATTTACTATGCAAGGAAACGTTCCCACACAAATAAGGGTGGTCCTAAGGCCCACCACGAATCTTTACACGCTTTTTACAGTTTCATACAGTATTTTGAGCCCATTTTGATAGTTCTAACACAAATAAAAAAACTGTATCTACCGTTACAATTACTGTATGAGCTAAAAGTGCCGTAATTTGTGACAGAAGCGAAAACAATCTACCTAATTCTTAGAAATTTTGACATGGCTGTACAGTGAAAACATCTGTTGGCTGAATATTTAAATCCAATTGGTCCCACAGTGTAGATCTGCCATTTTGTGTTCCAATGTTATTTTCAACTGGTGCATGTGATAGGTTGTTCTTTCAGGGTCGTGTTTAATGGTGTGCGTGAATGTATGCTAATGAATAAAAGTTTGTAAACTCCTCCAAATTATTACTGCAGCTGTGTGTGATGTTTTTGGAATCGACATACATAGTGATTGATTTCTGTCCCATACAGCACTTATGCACTGAGTTATCTACCCCTCCTCTATAAACTGTTATGCAAATCATCCATTAGAAGGCACTCAAGAAAGGCATAAGTCACAAATGTCGCTTAGCACGTTGTATAAATTTAAAAATAAATAGGGGCAGGTGATTCACCTGGTGTGTGTGTGTGTGTGTGCGTGCGTGCGTGCGTGCGTGCGTGCGTGCGTGGTAGTTAAATTATAATTGAAACCACTACCAGCCTTTCTCTACTGCGCGAGATGGCCAGCAATTGCCGGGAAACTTACGCCGGCAGAGGCGGACTGGAATCCTTAGCTTATAATAGATGTTGACCTTTTGCTTTCAAACAGCAGCATCTTTTGTTTAAATATTTTTGCTCACTCTCCAAAGTAGAGCAGCAGGTATTCTTGTTATTTCTTGCACAATGTTTTCCCGAAGTTCCTGTGGTGTATGAGGATTGGAACAATACATGTCTGTTGAAACTGAAGCTATATTGCTACACACATGTGCCAGCATTAAAGCCAAATGATTCCACTAAACATGTGAAGTAATGTAACTGGTTTTTCCAATCCGTAGAGAGGTATTTAATTGACCCACATTTTTCTTTTCCTGAAGAATCTAAGTTTCATTTAACTGGACGTTTGAACACTTACTAGAATAATAATAGGGCCCATATTCTTTGATGAAACAATACATGCAGAGCAATATCAGAGGTTAATTCTGAGGACATTTTTCAATTGCCTGAAAGAAGAAGAGAAATCGTATGGTTGATTCAAGCAAAATTCTGCAACAGCACATAAGCTGCCAAATTGTGAAATGCGGTAAGAGGGGTGTTTGATGACAGAATAATTAGTGTTGATTTGTGGTCCCTACCTAACAAGTTGTGACTTTTATTTATGAGGTTCTTTAAAAGACAAGGTGTATTGTTTCAATCCTCATACACTACAGGAACTTAGGGAAAACACTGTGTAAGAAATCAGAAGAATACCTACTGCTGAGCTTCAGAGAGTGAACAAGAATATTTACATGAGATAAGCTGCCTGTTTGAAAGCAGGAGGTCAACATTTCCACATCTATTATAAGGTATGGATTCTAGTCCGCCTCTACCAGCGTAAGTTCTCAGGCTACTGCCGGCCATCTCACACAGTAGAGAGGGGCTGTAAGTGGGTTTGATTATACCCCATAGTTTTGAGTTATGGGAGGTTTGGAGGAGTTGGATTGGGATGGGATGGTTAACAAAATATATATTAACAACAATTCAAATTTGTGCTTCAGACTTAAATCTTTTTTTCAATAATATTCTGATCGATTTAACTAATTGGTTGTACATAGTAACTCCTTTGTTCAATACCCTTAATGTTCTGAGAAAGTCTTTGAGCTGCAGATGTAATGATTCAACTGTTTTGGTGTGGTATAAATGATAGTCCTTATTTTAGTGAAACATTGTTATTATGAATGAAGGACTCTATTTCTAAAACGTGTATATATGGCTAAGGTTAATACATTAAATTGTTCAGAAATTGATTTACTTGGAGCATTAGTTTCAGCATACTCTTTCAGAGTTTGAAAAGCCTAGGAGACAGACTTGTATTCCCCCAGAAGTGTTCTCCATATGAAATTGAATAAACATGTCCAAAATATACAGACCTTAACATTTCATTTTAATCAACAAAAAATTTTCAATTTTGAAACGATTAGCTGGAGTCAAGTGGGGCAGTAATCGGGAGACACTGAACACCACATACAAAACATTCATCAAGCCAATACTTCTTTATAATGCAGAGGTAATAATTACAGCAAACAGTTCTAACATAAATCACCTAGAAGTATGCCAAAATCAAGCCCTGCGACTAATAACCGGTGCAGCAAAATCAACTTCAATCATGGCAATGCAAGCCTTAACTCGGAACTATCCAATACATCTAACTTTAGAGGAGTAGGCACTAATACAACATGAAAAAATGTTGCGGTTAAAAACAACAAAATGGGAGAAAAGATTACTACAACCAATCAAGATAAAAACTCAAACAAGTTTCCTACACAAAGTTACGGAATTAAAAACAGATCTGAATCTTCCTAATTCTAAAGAAAACCTTTTAATCAAAGAAAACCCACTAACTTTTGAACCAATTAATATTCAATTAGATTTAGAATAAATAGTTACAAAATCTGAAACTTCCAAACCTGTACAAAAAGCATTAGCATTAGAAACTGTGAACAATAGATACCCACCCGAAGAATGGTTACATATCTACACAGATGGATCTAACTTGGATAACTCAGGAGCAGGAATTAAGTGTGCACTGTTCTCATTCTATCAACCAGCAGGATGCCACACAACAAATTTTGATGCAGAAGTAACGGCTATTCATATTTCACTCCAACACCTTCTATACAGAATAGATAAATTCAAAAATGCTGTCATACTTTCTGATTCTAAAGCAGCATTATGTGCAATAAGTTCATATAAAATGAGGTCAATCCAAATTAAAGAATGTCACAAAATGATCCAACAACTTCAAAAACTACAGAAAAGAATTATATTACAGTGGATACCTGCACATTGTGGAATTGCTGGAAATGAATCAGCTGATTTTCTTGCCAAAAAAGGTGCAAATTTAATTCAGAACAAAAGTAAAAACTTACCCTTTACATCCATAAAAAGAATAATCAAAAGCAAATATAAAAACAAACAAAACCAATTGATATCTAACAAAGCCAAAGATAAAAACTGGAACATTTTAATTAAAAATCCAGAAATTATCCCAGAAATCCCACGTAAAGCTGCAGTAGCAAATTTTAGATTATGATTATTTGGGCAAACACACAGAATAGGAATTTATACAAGTCCAAATTGTCCTCTGTGCAACAAAGAAGAGGAAATGACTGAAGAACATCTTTTAACCTGTGAAGCCCTACCTGCCGGACCCACTACACAGAAATATTGGAGAGCAAGAGAGCTAATGGCTTCATTGCCAAAGCCTAGCATTTGAAAACAACAACAACATTTCTTTGCTGCCTACTTTACCTAGAATTCTTACTTTTAACCTACTTAGTTTGTCACTTAGTCCTAAAATAGACTCTTTCCATAACAGTGAAATGTGGACTACGATATCTAACAATTTTGTACTGTAATAGTTAATGTAAGTCCTCAAGAACATGCTCACTGCATATTTTTTTATTCATAAAAAAATATGGCTGTAATGAGTTAGTATGAATTTTGTATACTTAAATATATTAATCATTACTCAAGTGCATAATTTATATACATACCCTATTTATATATCTGGAATGTATTTATGAGATGAAAGACACGTTTGGTAAAAATAACCAGGAATAATAACCCCAAATTATACATAATCACACAGTTTTATGTAAATTGCATGGCTAAATTAATACATTGCTGTCACTGTGAAAAATTTAGTTCCTTTATTGACATAACCAAAGAGATATAATAGACAAAAATACTTATTGACATCACCATAAGAACTATGATTTGTGTACAGATTTGTCAGAAAGAAGCTGATAATCTATCGAATATAAACGTACATACTGTCGCGAGACATCGTGTGCGGCGGGCCGCAGGGAGCTGGCAGGAAAGAAAGAGACAGATAGCGTCCAAACCACGACCACACGTGGGTGAATGGTTGGCGTTTACTGAGGGAGAGACGGGGGCGGGGAGAGGGAGAGACGGAGTGTTGTGTGAATAATTCTCCCCTTGTCTCGCTACGCCACGAAATATTGTGTGGCTTCGTCAACCTTCGAGAAAAAGCGGCTCGTGTATAAATAAGGGACAAGGAGGATTGCGAGTCAGTCGCGCAGCAAAGCTGCGATCGAGTGAATGCAGTTATCTATGGACGTGTGGCAGACGGCCTCGAAGATTGCGTTCGTGTGTTACGTCATTCTGCTGATATCAGAGTTGTACAAATGTCTTTCTACGGAAATAAAGAGCATTTTGAATTTCTGCAAACTCGACTTTTAATTTTACGAACCCACAAAGCCACAATTTTTGTCAGCAGTTGGATGCGACGATGGAAGCTGCATTGGCAAAGATTTTAGAAAAGATGGAAAAAATGAAGACAGCGAATGACACCCTCGCTGCGACGTTAAACACAGAAATGAAAGCGGCGAACGACAGCCTGGCCACGGAAATGAGAGCAGCGAACGGCCTGGACACGGAAATGAGAGCAGCGAACGACAGCCTGGCTACAGAAATGAAGGCCGAATTAACCGAAATTAAGGATGCGGACGAGGCCCTGGCCGCTAAATTTGAAGAGCAGTTGGCCGGCGTGAAGGAGGACATCACGGAGCTGGGCAATCGGTTGGGTCAACTGGGCGAGCGCGTCTAAGACCTGGCGAACCGCGTTAACGACCTAGAGGGAAAGGCCGACAGCAAGAACAAGTACCTGAACACTATGGTGGAGGACATCGTCGGCAAAAGATTAAAGGACTTGAAGGCCGACGCGACACAACATCTGCGCGCGTCAAACCACCTAAGTACAACGGCACGTCAAATTTCGAAGTCTTCCGCTGCCAATTCGACACAGTGGCCAAGCACAACTAGTCACCAGAGGAAGAGGCCGCACAGGTGATAGCCAGCTTCCAGGGATGGGCCGCAGAGGTCCTGAACGCGGTCCAGATAGCAGCGGCGCCCAAAGACATCTGGGAGGCCCTGGAAAACCGCTTCGGGGACCACCGCTTAGCCGCAGCGTACCGCAGTCAGCTAAAATCTAGGTCGCAGCAGCCAAGGGAGACACTGCAAGAGTTCGCCCTGGCAATTGAACAAAGCCTTGGTCGACCTCCCACCCCAATTCGTATCTCGAGAAGCCGCCTACACCTTCGTTGACGGGGTACGAGACGTCGAGATACGTCAGCGCCTAATGCTCGGCGACTACAATGCCAGCCACGAGGCACTAACGGCCGCGCCGAGAATAGAGGCGGCCAAGGTGACGGCTACCCCGACTTCGAGAACAAGGATTATTCGCTACAGTGGGGACCGAAGACCAGCTAAGGGACGCCGGCGAAGACCTAGTGGCGTGTGTTGGGGGTTTGGCCAGCCGGGACATCTGGAGAGAGACTGCCCACACCAGGTACAGCAGTCGGAGAAATGAGAAAGGGCCGGCGTGGCGAGAGGCACGTCGGCGCCATCACCACCATCCCCTCGAGTAACACTACGCGCTGTCAGCCGACTGATGGATGACAGCTTCATCACGAACGGTTGGGTGAGAGGAAAGCCGTGCCGCGTGCTAGTGGACACCGGGGCAGCCGTGGCGGTCATCAGACCTGACGTAGCCAGTGGTTTGCCGTCGAGAAAACCGAGCCGACAGTACCAGCTTATGACGGCATTAGGCGACACCTTGCCTTTGGAGAAGGGGGCCCTGCTGAAGTTCACCTTTGGACGTAGTGCCTTGCGTCAGTGGGTGTTCGTCGCGAAGGTGGCTGAGAAGATGATACCGGGACTGGTTACCCTCAGGAGCAACGAGGCGACGGTTGACGTCGGCAGGAAGGTCCTGCGGCTCATTGGAGAAGAGATGATACTCCGGCACCCCGAAGAACGCCGTGGAGTATGCAGGGTCGTCCTGAGGGAAGACGTGGTTGTACCCGCGAGAAGCGAGGTGGTGGTGACGGCGTGACTGGAAGGCCAGCGGACGAAAAACATGATGCTGGATCGGAAGACGCCTGTGCACGGACTTTGTGTAGCCAGGTCATTCTTACCGTGCCGAGAGCAGGTGCCGGTGAGGCTGCTTAATCTAACAGACACCGATCACGACATCCAGGCTGAGACGGACTTTGGGACGTGCGAGCCCGTGGTTAGCGTAACGCAAATCGACAACATCCAGGAGCCGGTGCCGACGCAACACCTGGTCCCCCGGCTGGAAGGTTTACTGGAGAAGACGGCCAACCACCTGACCACAGAACAGCTCGAGAAGATTCGACAGCTTTTGGGATGATACCAGCAGGTTTTCAGCCAAGGTAACAGCGACACCAGAGATGCCAGGCCTATTCGGCAACAACCCAGACGCGTTCCCCTGGCAAAGCAATCGATGGTATGGGACATGCTGGAGGACATGAGATCCAGGGAGTGATTGAAGAGTCTGACATCCTTTGGTGTTCCCCTATAGTCCTGGTGACAAAGAAGAATGGCAAACTGCAGTTGGACGGCATGGTGGAGTGGCATATCAAGACCCTAGAAGAACATCTAAGGAAGGTGGTGGCCAGCCATCAGCGAAACTGGGTGCCACATGTCTTGAAGGCCTACCGCTCGTCAACATACAATATCACTGGGGTGACGCCAGCTAGCTTAATGTTCGGCCGAGAGCTACGCCTCCCTGATGACCTGGCTTTTGGGAGCCCCCGGAAGCAAAACAGCCAGCAACCGAGTATGTGGAGAACTTGGTGGACCATCTCCACGACATGCATGAGATGGCTCGTCAGAACATCCAGATGGCGAGCGACCACATGAAGACCCGGTATGACAGGCAAGCTAACAGCCAAGGATTTAGCAAGGTGACTTGGTCTGGTTGTACCGCCCTACTTGGAGCAAGGGACGCTGCCCGAAACTTCAACAACCATGGCAAGGAGCTTACCGTGTGGTAAAGAGGATTAACAACGTGGTCTACCGCATCCAGAAGCTGCCCCCAGGAAAGATGTTCGGTGTTACACCTCTATCCTCTGGTCCGCTACGATGGTGCTGTTTGGGACGAACAGACTTGAGGAGGGAGCAGTGTCGCGAGTAAGTGCGGCAGGCCGCAGCCAGCTGGCAGGAAAGATAGTTACAGATAGCGTTCAAGCCACGCGCTCACGTGGGTGAATGGTTGGCATTTGCCGTGGGAGAGACAGGGGCTGGGAGAGCGGGAGACGAAGTGATGTCTGGATAAAAGAAAGATTGTGCGGCTACGTCAACTTTCGAGAAACAGCGGCCCGTGTGTAAAAAAAAAGGGACAAGGAGGCTTGCGTGCATCGAAGCAGTTGTCTATGGACATGTGGTGGACGACCTCAAATATTGCATTCGTGTGTGTTATGTCATTCTGCTGATATCAGAGTGGTACAAGTATCTTTCTATGGAAATAAGGAGCATTTTGAATTTTTGCAAACTCAACTTTTAATTTTACAAACTCACTAAGGGCCTGTATTACGATCTCCGGTTACTAGCTGAAGTTTGCTACCTTTTAGTTATCAGTAACTATTAGCTAGGTTCAGTGCCTCGTATTACGAACTCGATTTACCTGTACGTTTGTTACCCTGTGCATTATGGTGGAATGTGAACGGTTGGCAATATTTTCCACTAGGATTTTACCTTGTTTGCAACGCTATCTTGTGTTTAGAATGTGTAATTAACTGGAAAACCAAACACATGTCGTAGCATCAGGCGTCTTGTTTTAACTTTTTGTTAGCTGTTTTCTGTGTATTTTCATTAATAGTTTCATTCGTAATAAGGTCTATCTTAGTTCTGTATAGTTATTATTATAGTTCATTTACAGTTTAGATTTTTCCTTAGCGTTAGGTCAGTGTTATAGGTTATATAAGTTGCGTTAGGTTAGTGTTATTATAGATTAGGTGAGATATATGTAGAATGTGTGGAATGCCTTGTTAATTTATGAACACCAAGAGATTTCCAGTAAAAAAGAATTAAAATAAATTTAAAATAACATAACTGTTAGATATTCTGATAATAGTATTGCACAAGTATAATTTGGCTAAAATCATTTGGTTAGTAGTTTATCCTCATGAATAAATCACCTCTTCTTATATAAATTATCATTTCACAGAGGCATACGTAAAGAGGAAAAGTCCACAAGTTACAAGTCATTCATGAATAAAAGCAAGGTTATAAAATACGCATTCTGGGACCAGTAACTTGGTACCTGATTTTTGTTTAAACATAATATATTTGGCTAGTTATGAAGCAATAACTGTGGTTTTCTTTTAAGGAAACAGGTTGTAGAAAACTTACATTTCTCCTTGGCACTTCATAAACGCCACATGTCAATCACAGCATTGTGCCCTTGATTGAAAAACGCAATTGAACAAATAAATGGCTTATTTTAAATACCACAGGATACAAGATGGACATGTTTTAACATTTCTTTACGTGTGCAATTCCCAACAAATATATTTATGTACTGCATTTGCAATATCTATAGTAGGTACGGCAAGAATCAGAAGTAATACTTCAACTTCCATTGAGACAGCGCACACACTGCAATAAATCGCAATATAATTAGCAAATGATACTCATTAAGGCACATAGGACAAAAACCTTATGGTATTGTACATGTAATGAGCTACATTACATGTGTGAACAGCATTTGCAATAACGGTTTTAACATGGATACAAACTGCATAACCTAAAAATTTGTTTTATTCACTGTTTGCTTTACTGCTTGTTACTTTCCTCTGGTAATGCTTTAACGAAACGCAAATTAAACATTGCATCCACTATTAGCAAAATCGAATATTTCTGAACTTTTATACCTACACATATAGCATTAGATGTACTTTCCGGTATAGGTTTAACATGCTTTGTTTATTACATTTATGTTCGTTAAAACATGCTGCAATATGATCGCATAAAATATTGCATTGCTTGGAACAAGTCACTGACACCATGGGACACTAGAAATTATAATTCCATAACCTACTACGTCAAGATACCCAATACCCATGTGGCTTATTTATTTCATTTTCAACATGTCACAAACATATGTATGAAATTATCTTTCCGCTTTCTAATTCTTTTAGCTCTTCTATTAAATAAATACTGTGCCAACATTTCATCCTCAGAATCGCTGTCAACATCCAATCTGGCCTGGAGGTACGCCATTTTCTTTTTTGTGTGTGAAGGTAAACTCCAAGTTATCTCACTAACCGCTACTCGAGGTGAGGGTTAGTTTACCTCCAGAAATAACTCTCAGTTAGTCCTTAACCGAAGGTCGTAATACCGACATCTGCATGTAACTCCAAGTTAACTGTTAACCAACACCTTAACCGGAGATCGTAATACAGGCCCTAAGTCACAATACTCATATTAGGTCATCATTGACATAGATAGGATGTTGAATAATAAAAACTGTAAACATTGAAAAGTATGATTATCAATATTTTAATAAAATAACAGCATTTTAATTAGAGTATTAATTTGAAGTTTGCCTTTATGCAGCAACATTGATAAGTAAATGGTCCCACAAATGATCTTAGACAAACAGGCACAAAAAATATGATTTATTTAAAAAAGTAAAAATTATGAAGAACATCAAGTTGGAAGAAGATATAATAGCAACAGCTGAATACAAATATGAAGTAGATGACATCATGTATGGAAGGATATTAAATAGAACTTCAGATTCTTCAGGAAGAATAATAATCCAGGGCCGAGATGTTAGGCAGGAACAGAAGATGAGAGTTAAACTTACATTTTTAAAATTTATTCCCTTATGATGTTAACATTGAGGAAAAACAAAGAACCATTAAAAGTGAGTAAAAAAAGTGTGGATGAAAAAACACCACATATAGAAGCGGTAGCAGGAAAAGGAATAGTGGAGGAGATAATAGAACAATGAGGAGATAATGTAAGAAAAGACCTAGTGAAAAGGAAAATGTTAAAAAAAATATACTTATCACAGCTGAAGACCACAAAGAAAGCAGAGCAAAAAAGGAAGACATAGGTAATAAAAATTGGAATGAAAGAAGACTTAGCTAGCTTGGACAATAAAAGAGAACAAAATAGTAATAAATTTGTAGCAGGAAAGAGAACAAGATATGAAAGAAATAAAGCAAAATAGGAAGGTACAACTAAATGACTGTGCAGAGAATAGAAATATGTAGAAAAGAATTAAGATTTAGATTTTTAGGAAAGATCCTGAAAATAATAAGAGAAATGACCGAGTTAGGGCAGGAAATACAGCAAATCTTAAGTTAGAAAACTGAAAAAAGTAGAAATTATTTAAAGTAGGAAATCAAACAGATTAGGGAAGAGATAAGAACAAAGGTTAGAGATGAAAATAAAACAAATGAGAAAAATTGGAAGAATTTGTACAAAATTTAAGGCAAAAAATAAAAACAGAATAAGAAAAAATGAAATGAAGTCCTCAAAAGGATAAATAACTTGAATGATGTACAAAATGGTAAAAGAAATTAAATGCACATCAGGAAATAAAAATAGATAATGTAACAGAAAAAATGAATATATTATAGATTGAGTTAATAGAGCATAGGGGAGCAGTAAATTAATTAATGCCTTTTTTACTATATTTGGTTACAATAGCATTTTAAAGCATTTGCATACATCACAGACTGACATTCACATCACATTTTAAAGCATTTGCATACATCACAGACTGACATTCACATCACATTTTAAAGCATTTGCATACATCACAGACTGACATTCACATCACATTTTTCTTTATACAGGTAAAGATTGGGAAGGAGTTGAGAACACATCATTCAAATATAATTATAATAATAATTTAATTAGAGGATTTTATGAATTTAGAATTTGTTAATGATTAACAATAGAGAATAGATTTCAATAGAGAAAACAAAGAGGATTAAAGTATCACAAAAAAGTATAGTTTAAGATAAAATGTATAACTATAAGATGTTTATTCACAAAGATTTTGTCACAGATTGATTTTTTCAACCCTCTTTCAAGGCAGTTAGGAGTTTTAAATTTCTCTGAAGGTTTACATTAAAAATAATTTTCAAAAAGATTAATTTGTATGAGATAATTTAAGCTCTAACAGAATATTTTAAAAGTACAAATATTACAATTACTGGAGAACTAAGGACCCAAAATGTGCTCCGGTATTGAGTGACCTCTCTTCATTACAGACAGACATCTATGAAATTGTTATACTTATTTTATTGTATTCCTCAAGAATAAATCCAATATTTAATTCTTAAACTTAGCAGAGGTTATACATTAAGGAAAGGAAAGTATATTACTTATTTGATTTAGTAACATATCAGTTCCTAATTATTAATATTAATGCTAGTACTTTGGGATTTTAAACAAATGTACTCTTTTGATAAGATCCATTAAATTCATGTCGCCATATATGGGGAAAAAAAAAGAAACCTTGATTTTTGCTCCCTCTCACACTACAAACCAGTGTGCGAATCTTGCACATACATAGTTCTCCAAATCAAGTGCTTCAGATAACAACACTAAACAAATTGTCAAGTTTGTTATTGTATCACAGAATTGATAATGTTTTATAATTGCAGGACCACTAAATGCAGCAAACTTTGTACATAAATTATTAATTTATAGATGAGTCGTATTTATTACACATCGGCTTCACTTATGTACCTATTTTGAGGACATGTTTCGCAAACCATCGTCTGCATCGTTGGCTCTTATGCGACTAAAGCTTGATCCAGTGGTATGGGTAATTCTGGAGTTGCTGCTGCCATCTGTTGATTTAGTGATGAACTTAAATGTGGGATTCTCTTCTGGCGGAATTTCAAAGTTCATTAGTTGGTTTTTATTTTTTTCTATGTATATCCTCTCCCATATGACGAGTTCACTATGTTTTTGTACGTATTTTAGTAATTTGGTTTTATCTTCAATTTCATGATTTTCAGACCAGAAATGAGCTGCTATTGCGGACTTATCAATATTTTTGTATCTTAAGTGCCTGAAGTGTTCTTTCTTTCTAGTGCCTATGTTCCTTTTTGTCCTCCCTATGTAATTTTTTCACAGTCTTTACACTTAATCTTGTAAATGCCTGACTTTTCTTCTGGTTTTATCTTATCAGTATTATTACTGTTAAGTAGGGTTTTAATGTTGTAATTGTTTTTTGGTACTTCCGGACCTTAAAATCACAAAAAGCAATGAAAAACTAGAATTTGGTATTCATAGAAAAGCAACACACACAGATAATTACATCAAAGCAAATAGTTTCAACCCAATTCCACACAAACATGCCACCATCAACAGTCTCACACACAGATTAATAAATCTACTCCTCAGCCAGCAAGAATATCAAAAAGAATACCATCAAATCTTAAAAACTGCAATTAAAAATGGATATGGAAAAAGCCTTGTAGATAAAAAACTAAAATCATTCAAACTTCCAAAAATATTAAAACAGATCACAGCTCTTTCACCAATAAAACAAGAAATTAGATTTGCTAAATTTACCTACCACCCCTGGGCCACAAAAAAGTTCCAAAAAATATTCAAGAAATATAATATAACATTGGCACCAAACAACAATTACAACATTAAAACTGATAAGAGAAAACCAGAAGAAAAGTCAGGCATCTACAAGATTAAGTGTAAAGACTGTGAAAAAATTTAGTCTTAAGGTCAACATGGTAGAAAATTCTTGGAGATGAAAACCATATTATTACCGGGAAATTTCACACAAAAGCAACACAGAAATACACCAAGGAACTTAGAGAAACACAAACATAAAGATGAAGGGAAGGAGGCACACAAATCCTCATACCAAACCCAATATTACATAAAAATGTACAAGAAAATTAACAAATTCTAACTCAGAATTCAAAGCACAGTTGCATATAATTTAAAAAATGTTTTAGAAGCTATTTTTTAAAAGTTATAAAGTTTAATTTAGTTAAGAGGCATTAAATACTAAAAATAATTTACAGTATTTCTAATTCATATTTATTTACTATGGCATAAAATTTAAATGGAAAGATAATTGGAAGATACAATAAAAGCAATAAAAGTAAATATAATAAAAGCAAATTAAAACCATAAAACCAAATACAAAAATTAAAGTAAATGCATGAAAAATTTAATGCATAGCTACAGTAACAAAGCAATTAAAGTCATAATTTCTTTCCAACTTACATATAAAATTTTATCAAATATCACTAAATAAGTAGTATGTCATTCTATTGCAGACAAATATAAAGAAAATAAACAATTATATAACTCAGAAACTATTTGTAGTTGGTTTATTAATACTCATCACTTACTTGTTTATATTTATGAGAGACTAGCTTCAAAGACATTCGCCTCCATTTTCAGTTGGAAAGTTGGAAAGTTAATAAACCAACTACAAATAGTTTCTGAGATTAATTTTGACGTCACTGTTACTAAATTCCTCCAAACACATATATAAATTATATAACTATTATACAAATAAAAATATTTAGTAATTATTTCCCACTTATCTTAAGAAGTTGATGACAATACTTCTATCTTCTTTATACGAGATTAATTTCATGAGCATTTGCCCACATCTTCAGTCAACACACTTTGTTGTCAAGGATACCATGTATTTACGTATTATCAACATCTGAAGACGAAACAAACCTAAAACCAGAATCAATTGCGGGTATGTCAAAATTCATTACGTGATTTTTATTTTTTAAATTATATAACTTCTTGTGTCTGGATGGTGGGGTGTATGCAAGCATATGTGTGTAAAAGAGGAATTATTTTGAAAAATTAAAAGAATGTACTTGCAGTCTTCCAAAAACACATGGTGGATTTTCAGCATTTGTAGGTGCAGAATTCTGTGCAAAATTTTACACAGAATACGAATATATTTTAGGCATCAGTTTATTAGTAAACCTGCTCAGCTACCAGAGTTTGCACAACAGGTGCATTTTTTAAAATAGAGGTGCCAATACTAGGAAACTTTTGGACATAATATTGGGAAAACAATAAGGTCAGTTCAAGGAAAGGACTGTCCCTCACAAATATTAGAAGGCAAGATCAAGCATATAGAGATTTAATGGTGACAAATTATCATCTCTACATATGACAAACTCTTCCGCTCATTACAAATTATCCACATGGTTTCTTGTAGTGATGCACTTGTTTTAACATAATCAGTGTTTTGAATTACAATTGGTAATGTATAGAGAAAAGAATAAAGTCAAAACTATTTTTGAAAGCTTTGCACTTAACCGCAGAATGCCAACCCAATCTACTGTCAGAGAAACTAACAGTCCCTTATGTACATGCCACGTAATTAAACTCTGAAAGATTTAAATATAAACTGTGAATTATTTCTAAAACATGTACAGAATTAGAAGAAGCTAAATTTTTTAAAGAGGCTTTTTATGCATGCGAACATCTTGCATTAAAACAACTTTTTCTTTTTAATTTTTAGGAGTCCCTGGTATATTGTACAATACATGATACAGCTGTGCCAACACCACAGGGTTTTAATGAAAAAGAAAGTATAGCATTATGGAGTCGTTATGGAAAACAACCATTGACTGTAGATAAGTATGTTATGCGTATATAAGTATGTTATATGTACAGGTACATCATGGATATATGTATGCATGTGTTACAAAGAATTTTCACAGAAGTTTCCAGAACTATTGTGTTGGCTTAATTATCCTAGTTTTGTGTAATAGTAGCAGATTTACTTAGGATATAGAAGTCTCTGCCAGTGCTACTTTTAAAACTTACCTTGTCTAAGTATAGCTAACTATGCATATTGCCCTTCTAACGTACATTTAAGAATAACACAGTTATGTTCCTACCATGAAAATAGTGTAATGCATACTTTTAAATTTAATAACTATTGTACTATTGGCACCACAAAACCTCTATGAATTTTACTTATAAATTTCTTTAATTGTGCTTGATTTCGCAAATCACAATTATTACTAAAGAACAGCTATATTCTGATTCACTTTTTTTATATTTACATTTGCATGCATGCCTGTGAGCTTGTGTGGGTCTGTGTGTGAGAGAAAGATTAGTGATTTTGTTATACTATTATACAGGATGTAATAAAGTGTGGAATATTGGTCATAACTTTTTTATGGATAAATAAAGTTATGTGCAGACTTTTTTTTTATTCTTAAGGGAGGTATGGCCCCATCATAAAGCATAAGAGACGGTACTGCATTCAGAATGGGAGGGGGTGAACTTAGAATTTTAAATTGAAGCATGGTGTACATTTTAAATATTCTGATACCCTTAATAAATTAACAAACTTTTAGGTCCGTTTATGGACATTAATTGTTCTTCCACACTATCTTGTAGATTTAGATAGGTAATGTCAGACTGAAAAATTTGATCCACCGAGAGATCCTTGTTCAAATCTCGACTGTGGCATTGAATTATTCAGTCTGACTACCTATAACAAACTTTTGCTCAAAATGCTGTATATAAAATAACTTGAGAATTTATAATTACTGAAATTTTATTTAATGCACCAAATGAACAGAGTAAGAGACAAGGAAAGAATAACTGATACAATCTGAGCTTTCTGTAATCTTATGCAGCAAATCTGATGTGTTTTACTTCATAACTATACAAACTATTCTTACAAATGTTTATTCCACTATTTCATGTCAATCAAAGTAAACATATGAGGAAATTATTTTGTTGCTAATTTTCTTTTAAGTACAAGAGGAATATGGAAATACAGTAGGCTTTAAGCAATAGTAAAATCTTTTAAGAGTGTAACTGGTTTCTTTGCATGGCCATGAGTTAAACAAAACTGAATGATGACTTCCCATTTGATCAAAGTTTAAATATTGGGCCACTCAGGCAAATAACAAGGAATACCTTATACTTGGAAATGGTTCACTCCACACAAAAAAGTATGTTACATAAATTGAGTGCTTTAACAAGATCTTTAGTTTTTTTGAAGTAACATTTTGTCTAGCTCTTTTTACCAGTAATGCAAAAGTCATCCAGAATGAAGAGCACTTCTGAGAACATCCCCAGAAAATTCAAGGTAATTTGTCATGAATAGAACCCAGATGTATGTAAAATCCATGTTCTTTTTTGTATATTTTAAGGTATGCTAAATGATATATTTTATTAGGCAGGCTTTTCCAAACAGTTTGACTAGTACTACACAAATACAATTATTTGTAACAAAAGCTTCACTTATTTTTAAAGAAATTGATGTAAATTTGAATAAGATCGTGATTTTATAAACTTTTGTTTACATTGTCAGTTATATACAATCTCACTGTCAATGTTAAGGTTAACAGAGGTCACTACATTCTTGCCAGTACTACCAAACTCTCAAAATGAAATGAATTTAAAGATAACATCGATTGTTGGTATTTCAAAATTCATTACACGATTTCTATTTTTTAAAATAAATATTTTTTCCCAAACCATTAAATCAATCACACCATTTATTTGTTTTAATAATTTAACTTCTGAATTTATTTCATATTTAAATGACCAAAAATGATCTGTTATTAAATGTAATTAAATTATTATTATTATTATTATTATTATTATTATTATTATTATTATTATTATTATTATTATTATTATTATTATTATTATTATTATTAAAATGGCAGGAATGTAGTGACCTCTGGTGACCGTAACATTGACAACGAAATTGCATATAACTAGATGTAAACAAAAGTTTATGAAATCACAATCTTATTGAAATTTACATCAATTTCTTTAAAGATAAGTGAAGTTTTTGTTACAAATAATTATATTTATGTAGTATTTGTTGCTTCACTGTCACTAGTTTCATTTTTTTATGTAATTTGACTGGTACTTATTAATGCTCAGAGGATTTACTCTTTACTATCTTTTTTACTCTTAAATGTGTCATTAAATTATATGTTCCCCTTCAGATAGTAAATAATTACTGGTACTTAATAAAGTGTATACCATCAATCTACATACTTTTTTATTTACATTTACTTTTTTATTACAAGTGGATGGATGGATGTATTTAAATATGTACTCTGGAACCTGTGGAAGAAACCAAACTCAGTAACATATTATGATTATCTGTCTTACAATCAACACCAGGCTTTCAGCTAGTTAATTAGTAACCAAACATGTTTATTTACATTCACGGAACAGGGATACACCCAGGTGGCTCATGAAATCATGTTGCTTAGTTAACATTATGAACAAAACTAGATAATACAAGTAACGATAAACTCAAAGGAGATCCAATTGTTGTCAAGTATGTCTTCATGTGATGTGGAGCCACACTGTGGCGGAGTATTTAAACCAGTTGACTCTCAGCAAGGCGGCCCAGTTTTGATCCCAGGTAATCGCAAAGTGAGATTTGTGGTGGGCAAAACAGTGCTGGGGCAGGTTTTCTCAGGGATTTCGGGTTTCCCCCGCCATCTCATTCCACCGGTTCTCCATCTTCATCTCATGTAGCATCAGTGTCACTGCCTGCAGTGCCTCATGTACCAAAAGTGGGTGTTAAACACTACACATTTCACATGATGTGGTGCTTTCCTATTTTCTGTCAGTTATATCAACATCTTGGCCAACATTCGGTTTAGAACTTAGTTACATGTTGATACTTGAAATTTGAGGAAGTTATTTACTTCAGTAGTGCTATGGTTTGAGGAATGCTGTCCAGAAAAGCATTTCAATGTGCTTTGTTAAATCTAAATTCAGTTTGGAAATATTTTTTGTGAAGATGGTAAGATATTGTTATTGTTGGTATGTGAAAAGAGTGTTTCTGCAAATAACAAGTCGATGTCCAGTTGGCAGTGGAGGCAAATAGTCTCTGAAACATGTTCCAGGAAAATTTAAAAGTAAATGTTGTTTAGTGTCATTAATCGACTCCCTTTAAATTTAACAAATTTAAAGTTACACAGCAGAGAAATACATCAGTTCTTAAGGACTGGGTTAAGAAGAAGACACTTTCGATCAACAGTTGATTATAAGCAAAGTAGGTGAACAATCAATTTGAGTGATGATTTTTCTGAAGACTAGTTTTTAGCTTTTAGTGAGTGTTAACATTGCTTTTGTAGAAACTGAGTAATGTGCAACTTCGGAGATGCTACAAATAAAAAGCTCCTGAATTAGTTAACATTGCTCATGTACTGCAGTATTTTTGGGATGTAATTTCTAAAATACAGGATATATTGGAACACGAAAAATCTGGATTTCAATAGATGAAATGCGAGACACTGTAGTGCATTGTGTTGATAGTGCAATAGTTGGTGGAATTAAAGTGAGTAAACCATACCTCTTGAGTATTCAAGTACTTGACCAGAAAATTCAGAAGTTTGCAAGATTTTTCATTGACTTATTAGCTTTTTTATGGTCAGGTGGAATACAGTAGGACAATGTATTTTTATTTCTCATTGATGGTGCTCTATATAAGTTTAATAGGAAGCTAGATTGAAAGTTCTTTATCCTAAATTGTTCACTTCATTTACCTTGCTCACAGTTTACATCATGTCACTGAAATTATTGGAGCCAAGTATAAGGAAGTGGTCTTACTTGTATTTAAAGATTTAAGGCATCAAAAAGAGTTAAACAATTTTGTGAACTATTTCTAACTTTGCCTTTACCTCTGAGTTAGTTGGGGCACATGATTACAGGCTGTGTGATACTACATTTGAATTTCAATAAAGTGAAAACTATGATAGATTTCTTAAATATGGAAAATACAGCTAGCATTGCTACAGCTCTCGAATTTTTCTCTGCAGGTGACATTGAGAAAAACATCTAGTATATTCATAGCTAGTTCTCCAAATTACCTGAATTATAACACAGTTGAAGGCTCAGAATAATTCTTTACAGCATTCACTTTCTCTGGTAGATCAGATTTAGCATGTTTCTTCTTCAGAAACTCATATTGTTGCTAAAATTGCATTTAATAAGCTGAGATATTAAATAAAAATCCTGCTTGCAAAACATATTTTGTCAAATCAGTTTTTATGTTGTCTAGTGACGGTGAAAAAGCTGCAGTAAAAGAGAAATCCACTGAAGAACGATTGTGGTGTTTGTCATATGTGTTTGTGACATGCGATATAGAAAGGAAATTTTTGTTGTATAAAATCATCTTCACTGACAGACATAGGAGATTCACACTATTGAACCTCAGGACAAATTTTCCTTATCTACTGTAACAGTCACAAATTAGGTAAGAGAATCCCTAAAAATGGTTTGGTTTACTTTTGTTCATTTGTTTTTGTATAAAATGGTGTATGTTTTTATAATTGTTTGTGTATACCTGTATGTGTTTTTTATTATATGATTGGATATGGTAACAGAATGAGAACTCAACAGTGAGTAATTTCTGTGTAATTTGTTTAATCAGGTGAAACCAGGCAGAAACAATACACAGTCTACTCTGAAAAATTGTAAAGGAGATAAATGAAACAGGAACCTCAAGAACAAAAGAAATGTAGAAGACAAAGTCGTTCTAAATTATGAAAATGCTTATAATCTGTTATTCACTTTCCAAGAAAATCTGCATATACATGGCTTTGCATACTTATAATAACAGATTAGGACATTTAATTTCAATTTTCTTCTGTTCTTTACAGTGTTATCAGGGAACTAGTGACTTCACACGCATGTCATATTGTGCAGCATATACATATTTACTGTCACACATTGTGTATTATTAACCTACCTCTGCCTTAAGTGCTCTCAGGGGCACATTTGCAGTAAGGATAATAAAGAAGTGCTTACATTGAAGAGATATAGGCTTAGTAATGAAATTTTAAACACTAGTTAATTTGTAATGAAATCATTAAATTTTTTACAATAAATTATATAACATCCAGCAAGTTCATGAATAAAGGTATTTTACTAATTCTTTAGAGAGGATGTTTGAATTGGTTTCAATGAAAAAAAGCTAATTTTGATATTAAATAATGGAAGTGTCGCTCAAACTGCAAAGCTCCATTTTTCTGCAAAATCACAATTTAAACAGGTCAATACTCAAATAAAATATTTTTTGGTGGTATTATTTGTTTTACACATAATATAGACTTTTAATGCTGATAAGACAAAAAGAAGCTGGAAACAGTAGTTTTTATAGCTCCAGTAATTAACCTAAGAGATTGATTTTGTGTGCGCTCCAGTATCATGGAAGTTGAAGGTGATGATGTTATCAGTACTTCTCCACAGTAATTAAGAACTGGCCTTATATATTATGTATTCTATGTAGTATTTAATGTAGATCTTGAACAACCCCATTTAGTTCCTGCAAGTCTTTTTAATATCTTAAAACGGTTAATTGCTTTATCTCTAATTTTTTCAATATGTTTTTTCCAAGTTAAGTTTTTGTCAAACAATATTCCAAGAGTATAAACTTGAAAGAAGCGTAGGGACAGTGAAGCACAAACTAGTACAAAATTGAATCGAGAATATATTGACACATTGCTTCACTCACCTGTTTATTCACAGGACATGTTTCAAGAGCTCTTGCTCTTATCCTCAGCTGATACTCGACTAGTGCAAGTTGTAGTGGTTTCTTCTTTCCCCGTATTCTCAATAGATGGCGTGATGTACTTGTCAAAGATGTCCGGTGGTGGAGTTTCAAAATTCATGACTCTATGACGATTTTTGTTAATGAAGATTTTTTCCCATACGGAAAGGTCTATGGGGTGATTAACGTATTTTATTAGAGATGTTTCCAAATTGATGTCATGTCTAGTATTCAAAAAATGAAAAGCCACTGCTGATTTTTCTGTTTCACCATTTTTAATGTTTCTCATATGTTCTTTAGTTCTGATGTTAATATTTCTTTTTGTTTTTCCTATATAAATTTTAGGGCAAGTTTCACATTTGATCTCATAGATTCCTGGTTTTTCTTTGGTAGTGATTGAATTTTTGGGAGGGCCTTTTAACAAATTTCTGATATTAAACCTATTTTGAGGTGCAAGAGTTATGTTGTGTTTTGAGAAGATTTTTTGGAATTTGTTATAGGCTGATGGGTGGAAGGTTAATTTTTTAAAAAGTTTTTTCTCTTTTTCTCCTGTAGGTTCTAGGGTGGTGGTTTCTTTTATTTTCTTAGCTTTGTTGAGTCTGTTAACAGTTTTGTCTACTAAATTTGGGTTGAAACCGTTGGATATAGCTACTTTTTTTATGTGTAGGTATTCTTCTTGATAATCTTCTCTGTTTAGTGGAAAGTTGATCATCCGAAAGATTAGACTGTTGAAAATGGCATGTTGGTGTTGTTTTGGGTTGAAACTGTTGTTCTTAATGTAATTATCTGTGTGTGTCGGTTTCCTGTAGATACCAAAAGTGAGTTTGTTGTTCATTTTTTTGATCTTGATGTCCAAAAAGGGGAGCACACCATCCTCTTCTGTTTCCAATGTAAATGTTATATACGAACTACACTTAAAAATTTCGAAATGCATGAACCCGGCCATGTGGTCTAACTTAGAAAATAATATGCTGTCAATGCTTAATTTGAAAATGCGTAAGAAAACAGCCATTTTAAAACAAAAATTCATGAATCTTCAAAAGAAGCAAGAACAAAATCCACAAAATAAGCAAGATTTATTACTCCCATGTCAAAAACCTAACAATGTAACGAATCTATCCACATACAACTTCACGGAGAAAGAAATAGATTTTCTAAACAAAGGCCTAAAAACATGTGTAGATTACACAAAAAACATTGAAAACTATATCGCGGACATTGAAATAGCGATATATAATTTGCCCGATAACAAAAAATCTACGATCAGAACACAGTGCTTAGAAACTCTAGATCATATTCAAAATGCAAATTCAAAAAGATATTCATATAAAAAATTAATCAAAAATTTAAATGAAAAACCGGTAATCTACACAAAAGCAGACAAGGGTAACAAAATAGTAATATTGGACGAAGAAGACTATCGCAAAAAAATGGACAACCTTTTAAACGGAAAAGAATTTGTTAAACTAGAAAACAATCCATTAAAGAAAGCATGCAAATCTGTGGAATTAGCAATTAAAAACAGTAAAATAATGACTAAAAGAGATAAATTGAACAACAAAATAGACAGTCCAAAAACACCATACATATATGGTTTACCCAAAATACATAAACCTGAAATTACCCTCAGACCAATAATTAATAACATTGATGCACCCACTTACCAACTATCAAAATGGCTGGTTCAAAACTTCAGATCCTTCACAAAATTTGAAAATTTAAGTATCAAAAACTCGTTTGAATTGTTAAATCTCCTGAAGGACACAAAGATCAACTCTACAGATGCTTTAGTTTCCTTTGACGTCATTTCTTTATATCCAAGTATACCTACCAATGAGCTTATTCCACTTCTCAAAAAATGGCTGGAATCAATACAAATAACACCTGAAGAAATAGAAGAACTTTCACAACTTACAGAAATTTGTATCAATCAAAATTTTTTCAGCTTTAATGGACAAATCTATAAACAAAAAACGGGCCTAGCTATGGGCAACCCATTGTCTCCCTTCTTGGCAGATTTATTCATGAGTGCTTTTGAAACACATATCACAAAAGCTTTTCCAAATTATTTCAAAGTGTGGTATCGCTATGTTGACGACATTTTTGCAATAGTACCTAAAAAACTCATACAAGATGGTCTTAAACTTTTGAATATACAAAATCCAGCTATAAAATTTACATTGGAAACAGAAGAGGATGGTGTGCTCCCCTTTTTGGACATCAAGATCAAAAAAATGAACAACAAACTCACTTTTGGTATCTACAGGAAACCGACACACACAGATAATTACATTAAGAACAACAGTTTCAACCCAAAACAACACCAACATGCCATTTTCAACAGTCTAATCTTTCGGATGATCAACTTTCCACTAAACAGAGAAGATTATCAAGAAGAATACCTACACATAAAAAAAGTAGCTATATCCAACGGTTTCAACCCAAATTTAGTAGACAAAACTGTTAACAGACTCAACAAAGCTAAGAAAATAAAAGAAACCACCACCCTAGAACCTACAGGAGAAAAAGAGAAAAAACTTTTTAAAAAATTAACCTTCCACCCATCAGCCTATAACAAATTCCAAAAAATCTTCTCAAAACACAACATAACTCTTGCACCTCAAAATAGGTTTAATATCAGAAATTTGTTAAAAGGCCCTCCCAAAAATTCAATCACTACCAAAGAAAAACCAGGAATCTATGAGATCAAATGTGAAACTTGCCCTAAAATTTATATAGGAAAAACAAAAAGAAATATTAACATCAGAACTAAAGAACATATGAGAAACATTAAAAATGGTGAAACAGAAAAATCAGCAGTGGCTTTTCATTTTTTGAATACTAGACATGACATCAATTTGGAAACATCTCTAATAAAATACGTTAATCACCCCATAGACCTTTCCGTATGGGAAAAAATCTTCATTAACAAAAATCGTCATAGAGTCATGAATTTTGAAACTCCACCACCGGACATCTTTGACAAGTACATCACGCCATCTATTGACAATACGGAGAAAGAAGAAACCACTACAACTTGCACTAGTCGAGTATCAGCTGAGGATAAGAGCAAGAGCTCTTGAAACATGTCCTGTGAATAAACAGGTGAGTGAAGCAATGTGTCAATATATTCTCGATTCAATTTTGTACTAATATTCCAAGATATTGAGCATTTTCTGTTCTGGTTAATTTGGTATTATCATAACTTAAGGTAATACTGGATTGTTTCTTTCTTAGAGAGAAGAGCTGATAGTTACTTTTCACAGTGTTTACTTCCCATTTTTTAAGGGTATTCAAAGAATTTTGAATATTTGTCTTTAGAATTTCAAGTTTGCCTGATTTCCAAATTACTAAGTCATCTGCATACAATGCAGTGTTGATGCCTGTTTGTTGAAGTTGTTTGGGCAGATCATTTATATAGATATTGAATAGAGTAGTGCTATGTACTGCTCCTTGAGGTAAACCTAGATGGATTTTTTTGAATCTTGATAATGATGAACCATAAGAAGTTGCGCAATATCTTTCTGAGACAAATTCTGATATCCAGTGAAGCATATCTTTAATTCCAATCTGTTGTAGTTTCTTAATAAGATCACATCTCCATACAGTATCATATGCAGATTTCAGATCAACAAATACAGCTAAGGTATCTTCTTTTCTATTAAATCCCTCTTTAATTTCTTGACTGAGTTCAATTACTTGTTCACTGGTTGTATGTTTTTTCCGGAATCCGGCTTGGCAGGGTGATAGAAGATTATGTTGTTCAAGATACCAATTTAATCTAGCTGAAATCATTCTTTCCATAATTTTTACTAAAACACTGGTTAATAATATAGGTCTATAGTTGTTAATATCAGCTGCTGATTTGCCTGGTTTGAATATTGGAATAATAATAGCTTTTTTCCAATTGGATGGAACAGAAGATTTCCAGACATGATTATAGAAGGTGAGTAATATAGTTTTTGCTTTTTTACCCAAATTTTTAATGAATTCTGGATGAATTTTGTCTGGTCCTGGGGCTTTTCTATTAGGTGTTTTACAAATAGCTATATCAAGTTCAGAAGCTGTAAATTCATGATAAAATATTTCATCTGTTGAAATTAAATAAGTTTTTTTTTCTTTATTTCTTTTATTTCCTTCTTTATGTTCTTCTCTAGCTTTTTATATATTCTTGGAATTTTAGATGATGTAAAATTTGAATTAAATGCACTGGCAATTTTTTGGTTATCAGTTCTTTATATATAATAGGATGTTTAGAAACATTATTATCCTCATAATGTGTTGAAATGAACTTATGTATAGCTTTATTATCTTTCCTATAATCAATAGTTTCAATAAATTTATTATAGGAGTTTTTTTTTTTTGCACAGAGAATTTCTTTTTTGAATTTTGCTGTTTTGATTTTCCAGTTGGGAATACTTTTAGGATCTTTGTTAATTTCAGCTAACTTTCTAGCTGATTCTCGTTCATTTTTTAAGGTCTCTAAATCTTTAGACCAAAAGGGTTTGTAAGTTTTAACTTTTCCTTTAGGGATGTACTTTTTTGCAGTATGTAGTAGAAGCTGGCAGAGATTATCATTAATTTTGTTAGGAGAAATGTTAGTGGTTTGATCATAGAAGGCATTAATTTTTCTAATTCTATTTGGTATCCTTTCCAATTGGCTTTCTTAAAATTCCAAGAGCTTTTATTGTTAGTCTTTGTCTTGTTTTTACTTAATGTTATGTTAGCAATTGTTGCTCGATGATTGGAGCCCATACTTTCAGAAATATTACATGACGTTCTATCTATTAAATCTGATGAAACAAATAATGTATCTGGATTATATGTTAAACCATTGTGATGGATATATGTACCAATATTGTCTTTATTGAAGATTAATTCTATATTATTGTAATGTATCCAGTCTTCTGTTACTCTCCCTGGTGGATTAGTATCTTTATAGCCCCAACATTTGGAGTGGGCATTGAAATCTCCTATTATGATAGTTTTTTTAGCTATATTCAAAAAATTCAATTCTAGAACATTATTCGGAGGATTGTAGGCAAAATATATTGAGAATTGTTCCTTTCCATAAGTTCAAATATGTTAATTCAAATTTATCATTTTCATTCATCATTTTAATAATTTTGAATCTTGAGGTTGGTCTATGGAGCCGCCGGATCAGGCTTGGCAAATCATTATATCATCACCAGCCTTTCCTTCATTTGCCAAATGAAGGACGTTCCTACTGCCATGACAGGTCAGCAGTAAATTTATAAATGGCATTTCCTCCAGTTTGATGGAACAGTTATACCGCTGTACTCTTACTTAAAACTAATATTACAGCTAAGCATAGATGCATATTGGTCATTCAGTAAAAGAGTTTAAAACCACTTGTATATGTGTATCAGTACAATTCATGAATCATTACAGATTGTAATGGAATTATAGCAAACATTTCCTACAGCTTTTAAGATATTGTCACCCTGGCGGTAGACTCGCGAAGCCGATGAATAAATGATGGCCGGTGGAGATTCGGAAAACTTCGGGGCCGATCGTTACCGGAAGCGAGACAGTTGAGGGTAGTGTTTGAAAAATAAACAGTTTTGAGGTGATCTAGCAATTTTGTAATGGTAAATAGTGTATTGCTAGGAAAATAAAGTGTAGTTTTTGTGTTTTGTAACCTCGTTTTGTTATTTCACGAACCCACAAAGTCACAACTGGTGTCAGGAGTGGGATATACGACAATGGAAGCTGCATTGGCAAAGATTTTAGAGAAAATGGAAGAAATGAAGACGGCAAATGAAAACCTCGCTGCAAAAACAGAAGTGGCAAATAACAACCTGGCCGCGGAGTTGAAACAAATAAAGACCGAATTGACCACAGAAATGAGGACAGCAAACGACAGCCTGGCCACGGAGATGAAAGCGGCAAATGAGGCCCTTGCCGTGAAGTTTGAAGAACAGTTGGCCGGCGTGAGGGATAACGTGACGGAGCTGGGCAAGCGGATGGGCCAAAAGGACGAGCGCGTCGAGGACCTGGTGAGCCGCTTTGACGACCTGGAGGGAAAGGCCGACACCAGCGTCAAGTCCCTGAACGCCATAGTAGAGGACGTCGTCGGCAGGAAACTGAAGGATTTGAAGGCCGACGCGCCGGGACGCGACACAACATCTGTGCGCGTCAAACCGCCGAAATATGACGGCGCGTCAACATTTGAGGTCTTCCGCCGCCAGTTCGACACAGTGACCAAGCACAACAGATGGTCACCGGAGGAGGAGGCCACACAGCTAATAGCCAGCCTCCAGGGACGGGCCGCAGAAGTCCTAAACGCGGTGCAGACAACGGCGGCGCCCAAGGACATCTGGGAGGCCCTGGAGAATCGTTTCAGGAACCACCGCTTAGCCGCAGCGTACCGCAGCCAACTAAAGGCAAGGTCACAGCAGCCGGGGGAGACGCTGCAGGAGTTAGCCATACCGATTGAGCAGCTGGCTAGCAAGGCCTTGGTTGACCTGCCACTGGAGTTCGTATCCCGGGAAGCCGCCTACAACTTTGTCGACGGGATACGGGACACGGAGATTCGTCAGCGCCTAATGCTCGGTGATTATAAAACCATCCACGAGGCGCTGACAGCGGCATTAAGGATGGAGGCGGCCAAGGTAGCATCTATCCCGACGCCGAGAACGAGTGTCCGCTACGCCGGAGACAGAAGACCCTGTGGGAGGCCGGCGAACACCTAGTGGCCTGTGTTGGGGGTGTGGACAGCCCGGACACCTGCAGAGAGACTGCCCACACCAGGAAGAGCAGCCGGAAAACGAGTAAGGGCCGGCGTGGAGAGGGGCACGTCGGCGCCATTACCACCATCCCCTCGAGTGACAATCCGCGCCGTCAGCCGGCGGATGGATGACAACCTCATCGCGGACGTCTGGGTAAGAGGAAAGCCGTGCCGCATGCTGGTGGACACTGGGGCGGCCGTGACCATCATCAGACCTGACGTGGCGAAGGGTTTGCCGACGAGGAAGCCGAGCCGACCATACGAGCTTGTGACGGCATCGGGCGAAACCATGCATGTGGAGGAGGCCCTGCTGGAGCTGACCTTGGGACGGAGTGCCGTGCGTCTGTGGGTGTTCGTCGCGAAGGTGGCTGAGGAGGTGATTCTGGGACTGGATGCCCTCAGGAGCCACGAGGCGACGGTCGACGTCGGCAGGAAGGTCCTGAGGCTCAACGGAGAAGAGGTTATACTCCGTCAACCAGATGAGCGCCTTGGAATTTGCAGAGTCATCTTGAACGAAGACGAGGTTGTCCCCGCGAGGAGCGAGGTGATGGTGACGGCACGACCGGAAGGCCAGACAGCACGTTGGGTCCAGAGGCAGCAGGAGTACGACTTCACCTCGGAACATCGCAGAGGGAAAAGTCACGGTAACGCGGACGCTATGTCCCGAAGACCCTGTCCAGTAGAGTGCGGCCAATGCACAAGAGTGGAGGGGAAGGAGCGTGCCGCAGCAGTTCGAGTAGTCACGGCAGTGCCTGCGGATGGCTGGGATAGCGCAGGCCTGAGGAGGGAGCAGCTGGCGGACGCAGACTTGGGGCCACTCTTGAGGGATGTGGAGAACCTGGTGGACCACCTCCACGACATGCACGAGATGGCTCGCCAGAACATCCAGAAGGCGAGCGACCGAATGAAAACCCGATACGACAGGCAAGCCAACAGCCAAGGGTTCCAGCAAGGTGACCTGGTCTGGTTGTACCGCCCGACCCGGACCAAGGGACGCTGCCCGAAGCTTCAGCAGCCATGGCAAGGACCGTACCGTGTGGTGAAAAGGATTAACGACATGGTCTACCGCATCCAGAAGGTGCCCCGAGGAAAGATGTTGGTGGTACACCTGGATCGCCTTGCCCACTACGAAGGCGCTGTTCGGGACGACCAGTCTTGAGGAGGGAGCAGTGTCACCCTGGCGGTAGACTCGCGAAGCCGATGAATAAATGATGGCCGGTGGAGATTCAGAAAACTTTGGGGCCGATCGTTACCGGAAGCGAGACAGTTGAGGGTAGTGTTTGAAAAATAAACAGTTTTGAAGTGATCTAGTAATTTTGTAATGGTAAACGGTGTATTGCTAGGAAAATAAAGTGTAGTTTTTGTGTTTTGTAACCTCGTTTTGTTATTTCACGAACCCCCAAAGTCACAATATATTTTCAAAGTATTCATCTACAGAATAATAGGGATTGTCTAGCAATTTGTCTCTGAGTCTGCGTTTAAAAGCTGTGTATGGTAAATGAATTAAGTCAGCTGGGAATGTGTTGAACAGTCTGATGCCTAAAACTTCAAAACTGTTGTGCGATTTCGACAATCTATGATATGGTGTATCGATTCGGTTGTTATTCCTTGTATTATAATTGTGAATATCTTGCCTAAATTGGTAGTCAGCTAAATTATTCTTTAGATGTAATATGACAGTATAAATGTACAAGTTTACAATGGTCATTATTCTTAATTTAATAAAGAGAGGCTTACAGTGTGCTAATTTGTCTAAATGTGTTATTATATGCACAAAATTTTTCTGCAATAAGAGGACTTTGTTGATATGGCTACTGTTACCCCACAGTTGGATACCATATGCAATAATACTGTGAAAGAAAGCGAAATATACTGTTCTGATATATGTGTCAGGTACACAATTTTTTAAGTTTCTTGTAAGATATATTACTCTTGAAAGTTTGGCAGTAATGTATTCTCCCATGACAGTTTACTGTCCACCAATACACCCAGAAATTTTACTTCATTTGCAACATTTGATTCTGGGATTTCTCTTAAACTAAACCAAAGATGCTGTGTTTTGTTTTCATTCAACCAGAAACCATTAGCTCTATACCAGAGATCTGCATGCAGCAGGATATCTTCTACTATAGTTTTGAGGTCTTGATAGTCAGAGCTGGTACTGAGAAAAGTGGTGTCGTCTGCATTTAGTATTGTGTGTGTATTTACAAAGGAAGGTAAATCATTAATCATCAATGCAAATAATAAAGGCCCGAGAATGGAACCCTGGGGAACCCCGCATTTTAGTTCAGTCATTCTAGATCGCTCACCTCCGACAGAAAATTTGTTGTCGATTCGTTAAGTACGATTGAAAAAGCTTGAGTGCAGTGTCGCCTAAACTATAAAATTTAAGTTTGGTTAAAAGATGTGCGTGGTTCACACAATCAAATGCTTTGCTCAGATCACAGAAGGTAGCCTGAGCTATGTTTTTTGTTTCGAATGCACAGAGGATATTTTTTACAAGGGAGACAATTGCATCTACAGTCAACTTGTCTTTTCTGAAACCATATTGTACCTCACTTATTATATTTTCTTCCTCTAAGCAAGCACAAAGCTGAATATACATGATTGTTTCTAACACTTTTGAAATTATTGGTACTAATGATATAGGACGGTAACTGAATGTACGTTTCTATCTCCCTTTTTATAAATGGGCGCAACCCTTGACAGTTTCAATTTACTAGGAAAAATGCTTTCTAAAATACATTTGTTTAGACAAGAGGTAAGTGGACACAACACACATTCTATTACTTTTTTAAGCAGATTATTAGATAAACCATAAATGTCCGCACTGTCTGATGACTTGAAACGGATAACGGTGTTCAGTACTGTCTCGGGGGTCACTTCATGAAAAGCAAAGACACCTTGATTATATCTGTGTTCACAGTGTTCGATAAGTTCTAATATGGATTCTTATGGTTCAGTTATGTTATGTCCAATTTCTTCCGCTGATCTTACAAAAAAATCATTTAGTTCATTAGGAGTTAAGTTGATAACATCCCTAGTGTCACTTTTTGCTGCAGAATTTATCAAATTCCAAGCCTGGTTGCATTTATTGTTAGAAGCTTCAATGAGTTTACAGTTGTGCAGTTTCTTGGTTTCATTTATTGCTTGTTTGCACTCCCTTCGTATCTCCATATAGGAAGACTTAGCCCTATCACATACCCAGCATTGCAATATATTACCATCTTCATGAAAAATATTACTTTCAACTTAACTTAGATTTACATTGTTATTAAAATTAAGCAATGATTCAAACTTGTATACAGTTTTCTCCACTTACAAGTTTTTTTTATGAAGACTAGTTTCTGGGAACTTCTTTCCTACCCTCAGTTCTGTGGTCGACTTGAGTCAACCACAGAACTGAGGATAGGAAAGAAGTAATTAGGTAATGAGTCAACCTTGTATACACCTTTCTCCACTTACAAGTTGTTTTTATGAAGACTAGTTTCTGAGAACTTCTTTCCTACCCTCCACAGTAACCACAGAACTGAGAATAGGAAAGAAGTTCCCAGAAACTAGTCTTCATAAAACAAACTTGTAAGTGGAGAAAGGTGTATACAAGGTTGACTCATTACCTAATTTTAATAACAATAGCACTCCACTTTCTGAAATATTCTTTTTATTCTATAGGTATTAGATTTACATATTTACTTAACAATGCATTTTGAGATGCTTTTGTGAGTGGCATTTCCCAAACCAAGCTCTATTAAATTAATAACTTCATCAGTTGTCAAGTGCCAACTTACTGAGCCAAATATTGGCTGAGCCTAAAAATAATGGAAAATGAGGAAGAAACAAACCACATGAAGAAGTACTGGACACAATGGATATCCTTTGATTTTATGGTTATCATGAGGATTACCTGGTTTCATTTCTGAATTTTTGCGATACCTTTGCACAAGACACTTACATGACCTATTACATGAATGTAAATAAACATGCTTGGTTTAATATTTAACTGGCTGAATGCCCGGTTGTGATTGTAGCTCATATAATCATAATATCTTTACTGAGTTTGGGGTTGTGTAGTACATACTTAAGTACACCCACTTATAAATAAGTAAACATAAATAATAAAGCACATAAATTACTCTACACATTTTATTAATTACCAGTAATTGTTAACTATCTAAAAGGGAAAAAATAATTTAATAGCACATTTAAGAATAAAACATGTCTGTTTTAATTTAAAAATTAAAATGTGCATTTTTCCCTGAATATGCTTTTGTGTGCATTAACTAATACTGGCAAAATTGTCTGCAAAAGTGTCACTAACAAAATATATTTTTAGCATACTTAAGAATATACAAAAAAGAACATGGATTTTACATACAAATCTGGGCTCCATTCATGACAAATTATCTTGAATTTTCTGGGGATGTTCTCAGAAATGCTCTACATTCTGGATGACTTTTGCATCACTGGTAAAAAGAGCTAGACAAAATGTTATTTCAAAAAAACTAAAGATCTTGTTAAAGTACTCAATTTATGTAACACTTTTTTTTTTTTTTTTTTTTTTGTGTGGAGAGAACCATTTCCAAGTATAAGGTATTCCTTGTTATTTGCCTGAGTTGCCCAATATTTAAACTTTGATCAAATGGGAAGTCATCATTCATTTTTGTTTAACTCATGGCCATGCAGAGAGATTGGTTACACTCCTAAAAGATTTGACTATTGCTTAAAGCCTACTGTATTTCCATATTCCCCTTGTATTTAGAAGAAAATTAGCAACAAAATAATTTCTGCAAATGTTTACTTTGATTGACATGAAATACAGGAATAAGCATTTGTAAGAATAGTTTGTACAGTCATGAAGTACAACACATCAGATTTGCTGCATAAGGTTACAGAAAGCTCAGTCAGATTGTATCTTATTCTTTTTGCATTATTTTCTGATCTCTTTCTCAGTTCATTTGGTGTGCTAAATAAGATTTCAGTATTTATAAATTCTTAAGTTATTATTATTTCAAGTAAAGCATTTTGAACCAAAGTTTGTTATAGGTAGAGTAGGAGAAAAAATTCAACGCCTTAGTCTGAATTTGAACAAGGATCTCCCAGTGAATCAAATTTTTCAGTCTGACACTACCTATCCAAATCTTGCCCTACACAAAGATAGTGTGGAAGAACAATAATTGTTAATTATTAATTTCCATAAATTGACCTAAAAGTTTGTTAATTTATTAAGGGTATCAGAATATTTAAAATTTATACCATGCTTCCATTTAAAATTCTGAAGTTCACCCTCTCACCTCACTCAGCTTATCAATGCAGTACTGTCCGTTATGCTTTCTGGTGGGGCCGTACCTGCCATAAGAATAAATTAGTCTGCATTTAAATTTATTTATCCATTTAAAAGTTCTGGCCAGTATTCCATACTTAATGTTCACAATAGTATAACAAATAGTGTATAATAGGCTAATTGTGTAACAAAATTACAAATTGTTATACATTTATAATAACAAAATATATAATAAAGAGTGCTAAAATCTGGATTTATTTACCTAAAGTGATAAATACTGGCATTATTGTATTTATAAAATTGTGGGTTCATTTAACAGAGAAATAATGTATATAACTACAATTATAGCAGATTTATGAATATCTGAACATTTCTAGGTCCCGAGTTTGAATCTCGGTCAGGGCGAGTTCCCTGGATAAGGTTTTTACCAGGGTTTTCCCTTATCCTGATAGACGAATGTCAGGTAGCTCTAAGCTCCATGGACCTTGGACACATTTGATCGTCATTTCACCCATTTCATTCACCGTCCGATATGACTTAACGTTGGTGGACGTAAAATTACAACATCAAAAATCTGAACATTTCTGTTGATTATTAAAGTATATTGTGATTTTTATGCAAATTGTTTAAAACATATTTTTGCCTCATAAATTAGGAAAAGGTTGGGGAACACAAGATTAAGACATATACATGGTGTTCATCTTTATCTGTGATTCTACTGTGCAAAATTTGACGTCATCAATAGCTTCGCTGATGGAGCGAGTTTATACACAATTCCCCTAGTGGCTTGCGATCGTATTTGATGTGCTGACAGCAGTTTTGAGGCCTATTTGAGAGGTGGGTCCTATCCACCTAATATAAAGGTGCGTAATTTTGCCTGGTGTGTAGATATGATAACTGTTATAGTTTGTTTTAATGAATATGAACACTATAAATGACGGATAAATACAAAAAATATCTTGAACTTTGGTGTTTCTCTGTGAAGATATATAACTTAATATAATTTAATAAAGGAATGCCAAATTAATAACATATTAGTTTCAAAACATTTTAGTAAAGAAACAGATTTTGTTTGTCCTTTCAACAGTGCACGTCATATCGAACAATAAATGAATAAATGAATGAATGAGTAAATTAATGAATTAAATGGTGGATATGATGCTCAAATGAGTCCAGGTCCCTAGAGCTCAGAGTTACCCGACATTCGTCTTCGTAGGATAAGGGAAAACCCTGGGAAAAAAACATTATCTGGATAACTCATCTTTAGCGAGATTTAAACTCGCAGCCTCTTGAGTGTGAGGCACACATGCTACCTCACACCACAGAGCCGGGAAAGAAACAGATTGTAGTTAATTGATGGAAATTAATCATTTCTTCGTACTAGCTGTATATTGGCTAAGGTCTTTGATAGAGTGACTGGATGGAAACCAGGAGATCTGTGGTTCAAATCCTGGCCATGGCATTGAATTTTTCATGTTGACTCTATCAAAGACCTTAGCCTATATACGGCTAGTATGAAAAAGTGGTTAATTTCCATCAGTTAACTAAAATATTAAGAGTTAAATGATGAACTCTGGGACTCAAGTACTTACGATAGTAAGTCGCCACAAACAGTGTATCTCGGATGCAGGAGCCCCTAGTGGTCTACCGGGAAAATATATGAGTCAAATGTAGAATTTAATGTCAGGACGGCACGTTGGCCATGGTAGCTCAATGGGTTAGAGCGACTGGATGGAAACCAGGAGATCCGTGGTTCAAATCCCAGCCATGGCATTGAATTTTTCATGTTGACTATCTATCAAGAAACAGATTGTTTATATTATATATTTATAATAATTATTTATTATATTTATTACTTCTAGATTGGGACCAGTCACTTTATAGCGTCCTGTGTCTCTTTTTGCAACTCCTGTATCTTGGCAATGTTTGATGCACCTATTGGTTTTAAACGACAAAGATACCAACATTAATAACGTAAATTTAATTAGGCGTGAGAATGAAAAAACATTTATATCATATACTGATAAAAGTAAGATGTTTATGTTGCAAACAAAAGTATGTCAATTTGACGGTACGTGGACACTTTTGACAACATTATGATCCGAGGGACTTGTCTGAATGCTGGATAGCATTGCATAAATCCTCTATGCAGCAGTTTAAATTATTTTTATTTATATGTTGCACCAATTTTAATGCCATTAGGAAAGTAGCATTCAACTGGTGCTCTTAGAGTAGAAACGTGCTACTAATACATATATGTGTACTAGAATGTTAATCACGATTACCATCAGTGGGGTGAAAGGAGAGCCTGGTTGTATTAGTTACTGGCTAAACCACACTCAGAGCGCTGTAATTTGCTTACTGTTCCGCAAAAATTGCCACTTCTTCTCCGTAGAGGGCATTCTGATTTCAAGATAGATTCACCAGTCAACTATGACGTCATTCTTACCCTATTGGAGGGCAGGAAATAACAAATAAAAATGAACACTGTGTATACAGAACTTTACACAGTGTCATATACAAGCAAACAGTTGTTTAGTGTCATTTAATAGCTTTGCAGACAAATACAGAAGTGGTGACATGCAAGAATTTTTTTCAGAAGAAACCTGAATCTGGAATATTTCACCTCTGCTCTCTACTGTTAGTCTTACATATTGTTAGTCTAACTCTTTCAGATGTAAATTTATTTCCTTAATTGATGAACAGAATTACTGCATTTATTTGGGATGGTATGCATGTCATTTAACTCAAATTTAAAACAAAATATTTCTAACAGTCAAATTATCATACAGGAAATACCTACTTTTAATATTAAAAAAGAACAAGTGTTTGTCTTTTATAATTTTGTCTTTGTTTTATTAGTTTTATAATCTTTTTTTAAATTGCCCTAATTTTAAACATTTTTGTAGAGGAGCGGAGGGTATTATGGAATATGCGTGATTGGAGGAATTTAGTAACAGTGACATCAAAATTAAGTTGAAGAGAGGCTGAAAATGGAGGCAATGGCTTCCAAAATAGTCCCTCGATAATATAAAAATATAAGTGACAAAGAATCAAACCAACTACATATAGTTTTTCTGATCATCATGGATTAGTCGGGAAATATCTGATACCAAGATTTTGGCTCCGTTTATTGCTGCTATTATATGGGAATACCATGAAGTAGTCAAGAAAGACTCCCATGATGCACTGCAGTGAGAGTTGGCAGCTTTTTGTTGTCATTTCGCTTGCTACGGAATAAAGTATGTTTTGTGATGTTCAAAAGTTTTTGCAGGCAAATTTTCAAGCATTTTAACCCCTTAGTACACATGTGACTTGAACATTGATGTTAAGCATAAGATACACTAAAGAATTGTGGTTTATTACACTATGGTTGTTTGTTAGCTGGCAATGTGTTGCAGAGTACTTTAAATGTCCGTTGTCCAAGATGATGCATCGGGTATTATGGAATACCAGGTATTTCTTAATACCTGATGTAAAAAGTATAATGTTTCATATGACCGTACAAAATGTGTTGAATAGAAATAAAGTTAAAAATGAGTTTTAAGTATAATATTAGTAGCTAAACAACTATTATTAGTTATATAAATAGAAATATAGCCTAATTTAAATCCAAAGTATAAAAACAAATTAAATTCAATGAAATGCAAACAAAACCTATTTTTTCTGTTATTCTTGACATGGTCTATGGTCTATACCTATAAGCATTAGTTTATAGATACTTTGTATATTTTAAGCCAATCATGTTTAATGATTTATGAAATCATATTAATGTTTCAATGTTTTAAACCACCTATTCCATAATATCTGACAATTTCATAATAATCTCCATTTGTAACATTTTTCTAAATACATTGTTTTTATAAGAACAAGGTGAATAGCATTTTTTTTTTTTTTTTTTTTTTTGCAAGTGACAGTTTTTCACAATTAGTTATAGTATGTACTCATGATGATTTGGCAATTTTTATTAAAAAACCAATTATTTTTAGACATGTAAATGGTGTTCCATAATACCCTCCTCTCATCTAGTGATAGTTCCACATTATTTCATATACACTTATGACAGCATGTATATATTCTGACAAATGGCAATATAAAGTTGTACTAGACATACTTTGTTACTAAAACAGTACAGCGCTAACTTACGCCTGTTTCCACTTCTACAAATACACGAAGCAAATATGTCAGTGCTAATATTTCTTATTATTAAATTTTAGATGAGTCGCGTTTTTTACACATCTGCTTCACTTTCGTACCTATTTTGAGGACATGTTTCGCAAATCTTCGCTTGCATCTACGGCTCTTGTGCGACTGACGCTAGATCCAGCGGTGTGGGTAATTCTGGGGTTGTTGCTGCCATCTGTTGATTTAGTGATGAACTGAAATGTGGGATTCTCTTCTAGCGGGATTTCAAAGTTCATTAGTTGGTTTTTATGTTTTTCTATGTATATCCTCTCCCATATGACGAGTTCACTATGTTTTTGTACGTATTTTAGTAATTTTGTGCACAAAATTACTAAAATACGTACAAAAACATAGTGAACTCGTCATATGGGAGAGGATATACATAGAAAAACATAAAAACCAACTAATGAACTTTGAAATCCCGCTAGAAGAGAATCCCACATTTCAGTTCATCACTAAATCAACAGATGGCAGCAACAACCCCAGAATTACCCACACCGCTGGATCTAGCGTCAGTCGCACAAGAGCCGTAGATGCAAGCGAAGATTTGCGAAACATGTCCTCAAAATAGGTACGAAAGTGAAACAGATGTGTAAAAAACGCGACTCATCTAAAATTTAATAATTTTTCGCTTCACTGTGGTGTTCCAATACAGTTGAATCTCAATATTTCTTATGTTTCTGAGCCAATTTATGCTTCTTGTAGCTTCTCTACGTTCACTGCTTGGAGACTTCTAACACTCCAATTGCTTGCTGACAACTAACTCTCCATCCAACTCACTCACAACTCTGAACTGAACTGTTACACTGACTTTTGCACTCTCTTTTATAGTCAGGGATTGAGGAAGAAATGTTCTGGAAACTGAAGTCTCTCGAATTATCTGGATGGAATATTCTGAAAGTTGATTCTTCTAGATATTCTGAAATTGGATAGTCTTGAACATGAGCTCAGCACAAAAAAGAGGCACATACTTCCAGCTAATGATGCCAACCAGTGGCTGTCCTTGAATATTCCATTTGTGTGCTCTTTTTGGCAAATAACAAAGGTGGTGCTCTGGAGTGTCATAGTTAAGTCTCATACTTAGTTCTTTACTGTAGGTATTCATTCCTATCATGACAATATGTATCTGAAATTGATATGATGTTGATCTAAAAGGAAAGGGTGAAAGTCAGGAGAAACCATACTGGGTAATCAAGGCTCTTCTAACATTTAATTTATACTTCAAAAGAAAGTGTTAGAATTATAACTAAGTTCAGATATAGTAAACATTGTAAATCTTTATTTAACAATCTCCAAATAATTATTATATCTTCTACATTTATTCTCCACTGTTTAGTGGAGTTTAAAAAAGAATATCAATTATTTCTAAATTGAATTCTTACTATCATAACTATGACCCAGGAATTGTAATATCAGAAATTATTTTGCAATTATGCAAAGATCCAAATGAAATTTAATTTTATGTTTTTAGCAGCATAACAGCCTACCAGCAGGCATCAAGGACTTAGGCCGTGGTCATTCAAAACATTTATTTTAAATTACTTAATCATAGCTTTGATAATGCAAATGAAAATTGCACTATTATATTTAGTGTTAAGCAATTGGTATTGCCATAAATATTCTATTGCAGCACAAATAAATCAATTAATTAATTAATGCCTAGGTTTTATACCTCCCAAATTTATTTCATCAGTTTAAATCACACTCATGCCAGTGATATTCTCAGTTATATATATATAAAAAAATTGTTTCGTTCCCCAGGGGCCTACTATGGTAGGGGCAGGATTTGGCGGTCCTGGGGTCCCGAGCCGCTCACAGTCATTTCACTGCTTCCACCTCCAACTATCACATCTATGTGCTGTCTTGTCAGAGCTCATTACCTTCTTCTTTTAGATGTTATGATTATTATAAGGTTTAGCTTTATTAACTGCTTTCTCCCCAACAGGGATTTATCATATTTCCATAGCTCTTTCCCACCATTTCAGCGCGGCTTCCGACATGTATGCTCTTTGGAGGTTACAGGTGCAAAGATTGAGACAACCCCATGTGTAGCCTTGTATATGGCCTGTCCACATTTTCATGTACACCTATGTAGCTCCTTGAGGGCCCAGCTTGTGCTAATAGTATCATGATCTGACATGTTACCACTGTTGGAATCCTGGTGTAATCATCCACATGTTCTCAGAATGGCTTGGAGTGAGGAACCATAGGTGGTCATATCTTAGACTGCTTGGCTCTCACCAAGGCGACCCGGATTCGATCCCAGGTGACCGCAAAGTGAGATTTGTGGTGGGCAACACAGCGCTGGGGCAGGTTTTCTCCAGGACCTCCGGTTTCCCCTGCCATCTCATTCCACCGATGCTCCATCTTCATCTCATGTATCATCAGTGTCACCGCCTGCGGTGCCATATGTAGTAAAAGCGGGCGTTAAACACTACACATTTCATTTCACATAGGTGGTTATTCCTGTGGTAGGTGCTTAAAGCTGGGGTGTGCATGTTGAACAGCTTATCCATATGGAAAGCACCACTTGGAGATTGGAGGGCACCTGCTCGAAGCACACTTCGAGATAGGGTATGGGAGGGGTACCATGACGGCACAGACCGTGAAGATGGCACAGACCTTCTTTTTCACCAGATCTAGTTTTTAACCATCTAATCATTCCTCTGTTTTAATGCTGAATGTGCAAGGATCTTCTTACTTCTAGAGTTACACTTTACAAATAATACTTGTAATATGTAAAGTTTTTTTATCAGTTCAGTATTTCTGAGAATTGAGTACTACTACTAGGGGGATTCTGGGTTTATCTCACCCAATGCTGTTTCAGGGCTTTTTTTAATTTTACATCCTCCAACGTTAAGTCATATCGGACGATGAATGGAATTGGTGAAATGATGCTCAAATGAGCCCAGGTTTCATAGAGCTTATAGTTACCCGACATTCCTTTTCCAGGATAAGGGAAAACCTCATCCAGATAACTCACCCTGACTGATATTCGAACTCGGAACCTTTTGAATGTGAGGCAGACACGCTACCATCTATGCTACTGAGGCAGGCATTTCAGGGCTTATTTCAACCTCTTCAGCCTGAGAATTGAGTGCAGGTATGCCCCTCTAAAGAGGTGTCACAGACAGGGGCACTAATGAAACACAAAATGAAGTGATTACTGAAGTAAACGTTTCAGATCTAAATTTAGGGTATCACTCCAGCATTTGCCAGCTAAATCAGTACTAAGAAAAATCCGGAGAGTAAACTCAGTCAAGCGTGATGGTCATGATAATGTTTGAACTGCAGAACTCCTGTTCTAAATTCATATCTCAGTGATCTGAATTACCCCAATCTGCATTTATTGTTAAAATATGAAATTACTTATCACCAAATGTAAGCCAAATCATTCATATTCTAGGTATATGGACATAATGGAATCATTCCAGCCTGATGCGTACCAAGCATTATGTGATGGAGATACAAATATTTCAAGTTCAAAAAAGCGAGTCCAGAAAGCTGTTGATCGATCACAGAAACTTCATGATAAATGTTTGAAAAGACACAAGGATTCCCAGGTAAAATTTTTCTTTTATGCTTTGAATTATATCTATAAAGAACAGAAAATTCTTCAGAATTAGAAGTAATGAATCTCACAAATATGTGTGTATGATTTACCTATATTATTAATGATGGATCCAAAGTTAAATTAAGTTACCTATAACTTCATATTTTCCCTGAGAAATTAAACTTGAAAATGCAAATTAATCAAAAGAGTAAATGTCATTGTTTGCAAAACTTATACTTATCTGTTCCTGGGTTCTATAATTAATTCAAGATGTTAGTACAAAATAGTGCAAGATAAGTAGAGCCAGACTGAAAAATGCAATGCCATAGCCAGGATTTGAACCACAGATCTCCTGCTCTCCATGCGGTTGCTCTAAACCACTGAGCTACTATGGCCAACCTGCCGACATGACATTAAATTCTCCAACTGACTCGTATGTTTCCCATTAGACCACTAGGGGTTCTCATATGCTATGAGACAGGCACCTTCTATGAGACTTACTATGCTGTAAGCACTAGGTCCCAGTCTTTATAGTTAAATCACTGTGATTTTTTTTAGGTCAATTGATGGAAATATTCATTTCTTTCACGCTAGCCATGCATAGGCTAAGGTTTGGATGAGTAGAGCCACACTGAAAAATTCAATGCCAAGCTTTGCTTGTGCTGCACTTGCAACATGATTATTGAGAATAATCTTTGCCACTTCTATGCTGGCTTTTATATAGTATTAAAAAGTTGTGCTATTTGTGTTAATTGTGTGTTTATTGCCAACATGTATGCACAAGAAACTGACATCTTGTAAAAAATTTTATTAAAAATTACTTTTCCTCATTAACGTACCCCCTCCCAAAAAAAAGGAGAAGAAAAAGAAGAAGAAGAAGAAGGATAAGGAGGAGGAGGAGGAGGAGGAGGAGGAGGAGGAGGAGGAGGAGGAGGAGGAGGAGGAGGAGGAGGAGGAGGAGGAGGAGGAGGAGGAGGAGGAGGAGAGTTTAAGATTGTTTCATACTCATTTAACAAAAAGCTCATACTACAATATTTTCAGATAGTTTCATGAAACTAAGAAAACTTCTCAAGGAAGACAACAAATGCTAAAAGCACTACTTGATTCAATTTTAAGAAAATCTTTTAGTTCCTTCTTCTTGTTCTGAGAGCCCAGGTTCAAACTCTATTGACTGAGGATTTTACTTGAGGTTTTTCTTGTTCCTTAGGTTGAATAGTACCAGTGTAAGTCTTGAAATTTCATTTGTGTGTTCATTCATACTTTCATATGTCATCTAGTATAACCTCACTGGATAAGGAATGTAATCAGCTTTTCTACAGAACATCTTGGGTCATTTTAAAAGTTTGCAGTCTCCAGACTTGTTAATTTTTTCCAGGGACTATGGGTGACTGTAATATGTAGGATCTTACATAATGTATGCTGGAATTTCATTGTCATTCTGTGTATACTTCTGTAACCCTTCTTTTGAAAAAGGATTCTTATGGGAAAAGAGTCAAATTTTTCTCTTTTATGGCACATTTATCGAAAAATCATTTTTATGTATTTCATTAAATATCATTTCTGTTCGGGCCCAAATGACCTTATTGTCGACGGGCCCTAAAACACCACACACTCACTCACTCACTCACTCATTTCTGTTCTTGTAGAATAACTTTTGCTGAAAAAGTAAATTCTGTTATCAGTCTTTTCAATTATGTTTTCTCTTTGGGCATAAATTATATTACAACTTAATATTATCCAGTTTTGTAACCTCTTCCTTTGTTTTTTTAAGATATTAACATATTTTCACTTTTATAACTTTATTTTCAGCTACTACAAAAGAGCAGTTTGATTGGCATGGTGGAAGGAGGATACAACATTGTAGCAAGAGAAAAGTCTGCAAAACATTTAGCACTCAGCCCAGTGCTTGGTTTTGTAATTGATGGTCTGCATAGCAATGGTCCTGAAGTGGAGCATCTTTCTCTGGAAAGTGTGGGACCAGTTATTGAAGCTACTGTGGTAGGTATTAAGGATTACTGTTGAAAAAGAGGGGTTGGAGCTAAATAACTTCATTTGAAAGTAAAAAGTACATGTAACTATTATACTGCACATGCAAATATGTCAAGAAATGAAACATACAGATTTGCGGAATCTGTTTACCTGCATACAGTGGGACTGAAAAGTACATGCTATTGATGTCTATGTAGTGCTATCAAAAGCCTTCCACCATCTAAACATGCTCCCAATTTCTCCATTTTAATTAACAGGGTGTGTCCATTGCCTGCAAAATGGCCTTGCTGGACTAATTGTCAAGCATGTTCGTAATAATACTGCTTTCTTCATGAGAATACTACTTATATGTTTTCTACCATTGTAACACTTCTTTCTAAATTAAAATGAGAAGAGACTGATATGTCATGATGCATCTCCTGACATGTATCATAGTTAAGTTATCAATTTAGTGTTTTAAATCATCAGTAGTTAGTAGAAATTAATTGAAAAAGCAATAAAAACAGGGATATATGCATGTATTCAAACTTTGGACTGGAGCATAATGTCGCCGATCGCAATTTTGGTTGGAGTCGCCGTAAAGCTGAAGCTATGCATGGGCAGAGACAGCACTAAATGCTTGCCAAGAGAGAAAGAGATAGAGATAGTTTTGTCTTTCTTTTGCTGCATTCCGATCATTATCGAACGATCGATTACATTCTAGAAAATTACTGGAGGTATAAGAGCCCATGCAAGTGTTAGAGCTGAGTCAGTTGCTAGCGAGTTGTTAATTGTGTGTGCAGCTGTGTAGTAGTTGTGAGTGTGTGGACATTTGAGGTGTAGCACAAGTGATTTCTTTCATTTGTTTACCTGTGGTGAAGTAATGAGAGACCTTGTTGACTGTTGTTGTGTATGCCACGTCATTTTTAGAGGTGGCAAAGGCTGTACAAAGTTTCTGTTTAATGCTCTAAAGAGTATTTTAAATTTCTGCAAGCAAGACTTCAAATTCTACGAACCCACAAAGTCATAATAATGTCACCCAATTAGCAGAAAGTCAGATCAACAACAGTTGAGAAGGGACCAGAGCCATGTGGGCCACACCCACTCATCTATCTCAGCCACTAACTGAGGGTTGATTAGGGGAGTATCACTTGTCGCTGGCCGCCTCTTTCCCCTTCCCCTATCCTCTGGAACTTTCGCGGTAATTCACTGAAACCAGATATTTCTAGAAAACAGTGATATTCCTATAAAAAGGGCTGCAGTGATTGAATTGGGTGAGTCAGTCAGTCAGTGTTTGGCGAACAGTTGTGAGGAGCGCCCAGTGAGAGGACGGACTGCGTACTTGCGTCGGAGGAGTTTACGTAATCGCGAGTGCAAGTGGAATTGTAACGGACGAACTGGTGAATCGTAATTGTGTTTAACTGTAAGTCGGTGGAAATAAAGAACATTTTTGAGTGGTGCAATTGGACTTTTCATTTCACGAACCCACAAAGTCACACTGGTGTCAGGAAGCGGGACGATAACATCACCGAACATTACAACGATGGACGCGGCATTGGAAAAATTGTTCGAGAAGATGATGGAAATGAAGGCCGAATTAACAGAGAAGACGGAAGCGGCAAATAACAACCTGGCCGCGGAACTCAAACAAATGAAGACGGCAAATAACAACTTGGCCGCGAAGATGAACGAGTTAACAACAAAAATGGAAGCGGCAAATAACAACCTCACCGCCGAGTTGAAACAAATGATGACGGCCAACGACAACATCACCGAGAAGATGGAAGAAATAAAGACCGAATTGACCACAGAAATGAGGGCCGCGAACGACAGTCTGGCCACGGAAATGGAGGCGAACGAGGTCCTCGCCGCCAAATTTGAGGTACAGTTGGCCGGCGTGAGGGATGACGTCACGAAGCTGGGCAAGCGGATGGATCAAGTAGACGACCGCCTTAATGATTTAGAGGAAAAGGCCGACAATAACGCCAAGACCCTGAACGCCGCGGTGGAAGACGTGGGAGACCTTGCGAACCGCGTAAACAACCTGGAGGGAAAGGCCGACAGCAGCGTCGAGTCCCTGAACGCCATGGTGGAGGACGTCATTGGCAGGAAGCTGAAGGATTTGAAGGCCGACGCGCCGGGACGCGACACATCTGCGCGCGTCAAACCTCCCAAGTATGACGGCGCGTCAACGTTTGAAATCTTCCGTCGCCAGTTCGACGCAGTGGCCAAGCACAACAAATGGTCGCCAGAGGAGGAGGCCACACAATTAATAGCCAGCCTCCAGGGACGGGCCGCGGAAGTCCTGCACGTGGTGCAGACAACGGCGGCGTCCAAGGACATCTGGGAGGCCCTGGAGAATCGTTTCGGAAACCACCGCTTAGCCGCAGCGTACCGCAGCCAGCTAAAGGCAAGGTCACAGCAGCCAGGGAAGACGCTGCAGGAGTTCGCCCTGGCAGTTGAACAACTGGCAAGCACGGCCCTAGTCGACCTCCCACCAGAGTTCGTGTCCCGGAAAGCTGCCTACACCTTCGTTGACGGGGTACGGGACACGGAGATTTGTCAGCGCCTAATGCTCGGCGATTATAAAACAATCCACGAGGCGCTGACAGCAGCATTAAGGATGGAGGCGGCCAAGGTAACAGCTATCCCAACGTCGAGAACGAGGAGTGTCCGCTACACCGAAGACAGAAGACCAGCCGAGGGCCGCCGGCGAACACCTAGTGGCCTGTGCTGGGGGTGTGGACGGCCCGGACACCTGCAGAGAGACTGCCTACACCAGGAAGGGCAGCTGGAAGAACGAGTAAGGCCCGGCATGGAGAGGGCCACGTCGGCGCCATTACCACCATCCACTCGAGTGACACTGCGCGCCGTCAGCCGGCGTATGGATGACAGCCTCATCGCGGACGGTTGGGTGAGAGGGAAGCCGTGCCGCGTGCTGGTGGACACTGGGGCAGCCGTGACCATCATCAGACCTGACGTGGCGAAGGGTTTGCCGACGAGGAAGCCGAGCCGACCATACGAGCTTGTCACGGCATCGGGCGACACCTTGCCTGTGGAGAAGGAGGCCCTGCTGGAGCTGACCTTGGGGCAGAGTGCGGTGCGTCTGTGGGTATTCGTCGCGAAGGTGGCTGAGGAGATGATTCTGGGACTGGATGCCCTCAGGAGCCACGAGGCGGCGGTCGACGTCGGCATGAAGGTCCTGCGGCTCAACGGAGAAGAGCGCCTTGGAATCTGCAGGGTCGTCTTGAACGAAGACGTGGTTCTCCCCGCGAGGAGCGAGGTGATGGTGACGGCGCGACCAGAAGGCCAGACAGCAGGTTGGGTCCAGAGGCAGCAGGAGTACGACTTCACCTCGGAACATCGTAGAGGGAAGAGCCGCGGTAACGCTGACGCCATGTCCCGAAGACCCTGTCCAGAAGAGTGCGGCCAGTGCAGAAGAGTTGAGGAGAAGGAGCGTGCCGCAGCAGTCCGAGTAGTCACGGCAGTGCCTGCGGATGGCTGGGATAGCGCAGGCCTGAGGAGGGAGCAGCTGGCGGACGCAGACCTGGGGCCACTCTTGAGAGAAGTGGAGGCGGGGACGAGACCAACCTGGGAGGACGTCGCACGGAGGAGCGCCACCTACAAGTCGTACTGGGCCCAATGGGACTCGTTGAAGACCAGAGAGGGCGTGCTGTTCCGGGTATGGGAGTCACCCGATGGGAAGACGCAGAGAGAGCAGTTGGTACTTCCCCGGAGTAAGGTCCCGGAAGTCTTGGAGGAAGTGCACGCCGGTACTTCGGGAGGACACCTGGGAGCGAACAGAACGATTGACAAACTACGGCAGCGCTACTACTGGCTGAGACTCCGAGCAGATGCTGAGAGATGGTGCCGTCAGTGTCACGTGTGCGCGGCGAGTCACGGACTCCAGACTAGGAGCCGGGGACGCATGCAGCAGTACAACGTCGGAGCGCCATTCGAACGGATCGCTGTTGACATTGCTGGACCATTCCCAGTTTCCGACCGAGGCAACAAGTACCTAATGGTGGTCGTGGACTACTTCACCAAGTGGCCGGAGGTGTATGCCATCCCAAACCAAGAGGCAAAGACAATCACAGACTGCCTCGTGGAGCAAGTGTTCTGTCGATTTGGGGTGCCGTTGGAGCTTCACAGTGACCAGGGTACCAACTTTGAGTCCAACCTAATAAAGGAGGCACTACAAAGGCTTGGGGTGAACAAGACCCGCACGACGCCTCTACATCCCCAGTCGGATGGCATGGTCGAAAGATACATCAAGACCTTAGAGGAACCGCTGAGGAAGGTCGTGGCCAGCCACCTGCGAGACTGGGGACATCAAGGTGCAACTGTTCTTGCTGGCCTACCGCTCGTCTACACACGACACAACTGGAATGACGCCAGCCAGCTTAATGTTTGGCCGAGAGTTACGCCTCCCTTGTGACCTGGCTTTTGGAAGCCCTCTGGAGGCGAAGCAGCCGGTGACCGAGTATGTGGAGAACCTGGTGGACCACCTCCACGACATGCACGAGATGGTTCACCAGAATATCCAGAAGGCGAGCGACCGCATGAAGACCAGATATGACAGGCAAGCCAACAGCCAAGGGTTCCAGCAAGGTGACCTGGTCTGGTTGTACCGTCCTACGCAGACCAAGGGATGCTGCCCGAAGCTTCAGCAGCCATGGCAAGGGCCGTACCGGGTGGTGAAGAGGATAAATGACGTGGTCTACCGCATCCAGAAGGTGCCCCGAGGAAAGATGTTGGTGGTACACCTGGATCGTCTAGCCCGCTACAATGGTGCTGTTCGGGACGACCAGCTTTGAGGAGGGAGCAGTGTCACCCAATTAGCGGAAAGCCAGACCAACGACAGCTGAGAAGGGACCAGAGGCATGTGGGCCACACCCACTCATCTATCTCAGTCACTAACTGAGGGTTGATTAGGGGAGTGTCACTTGTCGCTGGCCGCCTCTTTCCCCTTCCCCTGTCCTCTGGAACTTTCGCGGTAATTCACTGAAACCAGATACTTCTAGAAAACAGTGATATTCCTATAAAAAGGGCTGCAGTGAGTGAATTGGGTGAGTCAGTCAGTCAGTCAGTCAGTGTTTGGCAAACAGCTGTGAGAAGCGCCCAGTGAGGGGACGGACTGTGTACGTACGTCGGAGGAGTTTACGTAATCGCGAGTGCAAGTGGAATTGTAACGGACGAACTGGTGAATCGTAATTGTGTGCATTACGTAATTCTGTGTAATTGGCAAGTGTTTAAGTGTAAGTCGGTGGAAATAAAGAAGTTTTTTGAGTGGTGCAATTGGACTTTTCATTTCACGAACCCACAAAGTCACAATAAGGAAGCACACTAAAACTCCAGGAAGAAAATTAAATATTAAGGTTCTTAACCTTAAAGTTCAGAATATTAGAAAACAATAAGGAAAAAATTTGGGAGATAAACTGCTAATTCACACCTTGTAATGGAGGAACATTGTAGAAACCATAGATGATGAAGGAAAATAAAGGCCCTTTTTTAACCCTGAATGAGACAAAATTGGAACATAATTTATAATTAGCAAGAAACCAATTTGTTCACACCTCAGTTTGGGGGAAAATTGCAGAAGATGACAAATGTGCAGAAGATGAAGACAAATTAAACTTCTTATTATTCTTAGACTGGAAATAAATTATGTAAACCAACGAAGGCAAAGGAAACTTATTCTCAGCTTGGAGGGAATTTATAAAATTTGGAAGATAAAAATTAAAGCTGCTGTTTATCCTTAAGTTGTAAGACATAGGCGTATGGAAGATAATGAAAAACTAAACTTTCTGCTTATCCTCAGAATGGAAGAAATTTATAAAATGAAGGAAGATTGAGAAAAATTGAAGCTCCTGTTTTTCTTGGGAGTGAATGTAGCTTAAAATTTGTAAGAAAAAGTAAAGGAAACTAAAAAGTTATTCATATTTTTATGCAAAAAGCAGTTGACATTCTTTAACTTCCAAATATAGATTGTAACAATCATTTACTCTTTGGAAGGTATCTGGAGTGTTGCAGGTTAGATCATAAACTGCCATTATTCTTATGAGCAGTTCCTCTTCAGACCTTATTGGGCTAGTGTATACAAGGCTCTTAATTGACCCCATAAGTAATAATATGGAGGCATGAGAATCAGAAGAACATGCTGGCCAAGTAACATTACCACTACAACTAATCCATAGTCCTGGGAATATGTTATTTGGGTTTCTAACATTCCTGTGAAAGTGGATGGGAACTCAGTTGTGCTGGAATCACATATGACATTTAAGGACAAGATGAATATCCTCTAGAAACCCATGTAAAATACAAATAAAGAAGTGGTTATAGATGTCTCCATTTACCTGAGGTGAAAGAGGATATTGTCAGGAGTAAGTGAACACTGAGAGAGAGGGAAGCGGTGAGTGAAAGAGACAGATAGCACCCAAGCCACGCCCAGCAGAGACGGGGTGGGGAGAGAAAGAGCCAAAGCAATGTCTAGACAGTTCTCTCTCCTTCGCCTGCCGCCTCAAAAGTCCGTGAATCTTCGTTAGCTGTCGAGAAACTTCGCCTCGTATATAAAAGCGACTGGTCTGGTGTAGACGACAGTTCGGAGAGAGTCAGACAAGAGCTGGTAATGCTGCAGTGTAGACGTGTGGCAAATGTACTTGAAGGTTTCGTACGTGTGTGTTACGTCATTCTGCTGATATCAGAATTGTACAAGTGTCTCTACAGAAATAAAGAGCATTTTTTAAATTCTGCAACCAGGACTTTTAATTTTACGAACCCACAAAATCACATTTGGTGTCAGGAGTGGAACATACGACAGTGGAAGCTGCTTTGGCAAAGATTCTGGAAGAGCTGAAAGAAATGAGATCAGCGAATGACACCCTCGCTGCGAAGACAGAAGCGGCAAATAACAGCCTGGCCGCGGAGCTAAAATAAATAAAGACAGCGAATAACAACCTCGTTGCGAAGACGGAAGCGGCAACAACGGCCTGGCCGTGGAAATAAAAGTGGTGAACGTTAGCCTGGCAACCGAAATGAAGGCTGCGAATGAGGCCGTCACTGCCAAATTTGACGAGCAGCTTGACGGCGTAAACGAGGACATCACGGGGCTGGGCAAGCGGATGGGTTAAGTGGACGAGCTCTTCAAAGACCTGGCGATTCGCGTTAACAACCGAGGGAAAGGCCGACAGCAACACCAAGTCCCTGGACGCCATGGTGGAGCACATCGTCGGCAGAAGGATGAAGGATTTGAAGGCCGACGCGCCGGGACGCGACACATCTTCGCGCGTCAAACCACCAAAGTACGACGGCACGTCATCGTTCGAAGTCTTCTGCCGTCAATTCGGCACAGTGGCCAATCACAAGTGGTCACCAGAGGAAGAGACCGCACAGCTAATAGCCAGCCTCCAGTGACGGGCCGCAGAGCTGCTGAACGTGGTCGAGACAGCGGCAGCGCCCAAGGATATCTGGGAGGCCCTGGAAAACCACTTCGGAAACCACCGCTTAGCCGCAGCCTTCCGCAGCCAACTGAAGTCAATGACGCAGCAGCCAGGGGAGACACTGCAGGAGTTCGCCCTGGCAATTGAACAGCTGGCCAGCAAAGCTTTGGTCGACCTCCCATACAAGTTACTATCCCGAAAGGCTGCATACACCTTCGTTGATGGTGTACAAGACGTCGAGATACGTCAGCGGCTAATTTTCGGCGACAAGACCAACCACGAGGCGTTAACGGTAGCATTGAGGATTGAGGCGGCCAAGGTGACGGCTACCCCGAAGTCGAGAACAAGGAGTATCCACTACACTGGAGACCGAAGGCCAGAGGAGGGACGCAGGCGAAGTCAACTGGCGTATGTAGGGGTGTGGCCAGCCAGGACACCTGGAGAGAGACTGCCCACACCAGGAAGAGCAGCCGGAAGAATGAGTAAGGCCCATCGTGGCGAGGGGCACGTGGGCGCCGTTATCTCCATCCATCCCCTCGAATGACTATGGGCGCCGTCAGCCGACGGATGGATGACAGCCTCATTGCGGACGGTTGGGTGAGAGGGAAGCCATGCCGCATGCCTGTGGACACCGAGGCAGTCGTGACCGTCATCAGACCTGGCGTAGCCAGGTGTTTACCATCAAGAAAACCGAGCCGACCATACCAACTTGTGATGGCATCGGGCGACATCTTGACTGTGGAAACGGAGGCCCTACTGAAGTTGATTTAGGACGGAGTGCCGTGTGTCACTGAGTGGTCATCGCGAAGGTGGCTGAGGAGGTGATACTGGGACTGGATGCCTTCAGGAGCCACGAGGTGATGGTCGACGTCGGCATGGAGGTCCTGTGGCTAAATGGAGAAGAGGTGATGCTCCGACAACCCCCAAAACGACTTGGAATCTGCAGGGTCATGCTGACAGAAGACATGGTTGTGCCCGCGAGAAGCGAGGTGATGGTGACGGCGCGACTGGAGGGTCAGCGGACAAAGAACTTGATGCTGGACCAAAAGACGCCTGTGCATGGGCTCTTGTAGCCAGGACATTGTTGCTGTGCCGAGAGGAGGTGTCGGTGAGGCTGCTCAACCTAACAGATACCGATCACGATGTCCAGGCCGGGACGGAGTTGGGGACGTACGAACCCGTGATCAGCGTAACACCAGTCGACAAGACCCAGGAGCCGGTGCCTACGCAACACCTGGAGCCCCAGCTGGAAGGTTTACTGGAGAGGGCAGTCAACCTCCTGACCTCAGAGCACCTGAAGAAGATTCGACAACTGCTGAGATGATACCAGCGCGTCTTCAGCCAAGGCAACAGCGACTACGGCCGCACGGACCGAGTGCTCTACTGCATCGACCCTGGAGATGCGCTGCCTATTCGGCAACCACCTAGATGCTTTCCGCTGGCGAAACAAGCGGCGGTATGGGACATGCTGGAGGACATGAGATCCAGGAGAGTGATTGAAGAGTCTGACAGCCCTTGGTGTTCCCCTATAGTCTCGGTGATGAAGAAGAACGGCGAGCAGCGCTTTTGCGTGGACTACAGGAAGCTGAACACTTTCACTAGGAAGGACTGCTTCCTCTTACCCCGGATTGAGGACACCCAGGGCACGCTTGCTGGTGCGCAGGGGTTCTCGACCCTGGATGGGTAGGTAGGTCTAGACCCAAGAGACAAGGAGAAGACTGCATTCTTAACAGGCCAAGGGCTTTGGCAGTTTGCAGTTATGCCCTTTGGTCTCTGCAACGCACCAGCTACCTTCCAATGCCTCATGGAATCAGTGATGACAGGATTGACAAGACATTCGAAGACCTTCTCGAAAACCTGAGCAAGCTGCTACAGAAACTGCAGGCGGCCAACCTGAAGCTGAACGGGAAGAAATGCCATCTCTTCCGCAAGAAAGTCAACTACTTGGGCCACATAGTCTCACCAACCAGAGTGACCAGAGACACAGGCCATGAGAGATTGGCCTCAGCCAAAGGATAACAGAGAATTGCGCAGTTTTCTAGGGATGTGCAGTTATTACCGCCGTTTCATAAAGGGCTTCTCCAATATCGCCAAGCCCCTCACGTGCCTGGCGGAAGAATACCGGCCTTATGTGTGGACGGAGGATGCTGAACACGCTTTCCAGCACCTGAAGAAGACTGTGCAGTGCTTCTATTTTGGGATTGCCACAATCAGGCGGCGCCTTCATTGTGGACACCGACGCCAGCGACCATTGCATTGGAGACGTCCTATCCCAAGTCCAGGACGGCCACGAGCGGGTGATAGCCTACTACAGCAAGACACTGTTCAATGCAGAGAAGAACTGCTGCGTCACCCGGCGAGAGTTATTGGCGGTAGTAAGGACCTTGGAGTACTTCCACAAGTACCTATACGGTCAGCCATTCCACCTGAGGACTGAACACTCCGTCCTAACCTAGCTACTTAGTTTTAGGAACTTGGAAGGCCAGACAGCCTGTTGGATCCAGAGGCTGCAGGAGTACGACTTCACCTCTGAACATCGCAGAGGGAAGAGCCACAGCAACGCAGACGACATGTTCTGAAGGCCCTACCCGGAAGATTGCGGCCAGTGCACAAGAGTGAAAGAGCAGCATGCCGCAGCTGTCAGAGTGGTCACGGTAGTGCCTGCGGACGGATGGGATAGCACAGGCCTGAGGAGGGAGCAGTTGGCGGATGCCGACTTGGGGCCACTCTTGAGGGAAGTGGAGGCATGGACGAGACCAACCTGGGAGGACATCGCACCCAGAAGCACTGCGTATAAGTCGTTCGGGGCCCAATGGGAATCACTGAAGACCTGTTCTGAGTATGGGAATCACCCGATGGGAAGACACAGAGGGAGCAGTTGGCACTTCTCCAGAGTAAGGTCCCAGAAGTCTTGGAAGGAGTGCACGTCGGTACATCAGGAGGACACCTGGGAGCAAACCGAACGATCGACAAACTCCGACAGCGCTACTACTGGCTCAGGCTCCAAGCAGACGCTGAAAGATGGTGCTGTCAGTGTCACGTGTGCACGGCAAGTCGCGGCCCCCAAACTAGGAGCCGGAGTCGCATGCAGCAGTACAACGTTGAAGTGCCTTTCGAACGCATCGCTGTCGACATAGCTGGACCATTCTCAGTGTCCGACCAAGGCAGTAAGAACCTGATGGTGGTCATGGACTACATCACCAAGTGGCCAGAGGTGTATGCCATCCCGAACCAGGAGGCGAAGACAATCACTGACTGCCTCGTCGAGCAACTGTTCTGCCATTTCGGGGTTCTGCGACTAGGGCACCAATTTTGAGTCTCACCTGAAGAGGGAGGCACTATAGGAAGGAGGCACTGAAGGAGGCACCATACACTCGAATGTCATGTACCCATTGTATGTATAACAGCATGCATATTAGTTGAAGGTTGTCTCCTGAATCTTTCTGAGCACATCTTTCTCAAATATCGAAGTGCAGCATATTCGTCTTGCCAGCATTTGGTCAATGCACCTTCAAGAAACCTTGAAGGTTTTCTTTAGACGTTGGTGAACAGACTGAAATGTTGAACATTTGGATGATATCTGCTAGGATATCTCTCTTTGTAAAGTCGTGCAGCTTCACACGTTTTATCTTTAGCTTCCCTGCAAGCAAAATTGTCAAGTAATTTTAGATTTTTTTTTGGGGGGGGGGGGTGAAGGACTGGATATTTAAGTGTACTTGAGTGTGTCATCTAATAGAAAGTTCCCAATTTTCTTTCTTTATTTGATTTCATAGGCTGTTCATAGAAAATTCAAGGTTTATATTTTATTTTATTCATAGGATGCTGTTGTAAGTGCTTTTGAATTTATTCCTTTATGTCTCTAACAAAACATTTTATTTATATTTTTATTTTTCATGTTAATACTTTTAAGCATTGATATTGTCACATCGGTATTTGCGCAAGTCGACTTTGAGAACTTAAGCTACATGCTCAAGCTACTGGCTGACAAGAAGGAAGCAAGTTGCTGTAAGAAATAAACGTGTTCAAGGAGAGCTGTCTTCAGAGTGTGAGTCATATAATTACTATGCAAAAGACCTTTTGCAGCTGTAATTCCAGAGGCTTCTAGTGCCAGAAAGATTTACCATGCCTGGCAGGTATATAAAATCTGATGCAAGGCTGTCAACTGCACCCGGGGGCTAAGATACAATTATAAATAGGGGTAGGGACTTAAGTTGTCAGGACCAATTTGTGACCAAGGTTTTGCCCCTACTTCCTAAGTCAATTAAACAGATTGTCTGAATAACATACTTTTAATGTGTGTTTGGAGGAATTTAGTAACAGTGACGTCAAAATTAATATAAAAATTATTTGTGGTTGGTTTATTGACACTCGTCACTTACTTTTTCATATATTTATGAGAGACTAGTTTCAAAGGCCCTGGCCTCCATTTTCAATCTCTTCCCAACTGGCATCTGTTGTTATCTGCTCTCTCTGGTGGTGGAACTATGAACTTTTTTGTCAAATTATCTGCTGGCGGGATTTCAAAGTTCATTACGCGATCCTTATTTTTCCAGATGAATATGTTCTCCCATGTTGTCAATCTATTTTGGTTTATCACTCCTTTTAATAATTTTGGATTTGGATCAATGTCATGGTTTTCATTCCAAAAATGAAATGCTACTGCTGACTTGTCTTCTTGTTTCAATCTGATGTTTCTAAAGTGTTCTTTGACTCTGGTTTTTACATTTCTTTTTGTTTGACCTATGTAGCATTTTTCACAATTCTTGCAATTTATTTGGTATATTCCAGATTTGTTACCTGAAGGAATTTCATCTTTTGTTTTTGAATTTAGTAATTTTAAAATTGAGTATCTATTAGTAGGTGCCAAGATGATATTTTGTTCCTTGAATATCTTTTTAAATTTATTAAATGTTTTTGGATGATATGTGAATGAACTGAATATGCTGTTGCTTTCTTTTTCTTTAATAAATGTGGTTGCTTCCTTAATGGTTTTCTTTAGTTTAGATTTTCTAATTTTCTTCAACACCAAACTTTTGTTGTATCCGTTTTCTTCTGCTATGTGTATTATTGCTTTTTGTTCCTTGAAATATTCTTCTTTTTCCATGGGTATGTTGACTAGTCTGTGTGTAAGGCTGTTTATTATTGCATGTTTATGTGTAATTGGGTTGTGGCTATTATTTTTTATATAATTTTCTGAATGTGTTGGCTTCCTGTAAATTCCAAATTTTATTTTTGTATCATTTCTGATGATATTTAGATCCAAGAAAGGTAGTTGTCCATTGATTTCCTTTTCTATTGTGAATTTGATAGTCCTTTCTTGCAGATTGAGTAATTTTAATGCATCATCTAAATGTTTACTTGGTACAATTGCAAAGATGTCGTCAACATATCTATACCAAACCTTGAAGATCAATGGGAAGGACTTTTTAATTTGTGTTTCAAATGCACTCATAAATAAGTTAGCCAAAAAAGGTGAAAGTGGATTGCCCATTGATAATCCTGATTTCTGCTTGTAGTGTTTTCCATTAAAGCTAAAGAAGTTTTGTTCAATGTTTTGTTCATTCTTTGAAAAAATCAAAGATATAAATTTGGACAAAAATGACAGACTGGTTTCATTTTATGTCACATCTTTATTTCCAAGCATACCAACAGAAAAATTGCAGACTGTGTTAAAAAAATGGCTAGCTACAATTGATATGGAAGCAATAGAAGCAGAAGAATATATTTCTCTAACAAAAATATGCATTGAACAAAACTTCTTTAGCTTTAATGGAAAACACTACAAGCAGAAATCAGGATTATCAATGGGCAATCCACTTTCACCTTTTTTGGCTAACTTATTTATGAGTGCATTTGAAACACAAATTAAAAAGTCCTTCCCATTGATCTTCAAGGTTTGGTATAGATATGTTGACGACATCTTTGCAATTGTACCAAGTAAACATTTAGATGATGCATTAAAATTACTCAATCTGCAAGAAAGGACTATCAAATTCACAATAGAAAAGGAAATCAATGGACAACTACCTTTCTTGGATCTAAATATCATCAGAAATGATACAAAAATAAAATTTGGAATTTACAGGAAGCCAACACATTCAGAAAATTATATAAAAAATAATAGCCACAACCCAATTACACATAAACATGCAATAATAAACAGCCTTACACACAGACTAGTCAACATACCCATGGAAAAAGAAGAATATTTCAAGGAACAAAAAGCAATAATACACATAGCAGAAGAAAACGGATACAACAAAAGTTTGGTGTTGAAGAAAATTAGAAAATCTAAACTAAAGAAAACCATTAAGGAAGCAACCACATTTATTAAAGAAAAAGAAAGCAACAGCATATTCAGTTCATTCACATATCATCCAAAAACATTTAATAAATTTAAAAAGATATTCAAGGAACAAAATATCATCTTGGCACCTACTAATAGATACTCAATTTTAAAATTACTAAATTCAAAAACAAAAGATGAAATTCCTTCAGGTAACAAATCTGGAATATACCAAATAAATTGCAAGAATTGTGAAAAATGCTACATAGGTCAAACAAAAAGAAATGTAAAAACCAGAGTCAAAGAACACTTTAGAAACATCAGATTGAAACAAGAAGACAAGTCAGCAGTAGCATTTCATTTTTGGAATGAAAACCATGACATTGATCCAAATCCAAAATTATTAAAAGGAGTGATAAACCAAAATAGATTGACAACATGGGAAAACATATTCATCTGGAAAAATAAGGATCGCGTAATGAACTTTGAAATCCCGCCAGCAGATAATTTGACAAAAAAGTTCATAGTGTGACTTTGTGGGTTCGTGAAATAAAAAGTCCAATTACACCACTCAAAAATGTTCTTTATTTCCACCGACTTACAGTTTAACACTTGCCAATTACACAGAATTACTTGCTGCACACAATTACAATTCACCAGTTCGTCCGTTACTTCACTTGTACTCGCGATTACATAAACTCCGATACACATACACAGTTCGTACAGTCTTCCGTTGCACAATCTTTTCGTTCATTAACACGTCACTGACTAACTCTTACACCAAGAACTGCGACTGTCTCCTCACTCACACTCACTAACCAAACCAACAACTGACTGACTGACTCCCCTCTGTCTGTCTGTAACTCTCTTTATATAGGAATATCGCCGGTTTCTAGTGACCAGGAGAATGTTCCAGATTCCGTAATTTCTGGAACCAGGTGGACAGAAACAGACGGCACACTGATGTTTTTCCTCCCAACCACTGCCTGTCACCACTACAAGACAAACGAGGGGGAGGTGTGGCTAACGCGGTCCTCCCCTGCCTTCCGTTCCCAGCTGGTTCCACAGGGTGTTCCAGTGCTCGCGTTACACTGCTCCCTCCTCAAAGCTGTTCGCCCCGAACAGCCCCATCGTAGCGTGCGAGGCGGTCCAGGTGTACCACCAGCATCTGCTCGGAGTCTCAGCCAGAAGTAGCGCTGCCGTAGTTTGTGAATCATTCGGTTCGCTCCCAGGTGTCCTCCTGAAGTACCGGCGTGCACTTCCTCCAAGACTTCCGGGACCTTGCTCCGGGGAAGTACCAACTGTCCTCTCTGCGCCTTCCCATCGGGTGACTTCCATACCCGGAACAGCACGCCCACTCTGGTCTTCAACGAGTCCCATTGGGCCCAGTACGACTTGTAGGTGGCGCTCCTCGGTGCGATGTCCTCCCAGGTTGGCCTCGTCCCTGCCTCCACTTCCCTCAAGAGTGGCCCCAAGTCTGCGTCCGCCAGCTGCTCCCTCCTCAGGCCTGCGCTATCCCAGCCTTCAGCAGGCACTGCCACAACTACTCGGACTGCTGCGGCACACTCCTTCTCTTCCACTCTTGTGCGCTCATGGCCGTCCTGGATCTGCGGTAGGACACCTCCAATGTAATGGTCGCTAGCGTCGGTGTCCACAATGAAGGCGCCACCCGGTTGTGGGAAACCCAAAATTGGAGCACTGCACAGGGTCCCCTTCGGGTGCTGGAAAGCGTCTTCGGCGTCCTCCGTCCACACATAAGGCCGGTTTTCCTCCGTCAGGCGGGTGAGGGGTTTTGCGATGTTGTCGGCCTTTTCCTCTAAATCATTAAGGCGGTCGTCTACTTGACCCTTCCGTTTGCCCAGGTTCGCGACGTCATTCCTCACGCCGGCCAACCGTTCCTCAAACTTTGCGGCGAGAGCCTCGTTCGCCGCCTTCATTTCCGTGGCCAGACTGCCGTTCGCTGCTCTCATTTCTGTGGTTAACTCGGCCTTCATTTCTTCCATCTCCGCGGTGATGTTGTCGTTGGCCGTCTCTATTTTTGCAGCGAGGTTTTCCGTTGCCGTCTTCATTTCTTTCAGTTCCGCTAAAATCTTTTCTAATGCTGCCTCCATGGTTGTAATGTTCGGTGATGTTATGTTGTTTTCCCGCTTCCTGACACCAGTGTGACTTTGTGGGTTCGTGAAATAAAAAGTCCAATTACACCACTCAAAAATGTTCTTTATTTCCACCGACTTACAGTTTAACACTTGCCAATTACACAGAATTACTTGCTGCACACAATTACAATTCACCAGTTCGTCCATTACAACTTCACTTGTACTCGCGATTACATAAACTCCGATACACATACACAGTTCGTACAGTCTTCCGTTGCACAATCTTTTCGTTCATTAACACGTCACTGACTAACTCTTACACCAAGAACTTCGACTGTCTCCTCACTCACACTCACTAACCAAACCAACAACTGACTGACTGACTCCCCTCTGTCTGTCTGTAACTCTCTTTATATAGGAATATCGCCGGTTTCTAGTGACCAGGAGAATGTTCCAGATTCCGTAATTTCTGGAACCAGGTGGACAGAAACAGACGGCACACTGATGTTTTTCCTCCCAACCACTGCCTGTCACCACTACAAGACAAACGAGGGGGAGGTGTGGCTAACGCGGTCCTCCCCTGCCTTCCGTTCCCAGCTGGTTCCACAGGGTGTTCCAGTGCTCGCGTTACAATAGTTCCACCACCAGAGAGAGCAGATAACAACAGATGCCAGTTGGGAAGAGATTGAAAATGGAGGCCAGGGCCTTTGAAACTAGTCTCTCATAAATATATGAAAAAGTAAGTGACGAGTGTCAATAAACCAACCACAAATAATTTTTATATTAACATACTTTTAATTGCAAATGGGAAGTTAGAACTCTTGCCTTTCAGGTGTTACAAATTGACAATCGGCTTTACATAACAAACCCATACGTTTTCAGTCGGACAGAAAACTTGGGTAGGTGTCCCGGCCTATTTGATACTTAAATATAGAGCAACAAATTACTCACCATGCACGCGCTATGAAAGCAGAGCTCCAGCTCCCTTGACTCGCTTGCCCGGAGTTACTCCGAGAGGAAAGCCAAGGCAACCACCATGCACCCATATAGGAAAAGGGGGAAACGTGAAACAACTGAGACAAAAGCCTCGTAAGAAAGTGCAATCAGCACAGCTGGACCAGTCAGAGTGAATAGTGGGTCAGTAGTGAGCAGTAGTCAGAGCAGCAGTGTACGTTGAATACCAGAGTTGTGTTCAGAATATGTGTGTAGGTAAGAAAGATTATAGCAGCACAAAGGATGCATGCTACAGAGACTTAAAGGAACATTGTAGAGACATTTTGAAGTGTTGCATTTGTAAAAGAAAGACTGATTTTTATATTAGCATTGAGCTAATGATTTAGTGGCAAATAAAGAAGTTTGATATTTTAATCAAATTGCTGATGGAAAATAAGAAAATCAGCAAAAACCTTTTCATTGAAAGAGTGGTTTGGGTAGTGGGAGCAGTTTTGAGAAAATCATATCATATCCTTGGTAGAGGCTGGACTTAAATGCCAAGTTTGGTATTTGTTGACTTTCCATTTTTGAGTTATGCTGTTACACATACAAATACTCCACTTGTTTCCCTTTTAAATATACTTTGTTTCTTCCCCTCTTCCTCTTACTGTGTAAATTGGTCACTTTATATTCTATATCTTCAAGATTCAACAAACAACTAGAATATTTGTAATATTTGTATCTCCAAAGCAGTCATAAGGAATCAAGTTATCTCATAACATGATTCATATAATCATAATATTAATTCATAATATTAATCATAATATATAATGATAAAGTTGTTCGTTTATGCTCAGTGTAAAAGTCTTCTATTAAAAGAAATATTACACAGCTCAGCATGCATTGATATGCTTGTAATAATTGTGCTGTTTTATTGCATAAGTAGATTATATCACTTGTCTGTATGAATTTCTATAGGATTTACAACTGTCACCTTTATGCATTACATATATCACATTGAAATCATTGTAAGATGTCACATCATTATCCATTAGAGTGATGTGTAGTCTCGTTGCTCTTTATACTGAGCATTAGCATTGATGATTAAAGTCTTAAAATTTACTTTCTAATTCTTTCAGAAACATCTTCCTTCTGACAAGATAAGAATAATCCATGGTTGTTGGAATCCAGCTATGGTGCTGGAATTGGTGAGCTTGGGAATAGATGCTTTTGATAGTTCCTACACATACTTAGTGACAGAAAGAGGGGGAGCTCTGATTTTTAAAAATACATTGTAAGTATATTTGATTAAGATGTAACCAATTTATATAGTGCTAATTTATTCAAGATTTCCGGATGTTATAGTGAATTAGTGAATTGGATTAGATATCATTTATTGAGTTCACTAGTAGGCCTAAAGGCCTGTGAAATTGAACATGTTAAGGCAATGTGCAGTTTAGTTATATATACAGATAAACATTAGATTTAAACCAGTTTTGCCGCTGATGTAAACAAAAGCATGTGCTTCTGCTTATCACAAAATTTTATGGATGACTGCCATTTTCTTGCAACACAAGAAATACACTAGTGAATTTCTGAGTTGCTATCTCAGAACCAAATTAACACTTAACATAACACAGAAAGTATAAGTGAACTTATACTGTAGCACAGGTGTGTTAAGCTTAGAACAAATCTTTTGATTTAGTCAGTGAATGTTTAAGTTCTAATGGCAGAGGAAACTGCACTTAGTATGAACACCAACTGTTCAGCGCTAAAGTAGGAAACCATTAAAAAGTGGTAGAAAATGATTAACACTTAATGTGACAAAACTATTTGTAGTCGATTTTTAGATGCTTTCTCACTTACATTTTTATATTATTGTGACTTATGTATTGGTAGAATTAAAAGTCCAAATTGCAGAAATTCAAAATGCTCTTTATTTCCATAGACACACACTTTCGTCAACCCTTACAGTAGCAGAATTACGTAACATATACAAATACAATCTTCCAAGGTCGCCATCCACAAACAAAAGAGTTCACTTTCAAAACAGCTGTATGCACACACAGTTCTGATTACCACTCTACAAACAAGTAGCCCCGGCTTCCTTTTTATACCTCTACTCATATTTCCAGAATGAACAAGACAGCACTAGAAATTTCCAATTATCTATCTTTATCTGTTTCGGCAAGTTTTTTTGTTATATCTGCACTATCTTTATCTGTTTCGGCAAGCTTCTTATCTCCGTGCTGCACTATCTGTCTCTTTGTGCATATCGGCCGCGCCTCCTCGCAACAATGCGATCGGCGACACTGCTCCCTCCTCAAGGCTGGTCGTCCCGAACAACACCATCGTAGTGGGCCGGACGATCTAGGTGTACCACCATTGTTCCTCAGGGCACCTTCTGGATGCAGTAGACCACGTCGTTAAACATCTTTACCATCTGGTACGGTCCTTGCCATGGTTGTTGAAGTTTTGGGCAGCGTCCCTTAGTCCGAGTAGGGCGATACAACCAGCCCAGGTCACCTCGCTGGAAACCTTGACTGCTTGCCTGTCATATCGGGTCTTCATGCTGTCGCTCGCCTTTTGTATATTCTGACGAGCCATCTCATGCATGTCTTGCAGATAGTCCACCAGGTGCTCCACATACTCAGTTGCTGGCTGTTTCGCTTCCGAGGGACTCCCAAAAGCCAGGTCACAAGGGTGGCGAAACTCTCGGCCAAACATTAAGCAGGCTGGCGTCATCCCGGTGGTGTCGTGTGTTGACGAGCAAGACAGTAGGACAGCAAGAATAGTGGCACCTTGACGTCCCAGTCTCGCTGATGGCTGGCCACGACCTTCCTCAGGTGTTCTTCTAAGGTCTTGATATACCTCTCCACCATGCTGTCCGACTGCAGATGTATGGGTGTTTTGCGGGTCATGTTCACCCTAAGTCTTCTCAGCTCCTTCATCAGGTTGGACTCAAAATTAGTGCCCTGGTCACTGTGGAGTTCTAACGGCACCCCAAAATGGCAGAACAGTTGCGTCACGAGGCAGTCTGTAATTGTCTTTGCTTCATGATTCGAGATGGCATACACCTCTGGCCATTAGTGAAGTAGTGCACGACCACCATCAGGTACCTATTGCCTCGGTCGGACACTGGGAATGGTCCAGCTATGTCGACAGCGATGCTTTCGAATGGCACTCCAACGTACTGCTGCATGCGACCCCGGCTCCTAGTCTGGGGGCCGCGACTCGCCAGTGACTGACATTGATGGCACCATCTCTTAGCACCTGCTCGGAACCTTAGTCAGTAGTTGCGCTATCGGAGTTTGTCGATCGTTCGGCTTGCTCCCAGGTGTCCTCCTGAAGTACCGGCATGCACTTCCTCCAAGACTTCTGGGACCTTACTCCGGGGAAGTACCAACTATGCATCTTTCCAACTGGTGATTCCCATACCTGGAAGAGCACACCATCTTGAGCCTTCAGTGAACCCCATTGAGCCCAGTACAATTTGTATGCAGCGCTTCTGGTTGCAATGTCCTCCCTGGTTGGTCTTGTCCCTGCCTCTACTTCTCTCAAAAGTGGTCCCAAGTCTGCATCCGCCAGCTGCTCCCTTCTCAGGCCTGCACTATCCCATCCGTCCCTAGGCATTGCCGTGACCACTTTGACTTGTGCATTGTGCATTGACCACCCTGTTCTGGGCAGGGTCTTCAGGACATGGCATCTGCGTTGGATTGGCTCTTCCCTCTACAATGTTTGGAGGTGAAGTCATGCTCTTGCAGCCTCTGGATCCAATTGGCTGTTTGGCCTTCCAGATTTCTAAAGCTGAGTAGCCAAGTTAGGGCGGAGTGGTCTGTCCTTAGGTGGAACAGCTGACCATACAGGTACTTGTGGAAATGCTCCAAGGTCTTCATTACCGCCAGTAGCTCTCGCCAAGTGACACAGTGGTTCTCTGCTTTGGACAGCATCTTGCTGTAGTATGCGATCACTCACTCGTGGCAGTGTTGGACCTGGGATAGGACGCCTCCAATGTAATGGTCGCTGGCACTGTGTTCACAATGAAGGCGCTGCCTGGTTGTGGGAATGCCAAAATAGGAGCACTGCAAAGTGTCTTCTTCCGCTGATGGAAAGCACCTTCGGCATCCTCCATCCACACATAAGGCCGTTGTTCCATCAGGGGAGTGAGGGGTTTGGCATTGTTGGAGAAGTCCTTTATGAAGGGGTGGTAATAGCTGCACAGCCCCAGGAAACTGCGCAATTCTCGCTTATCCTTCGGGCGAGGCCAATGTCTCACAGCCTGTGTCTTCTCTGGGTCTGTGGCCACCCTGGTTGGTGAGACTATGGCCCAAGTAGTTGACTTCCTTGCGGAAGAGCTGGCATTTCTTCACGTTCAGCTTCAGGTTGGTTGCCTGCAGTCTCTGTAGCACCCTGCTCAGGTTTTCAAGATGATGTTCGAATGCCATGCCGACGATGATGACGTCCAGATATAGCAGGCAGGCCTCATAAGTCAATCCTCTCATTACTGACTCCATGAGCTCGAAGGTAGCTTGTGCGTTGCAGAGACCAAAGGGCATAACTGTGAACTGCAAAAGCCCTTGGCCTGTCAAGAATGTGGTCTTCTCCTTGTCTCTCTGGTCTAGAGGCACCTGCCAGTAACCCCACTTCAGGTCCAGGGTCAAAAACCACTGCGCACCAGCAAGCGTGTCCAGGATGTCGTCTATCCAGGGGAAGGGGAGGCAGTCCTTCCTGGTGATAGCGTTCTGCTTCCTGTAGTCCACAAGGAAGCGTAGCTCGCCGTTCTGCTTTGTCATCAGAACTACAGGGGAACACCAAGGGCTGTCAACTTTTCAGTCACTCCCCTGGATATTCTGTCCTCCAGCATGTCCCCTACCTCCACTTGTTTTGCCAGTGGAACGAGTCTAGATGGTTGCCGGATAGGCCGGACGTCACCGGTATTGATGTGTGGAGCACTTGGTCCATGCAGCTGTAGTCGCTGTTGCCTTGGCTGAAGACCGCTGGTATCGTCCCAGCAGTTGTCGAACCTTCTCCAGCTGCTCTGCGGTCAGATAGTTAGCCGCCCTCTCCAGTAAACCTTCCAGATGGAGCTCCAGTGTTGCGTCGACACCGGTTCCTGGGTGTTGTCGATTGACGTTACGCTGACAGTGGGCTCGAACGTCTCCAACTCCATCGCAGCCTGGATGTCGTGATAGGTGTCCGTTGGATTGAGCCGCCTCACCGGCACCTCCTCTCGGCACGGCAACAATGTCCTGGCTACACAGAGTTCGTGTACAGGCGTCTTCCGGTCCAGCATCAGGTTATTCGTCCGCTAGCCTTCCTGTCGCGCCGTCACAACCACCTCACTTCTCGTGGGAACAACCACGTGTTCCCACAGGATGACCCTGCAGATTCCAAGGCGTTCTATGGGGTGCCAGAGCATCACCACTTCTCCATTTAGCCGCGGAACCTTCCTGCGGATATCGATCGTCGCCTCGTGGCTCCTGAAGGCAGCCAGTCCTAGTATCACCTCAGCCACATCCGTTACGAACACCCACAGATGCAAGGCACTCCATTCCAAGGTTAACTGCATCAAGGTCTCGCTCTCCACGGGCAAGGTGACGCCAGATGCCTTCACTATCTGGCATGGTCGGTTCAATTTTCTCGACGGCAAACCCCTGGCTATATCGGGTCTGATGACGGTCACAACTTCCCCGGTGCCCCTCAAAATCCAACCTCTGCGGTCCTCGTCCCGAGGGGTGGGCAACAGGAAGTAGGGGACTGACTGATGGGGTGATGTACGGTGGGGACTTGGTGTACCCCACGACCGCTATGGCTGCCGAGAAGGCCCATCAGTAACCCCGAAAACTGGCAGAAGCGGCTCTGGTATTTTCCCCCAGGGACCTACTACGGTAGGTACGGGATTGGCGATCCCGGGGTCCCTAGCCATTCACCCTCAATTCATCCCCTTCATCTCCATCAACCGTGCCACGTGTAGCTACTGCTTGTCAGTAAGCATCACCTTCTTCCCCTTCTAGTTTTTTATTATAATTATTAGCACGTAAGGTCTTAGGTTTATAACTCCTATCTCACCAGCAGGGATCTCTCCTATCTCCGTGGTTCTGTCCCACGGTTTTCAGCGCGGCTTCCGACATGTGTGCTCTCCGGAGGTCTCAAAAGTGAAGGTTGAGCGGACCCTTCGCACTGCCCCTATGTGTAGCCTTAGGTGCGGAGCCCGTCCACACCGTCAAGTACACCCACGTAGCTCCTTGAGGGCCCGGTCTGTGTTAATCTCCCGACGGCCGTGTTGCCGTTGGGTTAGTATCACGGACCGGACGTGTTACCGCTGACAGAACCCCGGTGTAATCAACCATAAGTCCCCTGAATCCGCGTGTGCCCTTTATGCGCAGCGCGGCCTAAAGTGGGGAGCCACAGGCGGTTATTCCTGTGGTAGGGGCATAAAGCCGGGGTGTGCGTGGTGAACGGTTTACCCATACGGACAAGCAGTGGATTTTGAAGGGTAGCTTTTCTGAGGTACAAATGAGATCGGTCATGGGTGGGGTCCCCATGACGGCACAGACCGTGAAGATTCGGTGTCTTTCTTTGTTTAACCCCCGGATGGCAGGCTGACGCCAACGGTTCCGGAAGGGGGTCCTTTTCAAAATGCATCCGCGCAAAACCTCTTTCATCGACCCGTATATTGTGATGACCTTTGCATGTGATGGCAAAACGTTTAAAGATATTAGTCCTTTTTACATTAAGCGAGAATTAGATAAGATCAGTGGCCCTGTTAAGAATGCGACGCGCCTCTGAGACGGCACCCTACTATTGGAGAGCACAAGTGCAGACCAGTCTCGAAAACTGCAAAAGGCGACTTTGTTGGGCTCCTACCCTATCCGGGTAGCCCCACACAAAACGCTTAACACCTGCAGAGGAGTAGTCACCACCTCCAGCTTAGACGGTCTTGCAAACGAAGAAATTGTAAGTTGCCTCTCTGATCAACTTGTTTGTCAGGCGTACCGGCTAATACGAAAACAGGATGGCAAGGAGTACCCACTACGTACGGTTTTTCTTACCTTCGCCGGGACGAAGCTACCCGAGTACATCTATTGCGGCTATGAACGTGCTAGGGTCCGCCAGTATGTCCCGAACCCCATGCGCTGTTTCCAATGTCAGCGGTTCGGACATACTAAGGTCACATGTACTAATCCTGCTCTTTGTGAGCAATGTGGCCTACCGAAGCACGACGATCCTAACTGCAGTCGAACACCTTGTTGCGTGAACTGTGGCGGTAGTCATCCCTCCAGCTCGCGACAGTACCCTAGATTCATGGACGAAAAAAGTATTCAGGAGCTATGTGTAAAGGAATGCCTGACTTTTCCAGAGGCACGACGGCGCTTCGAACAACTGAAGCCTGCTACCACTACTACTGGATATGCACTAGCAGCTCGCCGTACTCCTAATACCACTGTTGCTGTTCAACACGTCCCTGTCGCACACGCATCCACGCAGACTGACTTTCTAGCCATTAAACCTACGTCTCAGACTGTTTGTATATCCACCAGCACTACTTCCGTTTCAACCGTACAGACTCCAGACACCAAGCCGTCAGCGAGTAACAACAATCCCGTAGTAACTGTGAAAAACCGATACCGACCACAGCATAGATCGCGAAGTCGCTCGCCCTCTATTAGATCCCGGTCTCGTTCTACGAGCCGTAGGAGTTCTGACTCCCGAACATCAGCGGAGTCACAGGACGCTAACGATTTTCGAATCGTAGGGCCCAAGTCAGCCAAGGTCAAGAAAAAAGTTAAAACGGCCCGTTAAAAACTCTTCATGGAAATAATCCAGTGGAATGTCAAAGGTTTTCGAGCTCGTGCTCAAGACCTACAACATTTAGTTTCTCAACGGTCACCGTCAATTATTTGCCTCCAGGAAACCCACTTACATCCCAATCACTCGTTACACCTTCACTCTTTCTCTGCATTTAGAAGCGACTCTCTTGCAGGTATGCGTGCAAGCGGTGGCGTTGCTACCTTAGTGGCGCCTAACATCTCAGCCGCCAACGTTCCTCTCACCACACAATGCAAGCTGTGGCCGTTCTGATACAGCTGGAGGGATCAGTTTTACCATCTGTAACATGTACCTGCCGCCGCTCAGTATAGTTCCAGAGCATGATCTTCTAGCTCTATTGGCTCAGCTCCCCTCACCACTACTCCTTGTGGGAGATTTGAATGCCAAGCACACGCTCTGGGGATCAGACACTGATGACGCCCGTAGATGCCTCCTCGTAGACGTCTTCGATAAGTCTGACCTGCTTCTGCTAAATACCGGTGACCCGACATTCCTATCATCCGCTTATGGTACACATTCCGTACTAGACCTTTCTTTCTGCAGTCCGTCATTAGTACCACTACTTGAGTGGTCAGATCTTTCCGACCTCTTTGGCAGTGATCATTACCCCATTAACATTCATTTTTATGGCCGCCAATGTGTACCTTCTCGACATCCTCGCTGGATTATTTCAAAAGCTAACTGGGGAAAATTCCAATCCCTCATACACCTCATCGACGATAGCTTCGACACCATCGATGAAATGGTCGAATATTTTACTTGCTCGATCCTGCTCGCAGCAGAATCCAGCATTCCTCGAGGTTCACCTACACCATGTCGTATCCCTGTACCGTGGTGGTCTGAGGAATGCAGTTTGGCTGTCAAAGCACGCAAACGTGCTTTGCGCATTTTTCAGCGGCACCCGACGGAAGGGAACTTTGTCGCCTTCAAACGTTCTCGCGCTAGGGCACACTTTATACTGCGCAACGCAAAGCGTAAATCTTGGGAGGCCTATGTGTCTTCGCTTTCCCGGCGCAGCTCTACCCAACAAGTATGGTCAGCTGTTCGGCAGATGTATGGCAAGTATCGCCGGACGGTAATTCCCGGCCTTGCCATCAACGGTTCCATGTGCACCACAGAGCACGACATAGCTGAAGCCCTAGCTACCACATTTGCTGCCACGAGCCAAACTGCCCGCTATGACGCTCTCTTCCTGCCTATTAAGGAAAAGGCGGAGCGGGTACCACTTAATTTTAATAGTGACTGCACCGAGCCGTACAACCAACCTTTTACCGCAGCCGAGCTCGCCCATTCTCTGGTGTTAGCAAAGGATTCTTCTCCAGGTCCCGATGACGTACACCGACAGATGCTGCTACATCTTCCATCTGAGGCGCTATGTTTCCTTTTAAACATCTATAACCGCATTTGGCATGAGCGGGTTTTCCCTTCCTCCTGGCGAGTGGGTATTGTCATCCCCATCCCTCGACCCGGAAAGGACCGCACGCTACCATCTAGCTACCGCCCCATTTGGCTGACGAGTGTCATCTGTAAGACCTTCGAGCGGATGATAAACGCTCGGTTAAATTGGTGGCTAGAAAAACATAACCATCTGTCCAACTTGCAATGCGGTTTTCGTCGCCATCGCTCAAGTGTCGATAATCTAACACGCCTTGAGGGGTATATTTCCGATGCGTTTCTACTGAAACAGCACGCCGTGGGCGTGTTCCTCGACCTGGAGAAGGCTTATGACACCACCTGGCGGTACGGCATACTCCGTAACCTACATGGTTACGGTATGCGTGGTCATCTACCCGAATTCCTATGCAACTTTTTAAAACTTCGCCGTTTTCGGGTTCGCATAGGAAACACGATATCACGGGAGCGGATACAGGAGAACGGTGTACCTCAAGGGTCGATTTTGAGCGTCACCCTTTTTGCCGTAGCGATTAACGGCATCACTAGTGCCGTTCGAAGTGGAATTCCATCATCCCTCTATGTTGACGACTTCGCAGTCTATTATAGGTCTGCCAACATAGATCACATTGAGCGCCAACTGCAGCTGACCATCACCCAGCAAGCAGCTTGGGCGCTTCAAACCGGCTTCCGTTTTTCAGCTGCGAAGACGCAGTGTATCCACTTTCACCGCCTACGAGGTATTCACCCGCCTCCTGATATTAATTTGAATGGCACACCCCTGCCATTTGTCTCGCACCTGAAGTTCTTGGGCCTCTACTTGGACCGACAACTCAATTGGGAGCACCACATTCGTCACCTTCGAGCCTCTTGCGATCGTTCTCTTCGGGTGCTGAAGGTATTATCTGGAGCATCTTGGGGGGGGGGGGCGATCGCACGATAATGTTGAGGCTGTACCGCTCTCTGGTTCGGTCCAAGCTGGACTATGGCAGTTTTATTTATGGCGCAGCGACCGCCTCTAAACTTCGCCTTTTAGACACCGTACATCATACTGGCATCCGCCTTGCCACAGGAGCTTTCCGCACCAGTCGAGTCGACTGCCTGTATGCAGATTCAGGCGAACCTCCACTGCATATTCGTCGCTCGCTCTTACTCTGCTCATACGTCTCGAAGTTGGCAAGTTATCCCAATCATCCTTGTTTTAAACCAGTTCTGTGTCCAGATTTAGTCCACCGTTATATGCGCCCTGGTTCTCGGACACTCCCCGTGGGAATAAGATTTCGGGATCTCCTACATTCCCATGGCCTCCGAATGCCTCGCGTGGAGAGGTCGTCCATCTGCCCTTATCCTGCTTGGCAACTCGATCGTGCGCGGTTCGATGTTGCACTTTCCAGCAACTCTAGACTCGCTACTCCACATTCGGTGTTCCAACAACTTTTTGCCGAACTACTGGGCCGTTACCCTAACTATGTTCCGGTCTTTACGGACGGTTCTCAGTTAGGTAGCACTACGGGTTGCGCGTTCTTCATTAACGGTGAGGCTCATAAATTTCGACTTCTGGACTCCACTTCGGTCTTTTCAGCAGAGCTGTATGCCATTTACTATTCGCTCCTTTTTATTTGCAAGTTAGCCCCTGGCTGTTTTATTGTCTGCACTGATTCTCTGAGTGCTCTTCAGGCCTTGGAACAGCACACTGCCGCTCACACCCTCGTTTTAAAAATACAGGCCCAGATCTCGCAAATGCTCAGGCGCGGGTACAATTTTGTTTTTACTTGGACCCCAGGCCATGTGGGGATTTCCGGAAACGAGGAGGCGGACGCGGCTGCAAAGTCAGCTTGCCGTTTGCCCCGGAGTTTAACAACTACTGTGCCATACCAGGATGTGCAACGTTTTTTTCGTCGCCAACTCCTCTCTGCTTGGCAGCACTCCTGGACAGCTTTGGAAGGCACACAACTCCGGGCAATTAAAGAGAGCGTACAACCCTGGCTAACTTCCTGCAGGGATAACCGGCAAGCCGAGGTGATACTCACCCGGCTGAGAATTGGGCACACACAAGCTACTCATAGTCATTTGTTGAGAGGGGAACCGGCCCCAGTGTGTGCTCCGTGTGCCGTATGCCTCACTGTGCGGCATATTTTACTCGATTGCCCACAGTACGCCTGCGTTCGCCAGTCTGTGGCCTTGGGAGCTAACTTGCTCAGTATTTTAGGGGACGACCCAGTGGCCGTGGATAAGGCACTGCGGTTTATTTTTAAAATCGGTTTTAATAAACAAGTATGACTTGTGTTTTATATCTATTGCTTTTAGAGATTTTAAATTTTTAGTACTGGGACGAGTTTTAATGTGTTTTTAATAGTTGAGTGTTTATATTTTATCTTACTTTTTAACTTTGTGTAGCTTTTAGATTTTAGTGTTGACTTAGGGCTCAAATGACCTTGTTGTCGACGGGCCCTAAAACACCACACACTCACTCACTCACTCACTTCCCCGGTATCCATAAGCACGTGGCACCGCCACCCCTTCACCCAACCATCTGCGATGAGGCTGTCATCCATACGTCGACTGACGGTGCGCATAGTCACCCTATGGGATGGTGGTGACGGCACCGGTGTGCCTCTCGCCATGCCGGCTCTTACTCGTTCTCTGGCTGCTCTTCTTGGTGTGGACAGTCTCTCCCCAGGTATCCCAGCTGGCCATATCTCTAACACACGCCACGTGATCTTCTTTGCCGTCCCTGGACTGGTTTTCGGTCTTTATCGTAGTGGATACTCCTTGACTTTGAGGTCGGGTTAGCCGTTACTTTGGCCGCTTCCATCGTTAATGCGGCCGTTAGCGCCTCATAGATGGTCTTGTAGTCTCCGAACATTAGGCGCTGACGTATCTCGGCATCTCGTACCCCGTCGACGATTGTGTAGGCGGTTTCTCAGGATACGAATTCTGGTGGAAGGTCGACTAAGACTTAGTTGGCCAGCTGTTCAATTGCCAGGGCGAATTCCTGCAGCGTCTCCCCTGGCTGCTGCGTCCTAGATTTCAGTTGGCTGCAGTAGGCTGCGGCTAAACGGTGGTTCTCCAGGGCCCACAGATGTCCTTGTGTGCTGCCGCTCTCTGGACCGCGTTCAGCACCTCTGCGGCCTGTCCCTGGAGGCTGTTTATTAGCTGTGCGGCCTCTTCTTCTGGCTATGGACCACTTGTGCTTGGCCACTGTATCGAGTTGGCGGTGGAAGACTTCAAACGTTGACGTGCCATCGTACTTCGATGGTTTGACGCGCGCAGATTTTGTGTGGCGTCCTGGCGCGTCGGTCTTCAGATTTTTCAGTCTTCTGTCGACGATGTCCTCTACCATGGCGTTCAGGAACTTGGTGTTGCTGTCGGCCTTTCCCTCTAAATTGTTAACGTTGTTCGCAAGGTCTTAAACGCGCTTGTGCACTTGACCCATCTGCTTGTCCAGCTCCGTGACATCATCGCTCACACTGACCAATTCCTCTTCGAATTTGACGGTGAGAGCCTCATTCACAGCCTTTATTTCTGTGTGTAATTCGGCCTTCATTTTGGTCATCTTCACAGCGAGGTTGTCATTTGCTGCTCTCATTTCTTTCAGCTCCGCGGTCAGGTTGTTATTTGCCGTTTCTGTCTTCGTAGCCAGGCTGTCGTTCGCCGCTTTTATTTCTGTGTTTAATTTGGCCTTCATTTCATCCATCTTTTCTAAGATCTTGGCCAATGCAGCTTCCATTGTCGTGTTCCACTTCTGACACCAAATGTGACTTCATGGGTTGGTAGAATCAAAAGTCTTGTTTGCAGAAATTTAAAACACCCTTTGTTGCAGTAAACAGAAGCTTTGTACAACCCTTGCAGCAGCAAAATGACGTGACATTGACAAACAGCAGTCTTCAAGGTTGTCTCGTTCGCCCGCCACACGTAAACAAACAAAAGATTCCACTGTAGTACGTCACACAACTCAACCCCACTGCACAACTGACTGCTTCTCATGCTTTGCCACTATTTATATCTCCCAGTCATTGTTCTAGAATGCAGTAGACCTCCCAAGAAAAATCGCAGCGGCAAAAGAAAGATGGAACATTCCAGAGCCTCTTTCTCTCTCTGTTTCTCTCTCTCTCGGCAAGCATCCAGCTCTGCACGCCACTATCTGTTTCTTTCTTTCCTGCCCATGCGTACAGCTCTGCTTTGGGGCAGCTCCAGTCCAACAATACTTTAGATTGCATTTTGAACTTTGACATCCTTTTGTAGATAAAACAATGCTGAACTGCAGGCGATGCATATGTAGCAAGCATGTGCAAGAAGATGCAACTATTGGGCGAAGTTTGCAAACTAGTTTAATGCATAATATACAGTTTGTCTACAGTGAGAAGCACTCAGGTTTTAAATGGACAGTAGGCTTTTATATGCAGTACATCTCATCATTGTGCTATATTTGATTTGCAATGCACAACATTTATTATCAGTCCTTCAATACACATACATTTAAATAGCTTTTGAGCAGACAGCAAATGTAATTTTCAGTGATTTGTTGTTGAAACAGCTAGATTAAGTTTTATCAGGAATGTTTATCATTCAAATGATCTTGTGCAGAGTAAAATGATTATGGGCATAGGTGCTCTTTAGCAGGGCTTTGAATTGGTTTGTCATCCACCCTTTTCATCATACTTAGCCGCAAGTGATTTCTGCCTGTTTCTAACTTTAAACTTTGGCTTGCTGTGAGGAAATTTTCATTGAATGAGGAAATAATATTTGCAGTCAATGTATATTTTACAGAGTTTGATAGAATCTGTTTTTCTGATGGGATGAAAAGTGTGGAGGATGACTGGACCAAATGCAGTGTACCCTTGAAGGGTACATGTGTACCCTTGAAGGAGACTATGTGGAGAAGTAAAGTGATTTTGTTATGATATAAACATTTCTTCTTACATTGTTTACCCAATTTCACAAACCATGCTCATATAACAAACAAAAAAGTCCATGAAATAAACACTAGATAAAAGAGTAATTTGTAATTTATTTCTCATCTTTCCTACATCATCAAATGGAAATACAAAATCAAGATTACAATTATAAAATCTGTACTGGAAAACGCCATATATTCCTAAATTCTGAAAATTGTACCATATTGCTTGCCATTGAGTAATAATTCGGTCCCCATACACCTAACAGTAGGTTTTCGTGTATTGGAGGCCCTTTACTCCTTTTTACACATTTTGCCATTTCACCTATCCTAATCTACATTTTTCTCTTAATTGTTCTTAGCCATTTCTCTTTAACTTTCCCTAAATAATTCCCTATATTCCTCCTATTCTTTTCCCCTTTTACTGACAAAATTGTTCTAATTACTACTTCGCCCCCCCCCCCCCCCCCAAATTGTCCCATTTACGTAGCCTGCTCTCTCCATATCTTTGTTTGACTATAATATAATATACAGTGGTAGTTTGTATTCTCTTCTCCACACAATGGACATTTATCTAGCTCCCTCTCTTGACCTACATCTTTCAAGTTTCTCACTCCTGTTCTCGCCCAAGCAAAACCTTCTCACCCTAACTTATTACTTATGTCTATATATCCTTCCCTCCCCCCAGGTTGTTTTTATTTCTCTATATAAACTCAGTAAGTTTTTGTCTCTTGTACTGGTAAAAATGTCTTGTCTGTCAATATGCTCTAATCTTAACTTCTTTCCAGGAACCTCTATATCCATACTCTGCTTTTATCCAAGAATGACCCATACCTATCTGCTTCAACATGTCATTCATTTTATGTGCCCAAGACCCTCCCCAGTTACTTCTCCTGTGAATATGAAAACATCTTTTAATTGTATTGCCATCTTCCAAGTTAGCAATTCTGTATAAATATATCATTGCCCTTGACAAGATTTAATTTTAGTAGAATGCCTGCCCAGTTCCAATTATTGTGCTGCCCCATTATATATTCACAATATATATTCACAAGAGGATCTATGCACTCTATCAGTCTCTCTCCAAGCCTCATCTACTCCCATACCTCTGATCCATGTAACATTCTATTTTCTACTACTACCATATAAATCCTCTCCAACCATTTGACATTTATATCTGGCAGTTAACTGTAACATGATCTTATCACCCTCATGTCCATTTTTACCTTATGTCACAGACTCTGTTTTTGTTCTTTCCAGCTACCATCTGAACTCAACCTTGTCCCCAAATAATCAAATATCCTTACCACCTCTATTTCTCTTCTATTAACCTCCCATTTCTCAACCTTATGCAACCTGTATCCTTTTTTGAAGACCATAATCTTGGTTTTGGTTTCATTCACTTTTAAACCCCACTTATTGCAATAAAAATTTACTGCCTCGATTGTTCTTCTCAGCCCTGCACTTAATATGGACTCAACTACTAGGTCATCTGCAAACAGTAGCCCCAGGATTTCTTTATTGTTAATAACGGTGAATGTACCCTACAACTTGATATCTCCTCTAAAATACCATCAATATATAGGTTAAATAATACTGGACTAATGGTTAGAGTCAACATGAAAAATTCAATGCCATGGCCAGGATTTGAACCACGGATTTCCTGGTTTCCGTGCACTCACTCTAACCCATTGAGCTACCATGGTCAACGTGCCGTCCTGACACTAAATTCTCCATTTGACTCGTATATTTCCCCGGTAGACCACTAGGGGCTCTCGCATCCGAGATAAAACGTTTGTGGTGACTTACTATCGTAAGTACTTGAGTCCCTGGCTTCATCATTTAACTCTTATTATTTTAGTTAATTGATGGAAATTAATCATTTCTTCACACTAGCCGTATATAGGCTAAGGTTTTTGATGGACAGAGTCAACATGAAAAATTCAATGCCATGGCCGGGATTTGAACCACAGATCTCCTGGTTTCCGTCCATTCGCTCTAACCCATTGAGCTACCATGGCCAACGTGCATATCTTGGATGCGAGAGCCCCTAGTGGTCTACCGGGAAAATATATGAGTCAAATGGAGAATTTAATGTCAGGACGGCACGTTGGCCATGGTAGCTCAATGGGTTAGAGCGACTGGACGGAAACCAGGAGATCCGTGGTTCAAATCCCTGCCATGGCATTGAATTTTTCATGTTGACTATCTATCAAAGACCTTAGCCTATATACGGCTAGTGTGAAGAAATGATTAATTTCCATCAGTTAACTAAAATAATAAGAGTTAAATGATGAAGCCTGGCACTCAAGTACTTACGATAGTAAGTCGCTACAAACGGTGTATCTCGGATGCGAGAGCCCCTAGTGGTCTACCGGGAAAATATATGAGTCAAATGGAGAATTTAATGTCAGGACGGCATGTTGGCCATGGTAGCTCAATGGGTTAAAGCGACTGGACGGAAACCAGGAGATCCGTGGTTCAAATCCCAGCCATGGCACTGATTTTTCATGTTGACTATCAACTTTTGTTTATTTGCTTCATCTTGAAACACCCATATAGTCGATTGCTGTTTACATTCCGGCTCATATGCATAGATCTATGATTCATCACCTGTTACAATCTTATATATGTCTTTTGAGGCACCACCATTGTATTTCTTGAACATCTTCTTGAGATTGCATCAAATCATGTGGGATCCAACGAGAGCAAACCTTTTTCACAGCAAAATAATCATGCAATATTTTATATATGCTGGCGGAACTATTGCCTAGGGTTACCTCAATCTTAAAATATGTTGCATAGTGATCTTGCATTATTAGTTTTTGTACAGCATTAGTTTTCAGGCATAATACTGATTTTGGATGACCTTCACGAAGTTCATCATTGAGCAAATGGCAGCCGCAGTTAAATTTGTTATTCCATCATTTTACAGTGGCAAAGCATGGAGGTTTGTCACCAAATGTGGAAGTTAGTTGATCGATGTACTCTTGTCTTGATAATTCGTCAAAAGTTGTAATAAATCATTGCATGAACATTTTCATGAGTTAATCCCATGTTTTTGTTGGGACACAATTTTCAAGTTAATGTAAACAAAACAAATTATGCTTTGTTGACAAAATATCTGAAGTAGATTATGGGCAACAATGTCAAACTTTCCATTGGAAATGTCAAATGGCACCTACAACATTCAGGGTTGCAAAGGTTCAAAATATAAATAGTGCCCCTCATAATATATCTTTATGTTGATTATTCAAATCAAATGTTTATCTATACATGCAACCAAACTGCAGTTTTTCTGTGGCATGTTCAGTGTTCACGACCATTTAAGGTTTCTAGTAAACTCACTAAATGCATTTGAATCCAATCCAATCCAATCCACAAAACTTACAAACTCTGCCAGGCAACACTCAGTGCTCTAACCATTTAATGACAGAAATCTTTGCCATACCTTCAAAGTGGAAACTGGGGATAACCTCAAGGTTTCCAAGAGAAATGGACTATTTTAGAGAGACTGCTTTAGAGAGGATACCATACAAACTACAGTCCCTCTGGACTTAAATTGGGGATGCATATAAACAGTGCAGTTATATCAATTCACCAACAAGCACGTGTTTATATTCTCTGTGGTCAGTTGTTTACCTCTGACTCTTGTTGCAACCATCATATCTTTCACTGCAGCTCATGGTTAAATGCTTTAGAAGTTGGATTGCAGTATTTATTCACTTCATTACTTGAATGTATCAAATAAGCGATAATAAATATGGTCAATATGTTTACACTCAAACTTCACTTACTTGTTGTATAATTGAAACGTTTTCAAGATCATTCGATCTCATCCTCAGCTGTTTGGTGACTAAATGAACTTTCCTCTTCTTCCACTACTATGGAGCTCCGATCACTCTGCCATCTGGTGTTAGGGGCACTAAGCTTTAATACTTCATTTAATGCTGGGATTTCAAAATTTATAACTTTATCACTTTTTTTATTATGAATATTTTTTCCCAAATATCCAATTCTATGGGTGTACTTAAAGATTTTAACAGTTTAATGTTGTGGCCAATGTTGTGGTTTTCTGTCCAAAAATGGTGTGAAACTGCAGACTTTTCTGTTTGTTTCAACTTAATGTTCCTCTGGTGTTCTTTTTGCCTGGTTAACAAGTTTCTCTTAGTTTTTCCTATGTAGCTTTTTTCACAGGTTTCACAATTAATCTCATAAATTCCTGATTTCAAATTGTTGGGGATTGTATTTTTCAGTGGTTTATTTAGCAGGTTCCTCAGACTGAATTTGTTTTGGGGTGCTAGTTTTATGTTTAGTTTTTTGAAGATTCGTTCAAATTTTCTAAAAGCCCATGGATGATAGGTGAATTTTCTATATTGCCAATTTGTGTTTTTAAGTGGTGTGAGAGTGGTATTTTTTTATATTATCTTCAGTTTTTCTTTTCTCTTCATCATGTTCCTTATGATGGCTGGGTTGAAATCCATTTAATACCGCTATGAATTTATGTGATGATGTTCTTTCAAAAATTCATCCTTACTCAGTGGGATGTTGTATAGCCGGTGAATTAGACTTCTAAAGGCAGCTAGTTGATGTGAAACTGGGTTGTATTCATTTTTCTTTATGTAATTATCTATGTGTGTGGGCTTCCTGTAAATTCCAAAATCTACACCATGACGATTTCTAGTTATCTTGAGGTCCAAAAAGGGTAGGGTGTTATCTCTTTCTACTTCCATAGTAAATTGGATGTGATTATCTTGCAGGTTTAGTAATTTTAGAGAATCTTCTCTAAGTTTTTCCAGAATGATAGCAAAAACATCATCAACATATCTTTGCCAAAATTTATAAATCTGTGGGAAGGCCTTTACTATGTGTGTTTCTAAATAGCTCATGTATAGGTCCGCTAAAATAGGCGAAAGTGGACTCCCATAGCTAATCCTTTTGATTGTCTGTAGAATTTTTGGTTGAACATGAAGTAATTATTCCTTATGCATAAATCTGTAAGATTGATAATGTCATCTATTTCTCTGGGTTCCGTTGTAGTCTGGGTTAGCTATTTTTTGAGAAATGTTGGTATTTTTTCTACTGAAATGCTTGTAAAAAGTGCCTTAACGTCAAAAGAAACTAGTATGTGATTTTCCGGGATGTTGTATTTCTGTAGGTGATTTATCAATTCTAAGGAGCTTTTTATTCCCAAACTTTGAAATTTGTCATATGATTTTAATTTTCTTACTAACCACTTTGCAATGTGGTATGTAGGTGAATTGATACCATTGATGATGGGTCTCATGCTATTGTCTTGTTTGTGGATTTTTGGCAGACAATACAACCTTGGTAGTGTGGGGTTGGAAGATTTTAAGTTGTATTTTTCAGATGTACTTAATGTTTTTGTAATTGATAAAGCTTTATTAACAGAAGTGATACTTTTGGATAATGGATTTTTTGGAAGTATTTCATATTCTGGACTGTCTAACATAAGGTTTACTCTCTGAATATAGTCTTCTGTCTCCATAATTACTCGAGAATTACCTTTGTCGGCTTTTAGGTATACCACAGGCTTCCTATTTAAATTTCTGGGGCGCCGGGGTAGCGCGGTGGTTTCGTTCGCGGCTCCCATTCTAAGCGTCCCGAGTTCGATTCCCGGCTCTGGGGTTGGCGATTTTAAGTCGGCCCTATCCACGCCTTCACCTCTGTCTAGCACATGTGAAGTATCCCCTATGCCCAACGTGGTTCGGAGTCCACGGTAAAAACTGTAGGTCCTCTCACCTCACCGCCATCTTCACTATCACCCTATCATCGGAGGTAATGGACACCGCCCTCTGGGTGCCTCCACCTGAGAAATGGGTCCGGTCATCACTTGGTGGGGTGAGGTTACCCCGAAGGCCAAGGTTGCCATGTGGGGAGTGTCAGTAACTAACTATTTAAATTTCTTATTGTTTTGTTGTAAGTTTTATTGTATACTGGGGATATAACTGCTTTATTATATCCAGACATTCAATTTTGGCTTTGGTTAAGTTTTCATTTTTTAGGTTATGTGTGGCTATTTCTATGTCGGCGATAAAATCGTCTTTATTATTTGAGACGTTAACACACGTATTGAAACCTTTCTGGAGTAATCTAATTTCATTGGTTGTAAACTTTTGTTGCGATAGGTTTATTACGTTAACTTGTTCTTTAAAATCCCGGTGTTTTGGCTGATAAGAGTGTTCCAGTTGACGTTCTTTTAACAGTTTGAATTTATTCTTAAGTCTTTCGTTTTTCTTAATCATTAATATGTTTAATTTTTCGTGAACCTGCATTTCGAAATTTTGCCAAATGTGTATTCCTAATTGTTTGGTTAGTTCTAGATGTAGGCTGTATAATTCCAGGTCTATTTTATTTATGTAGCTGTAATGTTTCAAAATTTCCAGTTTTATCACGTATTTTTCCACCAGTTTTTGTCTTCTGTGATTACTATTGTGTTTGACCGTTTGCTTTACAAAAGTTGGCGTGATATTGTGTCTGAGGCAAAGTTTTAGGAATTTAATGTCCACCGTTGTGTATCTTCTTTTTGTCTGCAGTTTTAAGTATTTTTTTTAAGTCTTTCTTTTTGTAGCATAATTCCATATTAAAGTTCGTAAACATGCATCCTACCTCGTCTCCATTTTCTTCAGTCGCCAAGATGCTTCTTTGGTTTGTGATACCAAACGTCATAAATATTAAAAGCAGAAGCATTATTAACAGTGAAGTATTCTTCAAATTTGAGTTTGATTTATTAGTCACTATGTTTACACTCAAACTTCACTTACTTGTTGTTGTATAATTGAAACGTTTTCAAGATCATTCGATCTCATCCTCAGCTGTTTGGTGACTAAATGAACCTTCTTCTTCTTCCACTACTACGGAGCTCCGATCACTCTGCCATCTGGTGTTAGGGGCACTAAGTTTTAATACTTCATTTAATGCTGGGATTTCAAAATTTATAACTTTATCACTTTTTTGATTATGAATATTTTTTCCCAAATATCCAATTCTATGGGTGTACTTAAAGATTTTAACAGTTTAATGTTGTGGCCAATGTTGTGGTTTTCTGTCCAAAAATGGTGTGAAACTGCAGACTTTTCTGTTTGTTTCAACTTAATGTTCCTCTGGTGTTCTTTTTGCCTGGTTAACAAGTTTCTCTTAGTTTTTCCTATGTAGCTTTTTTCACAGGTTTCACAATTAATCTCATAAATTCCTGATTTCAAATTGTTGGGGATTGTATTTTTCAGTGGATTATTTAGCAGACTACAACGGACCCCAGAGAAATAGATGACATTATCAATCTTACAGATTTATGCATAAGGAATATTTACTTTATGTTCAACCAAAAATTCTACAGACAATCAAAAGGATTAGCTATGGGGAGCCCACTTTCGCCTATTTTAGCAGACCTATACATAAGCTATTTTGAAACACACATAGTAAAGGCCTTCCCACAGATTTATAAATTTTGGCAGAGATATGTTGATGATGTTTTTGCTATCATTCCGGAAAAACTTAGAGAAGATTCTCTAAAATTACTAAACCTGCAAGATAATCGCATCCAATTTACTATGGAAGTAGAAAGAGACAACACCCTACCCTTTTTGGACCTCAAGATAACTAGAAATCGTCATGGTGTAGATTTTGGAATTTACAGGAAGCCCACACACATAGATAATTACATAAAGAAAAATGAATACAACCCAGTTTCACATCAACTAGCTGCCTTTAGAAGTCTAATTCACCGGCTATACAACATCCCACTGAGTAAGGATGAATTTTTGAAAGAACAACATCACATAAAGTACATAGCGGTATTAAATGGATTCAACCCAGCCATCATAAGGAACATGATGAAGAGAAAAGAATAACTGAAGATAATATAAAAATATACCACTCTCACACCACTTAAGAACACAAATTGGCAATATAGAAAATTCACCTACCATCCATGGGCTTTTAGAAAATTTGAACGAATCTTCAAAAAACTAAACATAAAACTAGCACCCCAAAACAAATTCAGTCTGAGGAACCTGCTAAATAAACCACTGAAAAATACAATCCCCAACAATTTGAAATCAGGAATTTATGAGATTAATTGTGAAACCTGTGAAAAAAGCTACATAGGAAAAACTAAGAGAAACTTGTTAACCAGGCAAAAAGAACACCAGAGGAACATTAAGTTGAAACAAACAGAAAAGTCTGCAGTTTCACACCATTTTTGGACAGAAAACCACAACATTGGCCACAACATTAAACTGTTAAAATCTTTAAGTACACCCATAGAATTGGATATTTGGGAAAAAATATTCATAATCAAAAAAGTGATAAAGTTATAAATTTTGAAATCCCAGCATTAAATGAAGTATTAAAGCTTAGTGCCCCTAACACCAGATGGCAGAGTGATCGGAGCTCCGTAGTAGTGGAAGAAGAGGAAGGTTCATTTAGTCACCAAACAGCTGAGGATGAGATCGAATGATCTTGAAAACGTTTCAATTATACAACAACAAGTAAGTGAAGTTTGAGTGTAAACATACTGACCCTATTTATTATCGCTTATTTGATACATTCAAGTAATGAAGTGAATAAATACTGCAATTCAACTTCTAAAGCATTTAACCATGAGCTGTATTGAAAGATATGATGGTTGCAACAAGAGTCAGAGGTAAACAACTGACCACAGAGAATATAAACACGTGCTTGTTGGTGAATTGATATAACTGCTCTGTTTATATGCATCCCCAATTTAAGTCCGGAGGGACTGTAGTTTGTATGATATCCTCTCTAAAGTAGTCTCTCTAAAATAGTCCATTTCTCTTGGAAACTTTGAGGTTATCCCCAGTTTCCACTTTGAAGATATGGCAAAGATTTCTGTCATTAAATGGTTAGAGCACTGAATGTTGCCTGGCAGAGTTTGTAAGTTTTGTGGATTGGATTGGATTCAAATGCATTTAGTGAGTTTACTAGAAACCTTAAATGGTCGTGAACACTGAACATGCCACAGAAAAACTGCAGTTTGGTTGCATGTATAGATAAACATTTGATTTGAATAATCAACATAAAGATATATTATGAGGGGCACTATTTATATTTTGAACCATTGCAACCCTGAATGTTGTAGGTGCCATTTGACATTTCCAATGGAAAGTTTGACATTGTTGCCCATAATCTACTTCAGATATTTTGTCAACAAAGCATAATTTGTTTTGTTTACATTAACTTGAAAATTGTGTCCCAACAAAAACATGGGATTAACTCATGAAAATGTTCATGCAATGATTTATTACAACTTTTGACGAATTATCAAGACAAGAGTACATCGATCAACTAACTTCCACATTTGGTGACAAACCTCCATGCTTTGCCACTGTAAAATGATGGTATAACAAATTTAACTGTGGCTGCCATTTGCTCAATGATGAACTTCGTGAAGGTCATCCAAAATCAGTATTATGCCTGAAAACTAATGCTGTACAAAAACTAATAATGCAAGATCACTATGCAACATATTTTAAGATTGAGGTAACCCTAGGCAATAGTTCCGCCAGCATATATAAAATATTGCATGATTATTTTGCTGTGAAAAAGGTTTGCTCTCGTTGGATCCCACATGATTTGATGCAATCTCAAGAAGATGTTCAAGAAATACAATGGTGGTGCCTCAAAAGACATATATAAGATTGTAACAGGTGATGAATCATAGATCTATGCATATGAGCCGGAATGTAAACAGCAATCGACTATATGGGTGTTTCAAGATGAAGAAAATAAACAACTAAACCAATACAGTTAAATCTCGATAAAATAAACAAAAGTTGATTGTCAACATGAAAAATTCAGTGCCATGGCCGGGATTTGAACCACGGATCTCCTGGTTTCCGTCCAGTCGCTTTAACCCATTGAGCTACCATGGCCAACGTGCCGTCCTGACATTAAATTCTCCATTTGACTCATATATTTTTCCGGTAGACCACTAGGGGCTCTCGCATCTGAGATACACCGTTTGTAGGGACTTACTATCATAAGTACTTGAGTCCCAGGCTTCATCATTTAACTCTTATTATTTTAGTTAATTAATGGAAATTAATCATTCCTTCACACTAGCCGTATATAGGCTAAGGTCTTTGATAGATAGTCAACATGAAAAATTCAATGCCATGGCAGGGATTTGAACCACGGATCTCCTGGTTTCCGTCCAGTCGCTCTAACCCATTGAGCTACCATGGCCAACGTGCCATCCTGACATTAAATTCTCCATTTGACTCATATATTTTCCCGGTAGACCACTAGGGGCTCTCGCATCCAAGATATGCACATTGGCCATGGTAGGTGTACTTATTAGCATTAGTTGACAGTAGGTTAGATGATAAGGTAGAGATCAAAGTTGCAAACTTTGAATTTACCGAAAACAAGAAAGTTTATTAAGGGAAGAGCTGAAGGTTTGAATCACTTATTAGAAGGGAAGGAAAGGGTAAGATTAAAGAGTGGAGGTCAAGGACAGAGGATGTAGTATGAGTAATACTGACAAAGTGAGTTTTGTGCATAGTGATTGTTTATAATCCCCAGAAATTTTCAGTTCCATAATCCAGATCTTCATCTTACAGGAAGCAAGATGAGACATTAAACAAAAATTCCCTATGATAGAATTTTTATGGATGGAAGGCTTTAATGCGAGATGTGAGAATTTACAAGTAAAAGATTGTGAATTATCTGGTGATTGTGATTTAATGAAAGATATGGGACATGCTATAAGAAAGAGTAAGATAAATAAATGAACAGCTTAAATTCATTCAGTTTTGTGAAAATAATGGGCTAATGATGTTAAATTGTTTCTGGAATGACGTGTGTAATTGGAAATCATTAGGTGTAGTGATGAATGGTGTTGGTCACAGTACACAATTTCTATAGTGGTAGAATGAAAAACTGAAATCAATGACAAGGTGGTGTTGTAAATAAAAGGGATTTAAGTTGATAACTGTAAATGGAACACAGTACATGCTGGAGAGTTTTATTTTAGGTTAAATTCTCGAATGGCTAGTTTCGTATTCATTGAGTTAATGTTTATTTCATTTGAGAAATGTGGAGAAGCATTACTTTATTATAATTTATTTTGAAGTAGTGCATGCTTAATAAAAATAGGAGCTATATTAAAACTTAAGTGACTGGTTTGATAAAGAATGTAGGTGTATAAGAATGCTTTGTTGTAATCTGAAGACATTCTTACTATTATATCAGACTGGGTATCAGTAACACAACTCAAACAGTGGAATGCAATCATGTGACCCTTCGTACCTTCTTTCATCTCCAGCTTCCACATGTTAATAGTTTTGTTGGGATGATTACTGATACAGATGGATTGCACAGCAAAATTTCACTCTCCAAGGAAGCTTCTATGCTCAAGAAAAGGCTATATAACTTCCATAGGGAATGGGAGGAGGATTATTTTTTGCCCCCAAAAATGGGATAGGATTAGAATTTGGTTGTGCCGTAAATAATTACTTGCAGTTAAGAAGAGCAATGATGTCATAATGAACGCAAAGAAATTCAAGATCCATGCATATGACTATTGACATGCTTTTATTCATCCAAGGGGGGCATGCATATTTTGTTATTAATTAATGCCTGTTGAACTTAATTCCACTTTTGGGTACTACAACAGATGAAGATATTGTTATAGTGTTTTGTTTGTCATAGAGAAAAGAAATTTTGATGTTTTGCAGTTGATGGAACTTCCTTTCCTCATTAGAGGAAAGGTTTCATTTGTAGATTTAGATCTTTGCTTTGGAAAAAGAGACATCTGAACATCTTTTATAATGTTGACTGTTTAATATACCAAGAGGTTTTAAATACAAGAATAGCAAATTTAAAATCTCTTATGAGTTTTGTTGTTGTTGACTAATGGCGCTGGGCATTGGTTGATTTGCATTATTTTCCCCCTAGCTTCCCAATATAAAGCCTGTAGGTTCCCACTTTTGAGGCCATTACATTTGTCCAAATGGTGTTTGTTCATGATGACATCCTCTTTACAGGTAGTACACTTGGGTGTAGGTATGCAGTGTATTTTATAAAGGTGTTCTGCAAGACAATCATGGCCAGTTTCCATTCTAAATAGGGCCACTGCAGTTTTTTTTTTTTTTTTTGGTAGTTTTTGTATGTCAATTTTGTCTCCAATGTTCTTATAATCCGTGTCTTTTAGTTTATCTTCTTCATCAACTCTCTGCTTTCTTTTAAAATGTAGCTTAATGTTGTTTAATTGTTTATTAATTTCAGTTTGTCTTACGGGTTTTATATTTTGAATTGCACCTGTTTTGGCTAGTATGTCAGCATGTTCATTACCTAAAAGTCCAACATGGGCTGGAATCCATTGTAGGGTGACATGGTTTCTTGATTCGACAGCTTTAATTAAACTTCTTAATTCTTTGATGTTTCTTGTTGTTTTGTTTTTATAATTTACAATCCCATCTATGGCTGATTATGAATCTGTTAAGATAACTATGTTTTGCTTTATGTACGGTCTGCACAGGACATTCTGCAGTGCTGCTTTTATGGCCATTAGTTCTCCATCATAATGGTTTGAAGTTTCGTCTAGTGTTAGATACTGTGCAAAATGTTTGCAGTATACTCCTGCACCAGCATCTTGTTTGTTAATAAAGAATCCATCTGTATATATTCGGAGCCATTCTTTTTCTGGATATCTTCCATTTTCTGTGGCTATTTGCTATTACTCTCATTTCATCTGTTAAATTGTTTTGCTTATGTATTGTATATAACAGGTCATTCTTATAATGTATGTCAATATATTCTGTTGGACTTGTTTCCTCTTATTGTTGTTATTATGTTCTTGTGTTTTGAGTTATTGATGTATGTTCTGAAGCTTGTTTGGGTTTTTAGATTGCTTATATTATCTGCTGTGTGATACCACTTGTGTCTATTTTTGTTAACTAGCAGTTTTTGTGCTAGGGTAATTGCCTTTAGTTCATTTTCCAGTTCTATGGCCATATTGTTTGTGAAGCTCTGTAGTATGGCAATTGGTGTTGTTTCCACAGCTCCTGTTATTATTCTTAGTGAATTGTTTTGTGAGGTTTCTATTTTCCTTTTGAGTTTCTTGCTTACTGTTGCCAGCAGTTCTCCTCCAAATAGTAAGTTGGGTTTTATGTATGTTTTATATGTGTTATTAAGGAGGTCCATATTTCCACCCCATTTTTTTCCTGCTAGGCATTTTAAGATGTTCTTTTTGTTGATCTTATTTGTTACATTATTTACATGTTCTTTCATTGATAGTTTCCGGTGTAGTTCTATTCCTAGATATGTTGTTGTGAATGCTTCTTGTAAATTTTTGTTATTGATTTGCAGACATATGTTTTCTGTTTTGTGTTGCATTGTGAAAAGTTGATATTGGATTTTTTCTGTGTTTATCTCCATATTGTTATGGTTAGTCCATTGTTCCAGTATTATAATTGCATTCTCCATTGTTTTTTGTAACTTTTTATAATGTTTCCCAGAACTTATATTCTTTTCCGAGGTCCATATTACTAGGTCGTCGGCATACATTCCCACTTGTATGCTATCTAGTTTCTTCAGTGCATCCTTGGGGTAATCCAACTCGGGTTTGTTTTCATTTGGATGTGGCTGTTTTGTACTGCACTGCAAACCATCTTTGAGATAAGAAGGCTTGAAACCAGTTTAGCAGGTGACCTGATATGCCATATGATTTCATCTTGTGTAGTAGCATTTCTCGCCATACTGTGTCAAATGCACCTTTGAAATCAACAAATAGTGCTAGAGAAGTCTTATGAGTGTTGCAGTACAGATTATCGATAAAATAAAATTTGCTCAAGCATAGATAGTTAATAAACATATTAGCACAAATGGATTGTGAATGTAAAGACTTGTCATACTACAAAGAAGTACAATATTGGCTCAGAAAATGTTAAAGATGTTATTTAATTTAAGAAAATTATATACATTTAACAATCTGGTACAATATGAGAATGTAAAAGCTAAACCTTAGAGAATATTACTAATAATAATTAATTAATAACAAATAATATACCTAGTTCATTTTTCAGGGCGCAACAATAACGGAAGTGACTATGTTGTTTGGATCACTGATTTGCCAATTCCATGTAATATAACCAGATGTATGAATGACCTGAATGTTACTCTGCAAGGCAAAGATATGAATATCATACATATGTACAACTAATTAAAGCCCACTTTGGTAGTATGGTGGTAGTGTGTGTGCCTCACGTTCAAGAGGTCCCGAGCTCGAATCTCGATCAGGGTGAGTTACCTGGATAAGGATTTTACTGGGGTTTCCCCTTATCCTGAAAGACAAATGTTGTGTAACTCTAAGCTCTATGGACCCTGGGCTCCTTTGAGCATCATTTCACCCATTCCATTCACTGTCCAATATGACTTAACATTGAAGAACATAAATTACAACCCCCCCCCCAAAAAAAAAAGAAAGAAATTAAAACAATTTGTGCCACAGCTGCAACTATTTGATACCTTTACAACAGGGGGAATTTGTTTGACTCTCCTGGCTTAAAATGTTTTATACTGACACCTCTGATATCCACGTTATTCACTTAGGTCAGTTTATAGAAAATCTGATTCATTGTCTTTAAAAGGATAGAGGCTAATCCCTTCACTATTGATGTACAGCATCAAAGGTAGATCTTCTTTATCTTCAGAATGACACATTTAACAAAAACAATGCAAACATATGGGTAGTATAAATGTATTTAAATAACACTGCAAGTTAAAATATCCATATTTCCAGTGATTTGCATTTAAAATTTTCTCTGTTTGGCTCAACTTATATTTGTGTGCAATTTTTTTTTCTTGATTGACCGTTGCAAAACACAAAGCTAGAAACATAAATCACAGATAAAGGATTTATAATACCAATTAAAAATTGCGATATCTAACATTATTCTGAATTTTAGAAAACTTGTCAGTTGTATTGATGAAGAAGGATTAAATATCATACATGTTTCTTTTTTACTTTTTCTTTAAACATCTATTAATACACAACATAGTAATTGTTGTTTCAGTTTTTCGGGAATCTACTTTGGTTGAGAAACTTAATTTTTATATTTTTGTTGCTAACTAGCATTAAATACATAAACCTGTGAAACATTTTGTCATATTTTCATCTTAAGAGCTTTAAATTTCAACCCTTCAAGTGATACTGCATCAGATATCAAACGTTTGCCAGTTGCTGCAATGTGATTTGCAAGGCACATCTCTTGAACTGTTCACATATGCTCTATGTTTTGTTGGTATTTAGTTCTTTTCTACTCTGTATAATTTATATTCTGATTATTCTGTAACTAATTGATAGTTTCTAAGTAATACTATTCGTGGTCTTTTAATAGAGAAGATGACTCTTCAGAGGAGAGTACACCAGACCCACACCATCCTAAAGGAAAAGTTCATTTGCAGCAAGAAAAAGAGCACCAAGATTGTAGTGCTTCAGAAATTGGAAAAGATGATCAGATGCGAATAGAAAATAATTCCAAAACAGATACATCCAAAAAGTTTGAATTATCTCTGAGTGATGAAAGGTGAGTGAGAATCATGAAACAGGTTTGTGGCATATAGATAGTCTGTATTTTAAGTTTACTTTCCTGTCTCTCTCTCTCCCCTTGCTTCTCTACAATTATGTAAACGTGCTCTCATCCTCATAGTTCATGAAATAAGCACTATGCCTATTCAAACTCTCAGCCCATAGCTGACATCTGCTTATTCTTTGGTCTACCTACATATAACTCTATTTGCTTTTGTCCTATAGTAACATGCTATTTTGACTAGCTGTGAGTTCTATGTGGTTTCTGTATTTTCAGTATCCGTTTTCAACTCCTTTAATTTTGTCATTTATTGAGAAGACATTCCTAACAAAAATTTTTATTTACTGAAATGCAAGTAATCTATTGTACTGTGTGTGTGTGTGTGTGTGTGTGCGTGTGCGCGTGCGCGTGCGGGTGTGCATGTGTGCGTGCGTGTGCGTGTGCTAACCACTGAGCCACAGCACGGCCTACTATACTGCATTTCACAATGAAGCTGTTGGATCAACTGACATACAAAAGCTACAGAAGAGAATAGTGAAAATAAAATGAATAGTGCATTAAACACAAGCTTCACATAAACATGCCAAAGACAGAAATTATGATTTTTAGAAATGGAGGCAAAACACCTACAGCTGCTGAAATCGACATCAGAGGGAAAAAACTCAAAATAATATCACACTCTTAAGTGCATTGCAGCTAACTACCAAATGTTTGACAAAACATGTGACAGAGCATGCTCCCGCAAGCAATAATGACGATGCACGACATAAAACATATCCGACTTCTCACCCTAAAAATAGCCCTGAATCTATTCAAAGCCAAAATCATACCAATACTGTCCTATGATATAGAGGTTCTATGGAGCCACCTCACAGAAAAGAACTTAAATACTTTGGAATAGGTAAAATCCACATACCTAAAAAGAGCACTCGGAGTATCAAAATACACTAAATGATTGGTATATCTATTAGCAACAGAGTCTTTCCTACTAGAAGACATAAAACTCTGACACTTATTACAAAATACCAAGGCTTCTGAAAGCCACGTAGAAAGCATGAAGAGAAAACAAGAGGAAGTGATTTCTTAGGCACCGGAGCAATGATGGACCGAACATGGACGACCTCAAACTTTGAACTGTGGCATGTCATCACAAGACTCTCTATTCTTGGCTTCCATCATTTGATCTGCAGAAACAAATCTTATTGCGACCCATATAAGCGTGTATATGTGAATGGTGCTAGAAAACCTGTGAAAGATACCACATAGAACTATGTACAAAAAGACTGAGAACAATTTATTGGAGATTATGCAAACAAAATTAATCATTGAACAATGCACATTTGTGCACTTTGTAAGTTTTTCATTTCATAATGAAACAATACAGTTTTCAGTTACTATAGGTAAACTATGAACAAAATGTAGTTGGAAGCGTGGCTTACCAAAACTGAACACATCTAGCTTTTCACCTCTATGTCATCTTAGATTGTATCTTCTCTCCTCCATAGCGCAAGTTGCACTGCACTGGTCAGCATATGGAGGAGTGGGTGTCATGTGATGCTTGGATGGTGAGGAGAGGAGAAGACTATGCTCGTGCATGCACACACTTACTGCAGTTTTTTCACGGTCTATCTGTAACACAATTTACACAATTATCAGTTTTAAAAAATGTAATATGCCAGGTTCTAAAATGTGAAGTAATATGGAGGACCATAGAAGTCAGTAGAACTGTACAATACAATGTCTATAACTTTAAATGGTAGAAAATTGAACTCCTTTCGTGACTAATGATTGAAACTGTTAACAATTGGACTCTAAACTCTCAGACAAAAGCACAATAGTAACTGAAAATAACTGTTTGTTGCATGATAATAACTCCTATAATTTGGAGCATCAAAAGGTGACATTCATTATTATTGTTGCACCATTGAAGAATGCAGTATTAGCATAAAGTAGGAAATGTTTTTATTTTATTTATATCTTACAGCATAGGTTTCAATTTGGAGTCAAGTTTGGTTGTATCATTATATAATGCTACATCAACATGAAGAAGAAGGGATTTGTTAATTTGATGTTGTGACAAACATGATAGTAATACTGTGGCATGTAAAAACTTGCCACAAACATTTAAATTAATGTATGTCTTCCTAATTATATTACAGTTGAACAGTGATAGAGTGCCTGCTTTTGGCAGAGGGCATTTCTTAAATTTCTAGTTTTGATAATGGAACATGTTAACAATGTGGAAATCTAAAGAGGCACTGTAGACTTCTTGTCACATACCGAGCCACATGTGCTTCATGTAAGAAAATGTTCTCCATATAAAGTTGTATGAATGAATATGAATATTTAGTACTCATCTTTCACATTCGTTATTATATTACTACATACAGTTTAATCTGCAATAACTTATTAATAACAAACTAACTTGCATTGATTATTCACTTGATTGCTTGCCTATATTAATTTACAGTTCCAACTCACCCAACACCTTGTTTTTTGTGCATTGGTGATCCTTGATCTATTTGCTACATTATTCTTTCTTTGTTTAAGTTAACTATCTTAGTGTTGTTCTAAGTCTTGTTTTTAGTTCCATTCTCTTTTTAGTAATTCTTACCCATTTATTTTTAACTCTACCCAAATAATTTCTCCACATTTTACATATTTTTCTTCTCTTACAGTTGGTAAAGGTTTTCCAAGCCCTTCTTTCGATTACGTCCCGCAAAACCTTTTTCTAACTTCCAAACTCTCTTGCAATATTACATCCTACAAGGAGTCACCAGTTCCTTGAAACATAAATAATATCTAAAACTTTAAAAACACATCAATTCATTTGAAATAAAACAAAATCTAAGTCCAAGTGTACACATGCACTGGTTGCTACCAACATTCCACACACAATCACCCGCTCTTTGTTGCCAACATTAAAAGTTGATACACTAGTCAATAAATGAACTGACAAAAATTTACACTGATCAAAAGTATAATTGAATTATAACCTGGCCACTGAAACACTGCACTTGATAGCTAGTAATTAAGTTGGTACTCTTGAAAGAAAAAAGCTTTGAAAAACATCACCCATCTGACTTCTTAAACTAATTATAAGTCAGCATTCCGGGTGGTGGATGACAAAGCAGAAGCAGAACTGGAATGGGCTCTGTTGCCGGACGTGGCTATTTCCAACCACATGTTTCAGTTGTGAACACAGATTAATACTAGATCATCAAATCCATGATAGGGATTGATGCCACATAGAGCATTGTTCGTGATTTTTGGGTGCTACTTTGCAGATCTGTTGTTACAGTCGGTATTGCAACTAACAGCATTATCAATTGAGCATGGCTGCTGCTTACTGCTGATGTTGCCCATGGAAGCAAAGTGAAGGGAGTGGAAGTTTTAAATAGAATTGCCTCCAGTTTGAGAAGGCCATTAACTTTAAATGAAACTGCAATCTTTTCAGTTTGCCTTATGATAATGTTTGATAATGATGATAGCGCTACAGGCCATGTAGGCTCTTCATCTCCTTAACCACCCTCTTCCATTCTACTTGGTCCTCTGCTTTTCTTCTCCAGCCTTTAACCCCCAACTTTCTCAAGTCATCTTGCATATCATCTGCCCATCTTTTCCTGGGTCTTCCTCTTCTCCTTCTGCCATCAAGCTTTCCTACGAATATCTTCTTAACTATACTAGTTTCCGGTATTCTCTGCACATGGCATTCCACCTTATTCTTCCTTGTTTAATTTTCACTACTATATCTGGTTGTCCAAATAGGCACTGTAACTCCAAGTTAGTCTGCATTCTCCATCTGTCCAAGTCCCTTATTGCTCCAAATATCTTTCTCAAAATCTTCCTTTCCCACTGTTTCCACTGTTCTCTGGTTGTCAACACCCAACTTTCTCAGCCACACATTATTATTGTTCTCAGTACAGTTGCATATATTTTAATTTTAGTATTCCTACTGACGTTCCTTGATTTAAACATATTCTGCAAGGCGTAAAAACATCTGTTACCACTTGCTATCCTTTCCTGAATTTCCACTGATGTTTTATTCTCTACTGTTAATATTGATCCCAGGTATTTTAATGTTTCAACTCTTTGATATTCCTTCTCATGTAATTTAACTGTAAGTTCTCTTCTTCTTACAGACCAACATCTCCCATCTTCATATATTTGGTTTTACTAATGTTCACTACCAGTCCTAGATCCTGTGCTTTCTCTTCCAACACTTCATAATTTTCCTCGAGTGTTATATTCCTTGCAAGAATTGCCACATTGTCAGCATATGCCATAACTTGTACTGATCTGGATATTATGGTTCCTCCAGGGTTTATAGGTGTGCTAAATTAAACAGCAGTGTGGATAGCACATCTCCTTGTATTAACACCTTCTCCAAATAAACATCCTGATAAATCCCATTCCATTCTAACTCTGCATCTTGTCAACTTCATAGTCATTCTTGTCAATCTCACCAAGTGGGATCCCAAACTGAAGGTACTACGGAAACTTCACAGAGTTATTTTGTAATTTTTGTGTTAGTAACTTTACTAGTGATAGGCGGAATTGAGATTAATCCAGGACCTGTAGCGGACGAACGATGTGGGAGCTGTATTAAAGTTCTGAGGACCGGATTTATGTGCAGTAATTGCTCGAAGTGGTTCCACTTTGGCTGCCAGAAAGTGAAGAGGGACATGAACATCGAGGAAACCTGGGAATGTAAGGAATGCAGGGGAGCCAAGACCGTCACCGCAAATCAGAGGAAACTGGAGCAGCTTCAAGAAGAAGCACGGGAACTACGTATTAAGCTACAACAGGCGGAAGATATCATTCGGAGGCTCGAAGCTGAAAACCGTCAACTGAAGGAGCAGGGGGAAGAAAGAGTAAAAGAAGAGGAGAAATCTAGCCTTATAGTCGGTGACTCTATTGTGAGACATGCTGGAAATCCAACGGCGGAGGTAGTTTGCTATCCTGGCATAAGAGTTGACAGTCTGCTGAGGGAAATCGAGAGAAAGCAAGAGGAGATGGAAGGCAACTATCGGACAATCGTATTACATGTTGGGAGCAATGACTTGCGGAGAAGTGTTAACTATGTGTTGGGGGACATGTACGACTTAGTTAAAAGGACAAAACAGCTGTTTCCTTCAGCAAAAATAGTCGTCAGTGGAGTACTAAGACGACGCGACTCCAGCTGGAGAAAGGTGATGCAGGTAAATGAAGCTTTTTCATGGGTAGCGGAGCGACTGGGTGCTCAGTTTCTTGACCCGAATTCGTGGATTGAAGACTGGGACTATGGACGGGATGGAGTACACTTGAACCGAAGAGGATCGTCAAAGCTGGCAGCTTTGTTCGCGAGGGTGACGAAGTGGGCTGACGGCAACGAGCATCAAGGGCAGCAATGACACCAACTTCAGGAAAACGTAGACTTTCAGGTAGGGGCTGATTCCTTAAGGCTGCTACAGGTAAATTGCCGTAGTATTATGAATAAAATTGTTGAGTTTTGGAATTTAGTAGAAATATGCAATCCAAGTGTCATTATAGGTACGGAATCATGGCTGAATATTGACATTAATGATTCAGAAGTATTCAGAACAGATTACAGGGTGTTTAGGAGGGACAGGGATGGAAGGGGAGGGGGAATCTTTATTTGCGCTAAATCAGAGCTAAACAGCAAAGCATTATGGGTAGAAGAAGAGGTTGAGATTATGGCAATCGAAATTATTGATCAAGCAAACAAAGGAAATAATTTAACAATAATAGCTTGCTATAGACCACCTGGAGAAACTGATTATGCTACACTTCATAAACTAGTGGAGAAAATCTCTTCCGAAGGGGAAAAAAATGTTATATTAGCAGGGGATCTAAATCTGCCAAATGTAAACTGGGACGGACAGTTAATAGGAGGTGAAGCTCAGTGTGTGCAATTAGACATAAATTGGAAAGGGCAGACAAACCGGTTTGAAACGGAACAAGTAATTAGTTGGGATTTCCATAGGGCGAACGGGGAGGCTATACAAACATTTCTCCGGGAAAAATATGGGATATTTGTAAAATCTGCCACTAGTGTAAATGAAGCATGGGTTAATTTCAAAACACTTATCCTGGAAACAATTAGAGAACACGTACCTTTTAAAGTTATTAAACATAAAGCGGATCCAGAATTTTATACAAAATGTATTAGGAAACTTAAAAGAAAGACTAGGCACGCTTATAATAAAAGGAAGATATCAGAATGGCATCTTAACAAATTTAAAGAATTAGCTAAACAATTACAAGACGAAAAGTTGCAAGCGCAGGAACGATTCTTAGATAACGTTTTTAGCGGGACAAATAATTGTTGGAGATCATTTTACAATTATGTAAAAAGACGCAGGGGAAATAAAGAGAGCATACCAGATTTTAACGTTAATGGGATAGATGTATTAAGTGATAGGGACAAAGCTAATATATTAAATTCGCATTTTGTATCGGTTTTTCTTAAATCCGACGATAGTTCCGAAAAGGAAATTGGGGAGAGTGGAGAAACGATTTTTCAAATAATGGCGCCCAAATTACGCAAAAGGATTAAGATGCTGCAAAACCGAAAATCAAGGGGACCAGATAATATACCTACTGAAATATTAAAGCTTGGGGGTGAAGCCATGATTCCCTATCTAATGCTCTTGTTCAACATGTCAATTAACAACTGTGCCTTACCGGAAGACTGGAAAACAGCTATTATAGTTCCGATTCATAAAGGGGGTAATAAAACAGAAATAAATAATTATCGGCCAGTTAGTCTAACTTCAGTAGTATGTAAATTAATGGAGCATTTAATTGCAGAATATATACGAGAGGAGTTAGAAAATAAAAAGTGGTTTAATGAAGCGCAACATGGATTTAGACCTGGGTATTCGTGCGAAAGTCAAATTACTTCATTATTTCAAGATTTGGCAGATGAGGTAGATGCAGGGGGAAGAACTGATGCAGTGGTAATTGACTTTTCTAAAGCTTTTGATGTAGTGCAACATAGTTTACTTATTTGTAAGCTAGCTAATACAGGAATTGACAAACGCGTAGTATTATGGGTTAAACATTTTTTGAAAGGGAGAACGCAAAAAGTTAAAGTAGGTAAAGAGCTGTCTGATAGTGGAACTGTTAGTTCGGGTGTGCCACAAGGCTCAGTACTAGGGCCTTTACTGTTTCTCATTTTTGTTAATGACATTGCTGTTAATATTAACTGCCAGATAAGGTTGTTTGCAGACGATTGTATCATTTATAATAAAATTCGGAATACAGTGCATGAAACCGCTCTTCAGGATGATTTAAATGAAATCTGTAATTGGGCTGCGGCTAACAAAATGTCAATTAATGCCAAGAAAAGTAAGTCGATTGTTTTTAGTAGAACTAAGGGCAAAATTATTGTTAACTATCACATGGGAGGGGTGCAAATTCCACAGGTGGACAGCTGCAAATACTTGGGAGTGTACCTGGCAAGTAATGCTGGATGGGACGAACAAGTAAATTCCACAACTAGGAATGCGTGGAAGGCATTACATTTCGTAATGAGAATATTGAAAAAGGGGAGCGCTAGATCCAGGGAAATTGCCTACAAGGCCTTAGTGCGGCCGGTTATGGAATATGGAGTAGCATGCTGGGACCCGTATAGAGCTAACCAAATCGATCCATTAGAAAAAATACAGAAGAGGGCAATAAAATTCATAAAAAGAGGCAAGTATTTTGGGCCTATAAAAGGAGATGAGACTAAATGGGAGGAATTAAGAATTAGGCGTAAAAAACATAGGTTGGTAGCGTTATTCAAAGCTAATGCTGGTGTAAAGGCATGGGTGGACGTTAATGTAAGGTTAGATAATCCGGATTATTATGGACGAAACGATCATAGGTATAAAATTAAGGGTAGAAGATACAGAACTGACGTAGGAAAATTTTCTTTTGTTAATAGAACCATTGAAGAATGGAATGAATTGCCTGTAGCAGTCTTTCAGGGCTGTCCCCTGTTGTTGAAGAAATTTAGAAAAAATCTAAATGGTTTATAGTTTAACTTTTGAATTATAATGGTATATAATATGTAAATAGAGAAGTATTTAGATAAGTTTTAAGTGACTAAAGTAAAATAATATCATGTTTGTATTGTTTACTGTATTATTGTTGTAAATTTAGTATATGTAATTTGATCTGTATTCTTAACTCTGCCACCGGGTAGTACCCAATTGCAGTTAATAAATACATACATACAAACTCTCTCATCTGATAAATTTTAGCTCTGTCCAGGCTCTATATTAGCTTTATCTATATGTCTATTTGAAATCTACATACAACTGATGAAGCTGTCTGTCATACTCAAAGAACTTTTTCAGTATTTGTCGCAATATAAATATCTGGTCTAATGTAGAGCATTGTTTCCTAAATCCTGCTTGGTAATCCCCAAGTATCCTTTCCAACCATCGATCCAGTTGTGTGGCAAGCATTTTGCCAAATACCTTGTAAGTTCTATCTAGCAGTACAATCCCACAGTAATTTCCACACTCTGCCTTGTCTCCTTTTTTATGTATTGGACAGATTATTCCCACTGTCCAGTCATTAGGCATTTCTTCCTTTGTCCATGTTTCATTAATTAATTCATAAATAGTCTTCTCCAATTCTTCTCCTCCGTACTTCAGTAATTTGACTCTATTCCGTCTTCTCCTGCGGCTTTATTGTTCTTTAATGCTTTGATTATCTTACTGATTTCTACTATATCGGGTTGTTCTGCTTCCTCGCCCTGTTCCTGTTCTTCCCTATACTTGCCCCTGTCTCTCTCTTCACTATCAACCTCTTCATTTCTAGTGAGCAACTCATAGAAGTGCTCTTGCCACCTTTCCAACATTTTGTTTCTTTCCCCAATAAGGTTCTCATCCTTATCCTTAAAGAAAACCACTCTTGACTGGAATCCTCTCTTAAGATCTCTTGCTCTCTCATAGAACTTATTTACTTCATTTCTATCTTTCATTTCATCCAATTCTTCAATTCTCTTTCTCTCAAAAAGTATTTTCTTCAATCTACTTTTTCTATCTGCATTTCTTCATTTTTCTCTGTCCTCCTCAACTGTTAACCTTTTCTTCTTTGGAGCATCTTTTTCCTGGCTTCATTTCTTTCTTGAATTAATGCCAAACACTCACCATCAAACTACTTTATATATTCATTCTTCCCCAAGGTTCCATCTGCAACTTTCTTAATGGTTGTTTTTAGTATCTCGCATTTTGTTTGGATTTCTTCGTTCTCCAACTGCTCTCTTTTACTTACTAATGTTTTGGTTATCTTCTTGTATTTCTCTCTTAGTTCTTCATTTTTAGTCCCTCCACATTAAGCTTGTCACTTCTTTTCTTTTCTGTTACTGTCCCATCTATTTTTTATTTATGCTTAATCCTAACCAGATGATCCAAATCGCCATCAGCACCTCTGCAACTTCTTACATCCATAACATCTGATGCTGTCTCCTGTCTATTAGAACATGGTCTATCTGGTTCTTGGTGATACTTTCACTCTCCATAGCTCAGCAGCAGGTATTCTTGTGATTTCTTGCACAATGTTTTCCCTAAATTCTTGCAGTGCATGAGGATTGGAACAATACACTTTGTCTTTTAAAGGTGTTCATCAAACACCTCTCTTACTGCTTTTAATGATTTGGCAGCCGTATGTGTTGTTGCAGAATCTTGTTGGAACCAATCCACATGATTTCTCTTCTTCTGTAAAGCAATTGAAAATTAGCCTCAGAATTAACCTCTGATATTGCTCTGCATTTATTGTTTCATCAAAGATTATGGGCTCTATTATTATTCTAGCACTTGCACATCACACTCCAATTTTTTGACCATAGTGAGTTGTTTCATCCAGTATCACAGGCTTTTCTGAAGCCCAGTATAGACATTGCGAGTATTCAAGCGTCCAATTAAATGAAAACAGGATTCATGAGTGAAAAACAAAAGCTGTGTGTCAATGAAACCCCTTTCTACAGATTGGAAAAGCCAGTTAACAATAATTCATACGTTTAGCAGGATCATTTGGCTTTAACGCCTGCACACGTGTGTTTCAACAAATGTGTATCGTTCCAGTTCTCATACACTACAGGAACTAAGGGAAAACATTGTGCAAGAAATCACAAGAATACCTGCTGCTGAGCTTGGAGAGTGAGCAAGAATATTAACATGAGATATACTAAATCCTTTTATGGAAGTGTTGAAAACAGTGTTGTTGTATAAATTAAGTTAATTAGGAGTCGATTAATAACACAAAACAACACTCACTTTTAAATTTTCCCGGAACCGGTTTCTGAGGTCTTCCCTCTATCTTCAGCCGGACATCGACTAGTTCTCATTGGTGTAGCTGGCAATATTTTGTCTTCGGTCTCCTCTGGTGGCGGTTCGAGGAACTTGCTGAACAAATCTTTCTGGGGGATGTCGAAATTGAATACTTTGTTCCTATTTTTTGAAATAAAGATTTGTTCCCATGTGGACAGTTCTTCTTTTCCTGTTGTATGTTTTAGTAATTTTGGTTCTGGATTTATGTTGTGTTTTTTTTCCCAAAAATGCGTGGCAACTGCTGATTTTTCTAATTGTTTGTATTTTATGTTCCTAAAGTGTTCCTTTGCTCTTGTTTCTAAATTTCTTTTCGTTTTTCCAATATAAATTTGACTACAGTCACAGCATTCAATTTGATATATACCAGATTTTTTGTTAGATGGAATGGCATCTTTGATGTTTGAGCAAATTAGGTTTTTTAAGGAGTAATGGTTCACTGGAGCTAGTTGAATGTTTTGTTTTTTGAAGACTTTTTTGAATTTATCAAAGGCCCATGGATGGTAAGTGAATTTTTTGAAGATCATTTTAGTTTCTGTAGCTGAGAGGGTTGTGGTTTCCTTTAGTAGTTTCTTCTTTTTTGCTAAGTTCACTTTTTTGTCTACTAGTGATTTGGGAAAGTCATTTTTCTGTGCTATTTCAATAATTTTGTTGTATTCTATTTTGTATTCTTCTGCTGTGAGAGGGATGTTCCTAAAGTGTTCCTTTGCTCTTGTTTCCAAATTTCTTTTCGTTTTTCCAATATAAATTTGACTACAGTCACAGCATTCAATTTGATATATACCAGATTTTTTGTTAGATGGAATGGCATCTTTGATGTTTGAGCAAATTAGGTTTTTTAAGGAGTAATGGTTCACTGGAGCTAGTTGAATGTTTTGTTTTTTGAAGACTTTTTTGAATTTATCAAAGGCCCATGGATGGTAAGTGAATTTTTTGAAGATCATTTTAGTTTCTGTAGCTGAGAGGGTTGTGGTTTCCTTTAGTAGTTTCTTCTTTTTTGCTAAGTTCACTTTTTTGTCTACTAGTGATTTGGGAAAGTCATTTTTCTGTGCTATTTCATCCCTCTCACAGCAGAAGAATACAAAATAGAATACAACAAAATTATTGAAATAGCACAGAAAAATGACTTTCCCAAATCACTAGTAGACAAAAAAGTGAACTTAGCAAAAAAGAAGAAACTACTAAAGGAAACCACAACCCTCTCAGCTACAGAAACTAAAATGATCTTCAAAAAATTCACTTACCATCCATGGGCCTTTGATAAATTCAAAAAAGTCTTCAAAAAACAAAACATTCAACTAGCTCCAGTGAACCATTACTCCTTAAAAAACCTAATTTGCTCAAACATCAAAGATGCCATTCCATCTAACAAAAAATCTGGTATATATCAAATTGAATGCTGTGACTGTAGTCAAATTTATATTGGAAAAACGAAAAGAAATTTAGAAACAAGAGCAAAGGAACACTTTAGGAACATAAAATACAAACAATTAGAAAAATCAGCAGTTGCCACGCATTTTTGGGAAAAAAACCACAACATAAATCCAGAACCAAAATTACTAAAACATACAACAGGAAAAGAAGAACTGTCCACATGGGAACAAATCTTTATTTCAAAAAATAGGAACAAAGTATTCAATTTCGACATCCCCCAGAAAGATTTGTTCAGCAAGTTCCTCGAACCGCCACCAGAGGAGACCGAAGACAAAATATTGCCAGCTACACCAATGAGAACTAGTCGATGTCCGGCTGAAGATAGAGGGAAGACCTCAGAAACCGGTTCCGGGAAAATTTAAAAGTGAGTGTTGTTTTGTGTTATTAATCGACTCCTAATTAACTTAATGAGATATACTCCTTGTTTGAGGGCAGAAGGTCAGCATTTCCAGTGCTTATTATAAGGTAAGGATTCCAGTCTGCCTCTGCTGGCATAAGTTCCCCGGTGACTGCTGGCCTTCTCGCACAGTAGAGAGAGGCCTTTAGTGGATTGAAATATAATTTAACTACCCTATATCAGAATATATACTTCAGTCCAGTTAAAATATAGTATATAGAGAATGGAAAAAAAGTAAAGCAGAACATTTTCATTATGTAAAAAATGAAGCTAGTGACAGCAAAGCAACAAATACTACACAAATATAATTATTTGTAACAAGTGAAGTTTTTGTTACAAATAATTATATTTGTGTAGAACATTTTCAGTTTGACTTGGGAATCATAATACTAAAAAATATTGACCTTAAAATGCGTTCAAACCAAATAACTATTTCTAATATCTCCATTCATGAAAACAATCCTTTCTGAGTACAATACATGGCTTCTTTTCACTCAAATACAAATATTTGTTACAAAGGCCTCACTTATCTCAAGAAACTGGTGATAATTCTTCTTTCTAATGGAGATCGATTTCATGAACATTTGCTTGCATCGTCAGTCGACACACTTCATCATCAACGATACTATGTTTTTTTTGTATTACCAAAATCTGAAAACAAAACAAACCTGAAAACAGAATCAACTGCTGGTATTTCAAAATTCATTACGTGGTGCTTATTTTTTAAAATAAATATATTTTCCCAAACTATTAAATCTATCTTCATTTTCTATGTAATGGCTTCTTTTGTATTTTTTGCAGTTTTAAATTCTTTATGACTAAAATACATAATTGTTCTTTTTTTCAACAACAGCAGTTTAAAATATTTTATTAATGTGTAGCAAAAGGCTGCTACATCACAAAATAAATAGTAAATTACATTACATCATGATTGTAGTTTTTGCAGTAAATTAACATGTTCCAGTATTGTAAGATGTCTCCTCCTCTCTCATGAAACTGCATTATCCCTTTTTTAAAAAACTATTGAAATAGATTATTAGTTTTGAATAAATAAATAATAAGAGGGAATAATAGAAAAGAAATAAAACGGTATTCTTCACATAGCTTTATTAACTCACAACTCTTAAATGAAAGGATATTTTTCTTCACAGCCACTCATGTGTACCATTACTTATTGTACAGGGTTGGGCAGATAAAACTGGCCCGTGTTATTACATTGATTTTATACAAACTTCTAATTATTTGAAAAAACTTCTATGGAATAAAATAATAAAATGGAATAAAAGGCATGAACCTTCATAATAAATTTGGATGTGCCCTCCATCTGGATCTAGACACTTCTGTACATGTCTTAACAGGTTCATGAAGACAGATGTCAATTGCTCATGGGTGATGCTGCCAATGAATTCCTAATGTTATCTTTGAGATCATCAGTGGTATGAGGATTTTGCTCCTACACTTTTTTTCTACAAGTACCTCATAAATAAAAATTACATGTCAACAAATCTGTAGCTCCTCCTTATCTGGTGAGCCCAGCACCATGTCGTCTTCATACATAATCACATTTGTTTGTGACAGGCCTGTTATTATTGTATGTCAGCAGTGACAATGTTGAATAACAGAAGGCTGATAGAATAGAATAAAAACCTAAAATAAAAAGTAGATTTATCCTCCTGTGGTTAGCTGTATTATATTTTTCACTTTTTTCCTTATATATTTGTACTATCATGTTTATTTTCCAATTCTTGGCTATCTTTCTTGTCTCCTGCATTTTATTCAACAGTATATAGTATTAAAGAAGGTGTTGCCCTCAAATAAAATAAAATGAGGACAGCATTCCATCCATATTCTCCCTCCCTGCTGCCAGCTGTACTCTCTGCCTTATTGCTGAACTAATTTGAAAATTAATCATTTCTGTGTGATAATGTTCAATTAGTATAACTCTTCAAGTAGATGTTCTTTTTTCCTCCAGATACATGGAAGACTTCACACCAATAAGCAAAAAGTGCACATGTTTAACGTGTCAGAATCATACAAAAGCGTATATCCATCATTTGCTCCGAACACGTGAGCTACTGGCTTCTGTGCTACTTAGTATGTAAGTATGGTTTTTATATGTATTTTTCGTTTAGTGGAAAGATGAAAATAATGTTTGTAATTGCTCTTTATATTTTTTGCTTCATATTTATTTATTTTTGAATTTAAACTTACTTTAACCATAAAGGACATTTAGACAATATATGAAGTAATAAAAAAGCACAAATAATCTTAAGGCTGTAGAAGTTAAGTTACTCATTCTAAGACTAAAACAATTCTTAAAAGGAAGCTTAAATTAGGCAGAATTTGAATTAGCACCTATACAGACGCTTAAGAGGTAAGAATAATACTCCTTTACATTTCTTACTGTTATCCTTTGCTTCAAAAGTGTATCTTAATACTGTCACCGATCGCATTGTTGGAGCCGCTGCAAGCCGCAGCTGGCGCATGGACACAGAGCTGGAAACTTGCCGAGAGAGAAAGAGACAGAGTGATGTCTGGATAGTTCCATCTTTCTCTCTTCGTGAAGTGACCGCAGTTATTTCTCTCATTTGTTTACGTGTGCAGCTGAGAATGAGACAACCTTGAAGACTGCTGTTGTGCATGTCACGTATTTTATTGCTGCAAGGGGTGTACAAGTTACTGTTTACTGCAATAAAGAGCATTTTAAAATTTCTGCAAACAAAACTTTTAATTCTACGAACCCATAAAGTCATATTTGGTGTCAGGAGTGGTATACGATGATGGAAGCTGCATTGGCCAAGATCTTAGAAGAGCTGAAAGAAAGGAAGACAGCAAACGACAACCTTGCTGCGACGATGTCAGAAATGGAGGCCGAATTAACCATGGAAATGAAAGGGGCAAACGACAGCCTGGCAACTACTGAAATTAAGGCTATGAAGGAGGCCCTCGCTGCCAAGGTTGAAGAGCAGTTGGCTGGCGGGAGGAAAGACGTCAGCAGATGGGCAAGCGGATGGGTCAAGTGGACGAGCGTGTCGAAGACCTGGCAAACCGCGTTAACGACCTGGAGGGAAAGGCCGACGGCAACACCAAGTCCCTGAATGCTATGGTTGAGGACATTGTCGGCAGAAGACTGAAGGACCTGAAGGCCGACGCGCCGGGACGTGATACAAGATCTGCGCGCGTCAAACCAACGAAGTACGTCAACTATTGAAGTCTTCCACCGCCAATTCGACACAGTAGCCATCACAATTGGTCGCCAGAAGAAGAAGCCGCAGGGCTAATAGCCAGTCTCCAGGGATGGGTCACCGAGGTTCTGAGTGCGGTTCAGACAGTGGCGGTGCCCAAGGACATCTGGGAGGCCCTGTAGAAGCGCTTCCGAAATCACTGCTTGACCGCAGCTAATTGAAATCTAGGTCGCAGCAGCTAGGGGAAACGCTGCAGGAGTTCGCCCTGGCAATCAAACAGCTGGCCAGCAGAGCCTTGGTCGACCTCCCACCTGGATTTGTATCCCCAGAAGCCGCCTACTCCTTCGTCGACGGGTTACGAGATGCCGAGATACGTCAGCGTCTAATGCTCGGTGACTACAAAACCATCCACGAGGCGCTAATGGCCGCATTAAGTATGGAGACGGTCAAGGTAACGGCTACCCCGCCCTCGAGAACAAGGAGTATCCGCTACAATTGAGACCGAAGACCAGCAAAGGATGCCGGCGAATACTAAGTGGCGTGTGTTGGGGGTGTGGCCCGCCGGGACACCTGGAGAGAGGCTGCCCACACCATGAAGAGCAGCCGGAAGACGAGTAAGGGTCAGGGTGGAGAGGGCCACGTCTGCGCCATCAGGCGCCCAGGGGCCTACTGTGGTAGGTACGGGAATTGGCAATCCCGGTGTCCCGAGCCAACCTAACAGCCTCTGTGTGGGTTCCTCTTAGTGGTGAGGGCTCAGACAAAACACCCACCCACGTGTAGGTATATGCGTGGAGACTCGTGTCGGTGGAAAGGTTTGTCCTGGTGGTTGAGGGATGCGCATCTGAGCTCGTTCTAGTGTTCTTCTGAATTCGGGGAGCGTGCGCATTTCCGATACACTACTTTGGTTTCTGCTTTACCTAAACGGGAGGTTAGGGACTAACCCAGCCCTAATCAATCGGCCAGGACTAGGTATTGTACCGAACTCCAGGGTGAGTGGGACGGCGAGCCCGCTATATCCCCTCTGTAGCCCTGTCATCCCAGTGGAATGACCCCTGTTGGGCTCCGTGGTGGGTGGGGAGCACTGGGGGATGAAGCACATTCAATTTTTTATGGCAAACCCTAAAATTAAACATGGAAAAGAAATAGCTGAGTCTTGTGGTCCTCGCTATTTAGTTATCTGTAGAACTGAGGAAGGCCGTAAGTTTACTACCGTGAACCCGTTCATTATTCGGAAGGGTTTAGATAATATTGCCGGTCCTGTAAAGTCATGTACTCGATCTCACAATGGCACGCTCCTGGTCGAAGTGGTTTCTCCGACGCAGGCTGCAAAAATCTTGAAAGCCAATATGCTTGCGAGCTATCCGGTGCACGTTGACTTGCATAATACCCTGAACTCCTCGCGTGGTGTTGTAAATACCAATGAGGAGATTCAAGAAAACTTGACGGAACAAGGTGTTACAAGCGTATAAAGAGTTCACCGCAAAGAACGAGGTGAACTAGTGCCCACTCGTACCTTGTTTCTTACCTTTGATCGGGTAGATCTCCCGAAAAGGATTAAGGCAGGGTATGAAGCTATTGAAGTGAGGCAGTATATACCCAATCTATTGAGGTGTTATAAATGCCAGCGCTTTGGCCACACGAGTGATTCATGTAATGGAGTTGCCATTTGCATTGCCTGCGGGGAAGTCAGCCATGACAATGCATGCACTTCACCCGCAATGTGTGTTAACTGCAGTGGTAATCATTCACAAAACTCCAGAGAATGTCCCCATTTTGTTGAGGAGAAGGCGATCCAAGAGATCTGGGTAAGAGAGAGGGTGTCCTTTGTGGAAGCCCGGAAACTCTTGCGTATTCGCCAGCCTTCTGTACCTAGGACCGTTACTTATAGTGTAGTTACAGCTAAGCCGGTACCCAGACGTGAAATCGCAACACAAACCAGCAAATTAAACGGGGAAGTAATATCCAAAAGATCAATTACACCAAGATCACAGCCAAAGCAACAAACACCAGCACGAACAACAGTGAGTGCGCCGACCAAGTCCAGTCCTAAGAAGAAGGATTCAGCCAAGTCACCGCCTAAAGCATCTACTTCAAGAACATGTGAACCGGTAATATACAATGTATTGCCAAGGAAATTTAAGACCTCTTATGACAGAACGGACTTCCTTAAGGAAAATCGTAAGACCAATGAAAGGAAAACTAGCCAGCACAAAAGTCTGCGAACATCTCCGTCAACAACATCTGAGGAATCATCTGGAGAGGACTCCAATCGGCGACTTTGATCTTCGCCGGTCGCAGTTTCCGATCGTCTCGAGAGACTGGATTTGAAGCTACCAGTACGGAAGCCGTCCTCCTCCATTGAGGATGTGGAGAGGGTAGATCCTGTCCTCACTGCCCAAACGACAGTGAGGAAAAGGCAGGAAAAACCTGCTGAAAGCGCTAGCCCAGCCCCAGAAAAGGAATAAATTGGTTCGACCACTACTGGGCAGGTAGCTTTTGTCATGGCAAGTTGATATTGAAAGTAGTAATTTTTTATGACTTTTGGTATTTTATTGGTATTTATAGTTTTTAATTTTTTTACCCATTTGGGCTTATTTATTTTATAGTCATTTTGTTTTGATTTGTTTTTTAAATTTTGAATAATTTATATCTGGCTATTGCCATGAATTAATTTTTGTAAGGGCGCTGATGACCAAGCAGTTGAGCACCCTTATATCATCATCACGGTGCCATCACCACTATCCCCTCGAGTGACACTGCGCGCTGTCAGCCGACGTATGGATGAGAGCCTCGTTGCAGACGGTTAGGTGAAAGGGAGGTGCCGCGTGCTTGTGGACACCGGAACAGCTGTGACCGTCATCAGACCTGACATAGCCAGGGGTTTGCCGTCTAGAAAACCGAGCCGACCATACCAACTAGTTACGGCATCGGGCGACACCTTGCCTGTGGAGAGGAAGGGCTTGCAGCAGTTGACCTTAGGGGAGAGTGACGTGCGTCTGTAGGTGTTCGTCGCAGAAGTGGCTGGGAGGAAGGTCCTGAGACTCAATGGAGAAGAGGTGATACTCCGGCATCTCGAAGAACGCCTTGTAATCTGTAGGTTCATTCTGAGAGAAGGCGTGGTTGTCCCCGTGAGAAGCGAGGTAGTGGTGACGGCGCAACTGGAAACCCAGCGAACGAAGAACATGGACCAGAAGACTGGACCAGAAGACGCCTGTGCACGAACTCTGTGTACCCAGGACATTGTTGCTGTGCCTAGAGGAGGTGTCGGTGAGGCTGCTCAACCCAACAGACACCGATCACGACATCCAGGCCGGGACGGAGTTGGGGACGTGCGAGCCCATTGTCATTGCAACGCGAATCGACAACTGCCAGGAGCCGGTGCCGACGCGACACTTGCGGCCCCGGCTGGAAGGCTTACTGGAGAGGGCGGCTGACCACCTGACCTCAGAGCAGCTAGAGAAGGTTCGACAGTTGCTGAGACGATACCAGCGCGTCTTCAGCCAAGACAACAGCGACTATGGCCGCACGGACCAAGGGCTACATATATAACGCGAGGGTATCTACCAGGGCAGTCTTCGTAATGTGAGTCCGACCTCCCCCTCTCAAGACCAGGGAGTTACCAAGCTGTCCCCGAAGGGCGCCCAGCGCCTCCGTGGGGCTTTCCATAGGGCAAGACCTAGAGACTAACAAACCCCCCATCTGGTCCGAAAACAAGGCGGGATGGAAATGGATACGCCACTTATGCGCGCCAACCCCAAAGTGGGAAATTACCGAACAATTTTGGTGGGACCGCCTGGTGATCTAGCACATCTTCTACTAGCTATGCAGGCTAGTACACGGTATATATGGCTTCCCTCAACCCCCTCCCACGTGTATCGGGAACCCCTGCCCCCCCGAGTCCAACCCAATCCGAACAACTCCCCTACGGGAGGGGCTCGGTAGTTCGGCCCAAGATTCCTCTAGTAACGTCAGAGGTACCACGAGTGCTAGGGGTCTGCAGAGCTCGCACCACAGCAGCTGAAGGGGATGGATCCTCTCCCCTACGGGAGGACTTAGTGCTACACCACATCGACACCGGAGACGCCCGGCCTATTTGGCAACCACCCAGATGCTTTTCGCTGGCAGAACAAGTGGCGGTACGGGAATGCTGGAGGACATGAGACCCAGAGGAGTGATCGAGTATCTGACAGCCCTTGGTGTTCCCCTGTAGTCTTGGTGTCAAGAAGGCGAACTACGCTTCTGCGTGTGGACTACAGGAAGCTGAACGCTGTCAGCAGGAAGGACTGTTTCCCCTTACCCTGGATAGACGACACCCTGGACACGCTTGCTGCTGCGCAGTGGTTCTTGGCCCTGTTCCTGAAGTCCAGGTGAGTTACTGGCGCGTGGGTCTGGACCCAAGAGACAAGAAGACCGCATTCTTGGCAGGCTAAAGGCTTTGGCAGTTCACAGTTGTGCTCTTTGATCCCTGCAACGTAGCAGCTACCTTCCAACGCTTCATGGAGTCAGTAATGAGAGGATTGACTTATGACGCCTGCGTGCTATACCTGGACATCATCATCGTCGGTAAGACATTCGAACACCATCTCGACAGCTTGAGCAAAGTGCTAAAGAGACCAACCTGAAGCTGAACGCGAAGAAGTGCCAGCTCTTTCGCAAGGAATTCAACTACTTGGGCCACATAATTTCAGCAACTGGAGTGGCCATGGGCCTGGAAAAGACACAGGCCGTGAGAAGGATAAGCGAGAACTGCGCACTTACCTGGGGTTGTGCAGTTATTACCTCTGCTTCATAAAGGGCTTCTGCATCATCGCGAAGCCCCTCTCCCGCCTGACAGAAGATCGCCGGCCTTAGGCGTAGACGGAAGACACCGAAGGCGCTTTTGAGCAACTGTAACAGACACTTTGCAGTGCTCCTATTTCGGGATTCCCACAACCAGGAGGCGCCTTCATTGGGAACACCAATGCCAGCGACCATTGCATCCGAGGCGTCCTATCTCAAGTCCAGGACGACCACGAGCTAGTGATAGCCTACTACAGCAAGGAGTCCAAGGCAGAGAAGAACTACTGCGTCACCCGGTGGGAGCTGCTGGCGGTAGTGAAGACCTTTGAGCATTCCTACAAGTACCTGTACGGTCAGCCATTCCACCTGAGGACAGATGACTCCGCCCTAACCTGGCTACTTAGCTTTGGAAACCTGGAGTGTCAGACAACTCGTTGGGTCCAGAGGCTGCAGCTGTACTTCACCTCCGAACAACCTAGATTTGCCTAGATGAAATTTAAAAAAAAAAAAGTTGGGAAGATTGTTCAAATGACTTAGAAACCAAATTTGAAAAATCTCTAAATAAATCAAATCAGATAAATTAAAACGAAAAGGGATTTATGTGAAAGGCTCTTCTTTCTAATATGCGACGTGGCGATTTTTTCTAATTCCTTCACTCTTTTTGATGTTTTTATATAGAACCATGATTTTTAATACAATTTCTTTCCTTTGTAGTGCAATTTCATGTTGGAGGGCATTCTTTTAACGTAATGTAGCCATATTGAAGAATTCAGTGCAGCCAAACTATGCTTGTTTCAACACTGAATGCAAGGCTGCCAACAGTCTTAATTGCCCCGAAATTACACTATCTAGCAGACTATTGCCCGGTCAAATGTTTACTTATGCTTTGCTTTGCACATAATCCTATGACACGACGATAATGGAATGCTCCGTAGGAAATGCATGTATGAGTTCGCGGATTGTGTCGAACTGGTTCGGCTACTGCTGCGAAATGTACATGATGTCAAATGACACCAAGTACACTGCAAGGAGAAAAATTGGCGGTCCCGATCACGTCGTTCAAATTGACGAGTGCAAAATAGGACGACGCAAGTTTCATCGTGGGCGCTGCAATTAGACTGTAGAACGTGAACGTATTTGCAGTCCTCCTGTTGTTGGGGCATATCGTCATCCACACCTCATTCGTTTCCATGTCGATCATTCCTAAGAACCAGTTGCCCTATACAACGTGCCCACGATGAAACTTGCATCGTCCTATTTTGCATTCGTCGATTTGAACGACGTGGCCGGGACCGCCAACTTCCCCCCTTGCAGTATACTGGTGTCATTTGACATGCACACTTCGAGGCAGTAGCCGAACCAGCCTGATACAGTCCGTGAGCTCATACATTTCCTACGGAACACTCCATTATTGTCGTGTCGTAGGATTGTTTATGTGCAAAGCAGTGCATGAGTAACAAAATTTGACCGGGCGATAACTTAGCCTGCTCAAACCATGTTCCTTTGCACACGGACTGTGTCAACATGTTTGGGGCATTTTTGCAGAGGTTGGCTACAAGTTTTACGTATATTTCTCATGTTGACTGCAACGCGAGAACCGGCTTTTTTTTTTTAATTTTACATTCTCCAACGTTAAGTCATATCGGACATGGGTGAAATGATGCTCAAATGTGTCCAGGGTCCATGGAGCTTAGAGCTACCTAACATTCGTCTTTAAGGATAAGGGAAAACTCCGGAAAAAACCTTATCCAGGTAACTCACCCTGACCGAGATTCGAACTCAGGACCTCTTGAACGTGAGGCAGACATGCTACCATCTACGGTACTGAGGCAGTCTGAAAACCGACTTGGTCATCTGCTTGTGCATGTGTATACGTGCACCTTTGGACCTAGAAAATATTCTCGCGTCCACAAAAGGAAGTTCCTCCAAAAATTTAAAAGCATCAGAAACTCTTCAGAATCGTCAGTTACGAAAGTTTAAAAAAGGGAATTCTAATCAAAATCCAGCATCAAAATCCAGCTGAAGGAAGTATAAAATTGGAAAAACTAAGTTTCCAAATCAAAAAGGAAGTTAAGATTACTATAGGAGATTTTTTTTAAAATAATTTTGTACAAAAAAGGGATTGTAGAAAGTGTGGCCAAAAAACATGTAGAATGTGTGCCATTCAAAATAAGAAATAAAATAAAAATATACCTTTTTATAATAATTAAACAATTACAGATAACAATGAAATAACTAACAAATGCTACTCCAAAATCTGTATTACTTAACATGGAATACAAAAGTATCAGATAAGAGGGAAAAAAAGTTGATGGTGATGATGATGATGATGATGATGATGATGATGATGATGATGATGATGATGATGATGATGATGATGATGATGATGATGATGATAAAAGTGGTGCTGATGGTGATGATGACGACAATGACGATGAAGATGCCTGTTTTGAAATAAAACAAACAAGCAGATAATTTTTCAAGCTATCACCCAATAGCACTTACCAGTGTATTAGCAAACATCATGGAAAAGGTGATAACAAACTGATTAAATTGGTTTTTAGAGAGGAGAAAAAAGAAGAAACCTCATTTTTACTATCCAAATTGGATTTAGAGGACACCATGAAATTAAGAAATTTAACTTTAATCCAGACATTAAGATGCATTGAACAAAAAAAAAAGAAGATACTTCAACAGTATTTATTGCTTTTTAAGGCATGGAGATACAGATTACTCAAAAGCTTAAAATTTTAAGAGCTCAAGACGTAATGCTAAATTAGTAAATTCATTATCCAGTTACTTTCTTGGAAGTGTTGAAAACAGTGTTGTTATGATAAATTAACTTTAAAGAGAGTCGATTAAAGACACTAGACAACACTTACTTTTAAATTTTTCCGGAACTAGTTTCAGAGGCTTTGCCTCTATCATCGGCCGGCTCTCGACTGATTCTCGTTGGTGTAGCTGACGATACCTTGTCACAGGTCTCCTCTGGTGGCGGCTCAAGGAACTTGCTGAACAAATCCTTCTGGGGGATGTCGAAATTAAATACTTTGTTCCTATTTTTTGAAATGAAGATTTGTTCCCATGTGGATAGTTCTTGTTTTCCTGATATATGTTTCAGTAGTTTTGGTTCTGGATTTATGTTGTGGTTTTTTTCCCAAAAATGTGTGGCAACTGCTGATTTTTCTAATTGTTTATATTTTATGTTTCTAAAGTGTTCCTTTGCTCTTGTTTCTAAATTTCTTTTTGTTTTTCCAATATAAATTTGACTACAGTCATTGCATTCAATTTGATATATACCAGATTTTTTGTTTGATGGAATGGCATCTTTGATGTTTGAGCAAATTAGGTTTTTTAAGGAGAAATGGTTGACTGGTGCTAGTTGAATATTTTGTTTTTTGAAGACTTTTTTGAATTTATCATAGGCCCATGGATGGTAAGTGAATTTTTTGAAAATCATATTATCATTCATATTATATAAAATCATATTATATCATTTCTCTCATCTACAGAAACTAATATGATTTTCAAAAAATTCACTTACCATCCATGGGCCTATGATAAATTCAAAAAAGTCTTCAAAAAACAAAATATTCAACTAGCACCAGTCAACCATTTCTCCTTAAAAAACCTAATTTGCTCAAACATCAAAGATGCCATTCCATCAAACAAAAAATCTGGTATATATCAAATTGAATGCAATGACTGTAGTCAAATTTATATTGGAAAAACAAAAAGAAATTTAGAAACAAGAGCAAAGGAACACTTTAGAAACATAAAATATAAACAATTAGAAAAATCAGCAGTTGCCACACATTTTTGGGAAAAAAACCACAACATAAATCCAGAACCAAAACTACTGAAACATATATCAGGAAAACAAGAACTATCCACATGGGAACAAATCTTCATTTCAAAAAATAGGAACAAAGTATTTAATTTCGACATCCCCCAGAAGGATTTGTTCAGCAAGTTCCTTGAGCCGCCACCAGAGGAGACCTGTGACAAGGTATCGTCAGCTACACCAACGAGAATCAGTCGAGAGCCGGCCGATGATAGAGGCAAAGCCTCTGAAACTAGTTCCGGAAAAATTTAAAAGTAAGTGTTGTCTAGTGTCTTTAATCGACTCTCTTTAAAGTTAATTCATTATCCAGTGTTTTATTACTACCAAATATAACCACCAGTTATCTAAGTATCAACAGATATACCAAGGTGTGCCACAAGATAGTATTCTAAATACCATATCTTCATTATGTTAATCATGTTTTCTGCCAATTATAAAAATTGCAGCCAAAGAATAGAGGTTTCACTATTCACAGATGATGTGATCTTATGAAATTCCAGACCAAAGAATCAAAGTCAGCAGTTAATATAGCACAAATAGTCTCTAATAGAAGTACAGAACTGGGGATCTAATAACACTGTACCAACTTTCCTCACAAAGGAAGAAGTCATTAATTATTTCACTATGAGGGACACTTCATATTTTGATCTTAATAATTAAATCATATAATTTCTGATTGAAAACTGTTTTATTGTTTTTCATAATATTCTCTTTAATGATCAGTCATTTTGCATCCATTTGAACCATTTGTCAAAGCATTTATTCCAGTCTTCTTGAGACAACTCCAAAACATGGTTTTTGAAGGCATCAATTGCTTCTTCTGCAGACAAAAATTGTTGTCCACGCAATTTATTCTTGATGTTCAAGAATAAAAGGAAGTCATTGGGTACCAAATCAGGACTATATTGCGGATGACCCATCAGTTTGATTTTTTGAGCCTTCAGATACTCTGTTGTTAGACAAGATGTGTGTGTGCGCATGCATTGTCTTGATGAAGAATATGGTTCTTATTAATTTTTAGATGAGTCGTATTTATTACACATCTGTAATTTTTCGCTTTACTGTGGTGTTCCAATACAGTTAAATCTCGATAATATGGTTCTTGTTGGTTTTCCTTAACTCACTGAAGACTTTCAGTAATTAAATGGTTGTGTACCATTCAGCATTGACTTTTAAATTCCTCTAAAGGCACTGTTGCCTCATGGCCTGTTTGCTGAAAAAGCAGGCGACCATTTGCTTTCAAGTGCTTTGAAAGTAAACAACTTTTGTTGGATTTGCTTCATCTTGAAAGACCCATACAGTCGTCTTCTGTTTATGTTCTGGCTCATATGCATAGATCCATAATTTATCACCTGTTACTATGTTATATACATCTTTTGAGGCATTGCCTTTGTATTTCTTGAGCATTTTTGTACACTAATTGACACGAGTATATTTTTGAGATTGTATAGGATCCAACGAGAGCAAACCTTTTTCATGGCTAAATAATCATACAATATTTTATATATGCTGGTAGAACTAATGCCTAGGGTTGCCTGAATCTCACAATATGTTGCAAGGCAATCTTGCATTACTAGTTTTTGCACAGCATCAATGTTTTCTGCCACAACAACTGATTTTGGATGACCTTCACGAACTTCATCATTGAGAGAATGGCAGCCATGATTAAATTCATTATACCAGCATTTAACAATGGCAAAGGATTGAGCTTCGTTGCCAAATGTAGAAGTTAGTTGATGGATGCACTCTTGTCTTGATAATCCATGTCAGTTAGTTAGTTTTTATTCATCCTTTTGATCATATTACATGATATAGGACACGTCAAGTACTTATAACTAAAAATTATACAATATACATATATATAACACAAGTTTGGAATGAAAATTCAACTGTATGTACAGTATAATGATAATGATGATGATAATGATGATAGTAATAATAATAATAATAATAATAATGATGATGATGATGATGATGATGATGATGATGATGATGATGATGATGATAATAAACAGTTCACTTGTAGTTAACATATTCAAACAATTCACCTATACAATAAAACATTAACATCATTAACATTAACAAAATCAATTGTCAAAGTAATCATAATATTCTTTTATGCTATAAAAACAATGGAATGAAAGAAGTTTTTTGAGACAAATTCTAAATCGATGCAGTGCAGGTATTTGCTTCAGATAATTGGGTAATTTATTATAAAGCTGGAGGCCAGTATATACAAAACTTTTTCAAAAGAACTAGTGCTATGTGTGATTACATGAAGGTTATCTTTTCTTCTGGTATCATGAGAATGTATCTGTGAGTTTGTTGTGTACATACTAAGATTATTTTTTATGTACCATAATGTTTCATATATGTAAATACAGGGGAGGGGCAATATATTTAATTCCTTAAATAGTGGCCTACAACTGGTTCTTTTATTAACATGTAGTATTATCCTAATTGCCCGTTTTTGCATTTTAAAAATAGATTTTGCTCCTATTGAATTACCCCAAAATAATATTCCAAAGCTAAGAACAGATTGAAAATATGCATGATATAAAGATATGTGTAATAAATCATTGCACGAACATTTTCACGAGTTAATTCTGTATTTTTATTGGCACAATTTTCAAGTTAATATAAATGAAACAAATGTGTATTGACAAAATGCCTGAAGTAGATTATGGTCAACAATGTCAAACTTTCCATTGGAAACATCGGATGGCACCTGCAACATTCAGGGTTGCCAAGGTTCCAAATAGTCTCGTTTGATGTTAAATCACTGTTTCCCAGCATACCAGTTAATCATCTTCCACCGTTGATAGAAAAATGGCTCAAATCACTTGGAATGGCATCACCTGAAATTTCAGACTACATCGAACTAACCAAATTATGCATAGAACAAAATTTCTTCCAGTTTCAAACAAAATATTTCCACCAAACTTCAGGGTTAGCAATGGGCAACCCCCTATCACCCTTCCTGGCCGATCTGTACATGAGTGCATTAGAAATAAGGATCAACAAAGGTTTCCCTTGGATGTTCAAACTCTGGCAACGATATGTGGATGACATCTTTGCAATAGTACCAAAAAAACACATCAGTGATGCACTAAAACTTTTAAATGATCCAAGAAAAAAGCATCAAGTTCACTGTAGAAATAGAAAAAGATAAGCATTTACCATTTCTGGATCTAAAAATGAGGAATAAAAACAGACTAAACTTTGGCATTTACAGAAAACCAACACAGACAGACAACTACATAAAAGCTAATGGCTACAACCTAAGATCCCACAAACAGGCACTCTTCAATAGTTTAGCACACAGACTGGTAAACATCCCTCTCACAGCAGAAGAATACAAAACAGAATACAACAAAATAATTGAAATAGCACAAAAAAATAACTTTCCCAAATCATTAGTGGACAAAAAAGTGAACTTAGCAAAAAAGAAGAAGCTACTAAAGGAAACCACAACCCTCTCAGCTACAGAAACTAATATGATTTTCAAAAAATTCATTTACCATCCATGGGCCTATGATAAATTCAAAAAAGTCTTCAAAAAACAAAACATTCAACTAGCACCAGTCAACCATTTCTCCTTAAAAAATTTGCTCAAACATCAAAGGTGCCACTCCATCTAACAAAAAATCTGGTATATATCAAATTGAATGCAATGACTGTAGTCAAATTTATATTGGAAAAACCAAAATAAATTTAGAAACAAGAGCAAAGGAACACTTTAGAAACATAAAATATAAACAATTAGAAAAATCAGCAGTTGCCACACATTTTTGGGGAAAAAACCACAACATAAATCCAGAACCAAAACTACTAAAACATACATCAGGAAAACAAGAACTATCCACATGGGAACAAATCTTCATTTCCAAAAATAGGAACAAAGTATTCAATTTCGACATCCCCCAGAAAGATTTGTTCAGCAAGTTCCTTGAACCGCCACCAGAGGAGACCTGTGACAAAATATCGTCAACTACACCAATGAGAACCAGTCGAGGGCGAGTGAGGTAAAGCCTCTGAAACATGTTCCGGAAAAATTTAAAAGTAAGTGCTGTTTAGTGTCATTAATCAACTCTCTTTAAAGTTAATTTATCATAACACTGTTTTCAACTTTTCCAAGAAAGGAATTGCAGTAGTACACATACTTTGAATACTTTTTACAAGATGTTTATTCAATCAACTCTCAAATATAGTGAAAAAAAAAAAAGAAGATTAGTATTCTACAAAACCAAATTCTTTGGAAAGTTAGAGTGAGATTGAAAAATTCAATGCAATAGCCGAGATTTAAACCATTGTTTGAATCTGCTGGTCGCTGTCTGGTTGCTCTAACCACTGAGCTACCATGGCAATGTGCCAGCAAGACATTAAATTTCCAACCAACTTGCATTTTTCCTGTTAAACATCTACTAGTTCTCATGTGCATATAAGATAACTACCTTAATGTTGTAGAATCATATCACTCAGAAGCTTAAAGCTTTACCTTGGATTAGACGGATCATATGGAGAAAGAACATGGTAAGATGAATAGACAAAAATTTTAGTACATGGAATATATGCTCACTCTGTAAAGTCAGAACTCTGCAAGCACCAATATAGAAATTGATAAGTATAAAATGGATCTGGTAGTAACACAAGAGACAAGATGGATAGAGAAAGAAGTGTATGATGTAAGAGACACACTGTCTTCTACATTGGGAAAAACAATGGAGAGCATGAATTTGTAATTGCCTTTATAGTTAACAAGAAAATATAAAGCTGTATAACTGATTTTAAACCTGTGAATGAAAGAATGTGCACTCTTAGACTAAAAGTTAAAATATATCTATAATGAATGCACATGCTCCTACAGAAGAGAACCTGAAGAAATGAAGGATGAATTTTATCATAAATTAGGTGTTTATAATTTAATACCAGATAATGATGTTAAGCTAATTATGGGAGATTTCAGTGCAAAGATTGGAAAGAAACAAATATATATGGACTCCATAAGAAAACATAATCTGCATGATATAACAAATAAAGATGGCAAAAGGCTCATAGACTTACACTAAGTAAGAATATGATAATTATTATATTTTTTTAAATGGGAGGCTTTCTGATCCGCAGCAAATAAGATGTGTTTGCATGCTCTGCATTGTTACCTCATCATCCCTACTCTTTTCATATTTGTATTTCCCTGTCTCTCATACATTATCCTAGGCCATGCACGTGTCTTTGGTCCTAGACATAAAGGGAATCCAAATTGAATTTTTCAAATTGTCATATAATGCTACTGTTAAAATCAAAATTAGTACAAGCATATTTGCATATTATGTATATGTTTTAATTGCTATAATTATAGTTTATGAATTCCCTGTGTTTCTAATACAGTGGCTCATCCATTTCCCTGTCAATGTCTCTTATGTTAAAAGACAATTTATCATAACCACTGTCTTCATCATCTGAGTCTTGCAAATTTATGATGATAGACTCCAAAATCTCGTCACTTGCTATGTCTTTACAAAAGGCATCTTTCAGTGTTTCTGCATGTCTCACACAGTTTTTCCAGATTTGTTGTGCTACCTTGATAATTTCTATGCAAATAAGTAATTCAGTGTCTTATTCTGTTTGCAACTCCCCTGTTTTATTTTGAGTCCACATTAACTCATTTAGATTATATTGGTAAACAGTAAGGAGGTAGGCATATTAACCTGTGTCTTATTTCAGTTGCAAATTAATTCAGCTGATACACTTTTTCGTGGTTTTCAAACAGAACAACAGCTTAATAATTCTGATTTGAACTCTGTATGGTAAACACTATCCTTGATTATGAAGCAATCGTAAACATATCAGAGATAACTCACGTTCTACAGATACAGCATTCTACAGGCTAACAGCAATGAACTGTTTGTCTCTCTCTCAAATTTAGCAAACACCTTGGCTTGTACAAAGTAATTCATTTAACACATCACGTCAATAGTTTACATTTCAATTTTGAGTTAATTACAAATATATGTACACACATACATACCAACCAATAATGATGGTCATTACAGAGTTTACATAGTGATACATTGTTATAATATATTCGTATTGTATGCATCTGTATTATGAAAACTCTTTCAGCTAAAATACGAGCTAAACATACGTGGTTTTTACAGTTGTATTAGAAATACTACTCCCTATCTTCCACATGGATCACTTTTTGCAAAATTTGAATTTTTATCATAGCTCAAATAGTATTTCTTAGAGATAGACTCACTTGACACTTGTCACCCCCACTTAAGGAGATGACAACACTGCAGGACTCAGATTGATTTTTGCCCTGGTAGCATTTCATGGACAAGGACATTCATTCCATTTGAAAATCACAGTAGTTGAACTTGTTGTATTGATTCTATTATACACAAACAGATGTCGATATCTCTTGATGGAAACACTGTTAATTGGTTGAGCACATATTAATTGATAGAAGGCATGCATCTAATATATTAGATCTGAGATCTAATAGAGAAGCACATTGTGGTTCTGACCAGTACTCGGTGCAATTAAATATAGAGCTATAATAAACTATTTAAAACAAGGAAAATATATAAGTAAACACAAAATAAGTATTTTAAAACTCAAGGATGAGAAAACATTACACAATTATAAAGAGGAAATAAAAATGAAATTGAATAACAATATTATTGAATATATAGCAGATGTAGATGAAACATGGTAATATTTTAAAGAACAGATAATAGATGCAGCACAGGATGTGATAGGAATGGAATCTAAGAGAGAAAGAAATTAGTGGTTTGATGAATGTGGAGTAAGCAACTACACTTTGGAGCCGGAACAGATCAGTAATGGTCTAAGCCTAGAAAGGAGATGATGATGGTGACTGTTTTGTGTACGTATGTGTTTAATGCCTGCTTTTACACATGTAGCACTGCAGGCGGTGACACTAATGGAAAACTGGTGGAATGAGATGGTGGGGGAAACCGGAATATCCGGAGGAAACCTGTCGCTATGCCATTTTGTTCACCACAAATCTCACATGAGGTCTTCTGGGATGAAACCCAGCTTTGATGAGAGTTGAGTGGTGTAACCACTCGGTTATGGCGCAGTCTTGATGGTGATGCCACTGCAACTAAGACAGAAATAAGGCACATGTTGAATGTATGGCCAGATCCATCCATTAAAAGCTATAGCTTTATAGAGAGAATGTATTTGAAATATCAGTCTTATATTGAAATTAAGATATCAGTTGACATACCAAAACCTTGAAATAGCTCATTTCGAATTAAGCCACTATCTCATTAAGTGCTCAGATTAATCATAGGCCATGGTTGAGTGGACATTTGTTTAAGATTAGATTAATTACTTCCCCACAACCTTTTTATGTGGTAAAGATGACTTAATGAATATTGATCACATAACTGAATGTGAAATTCTCAAGATCTAGTCTCTAAATACTGGGAAGCAAGAAGAAGAATGATTTTATTATCAGATAACTGAGCATTAAAAGTGCATGCACGCACGCACACGCATACACACACGTACGCGCACACACACACACAATCAATACACACACAATATAAAAATTAAAGAAAACTATAACTGTATTACAAATGAAAGAAAAACAATGTGGGAAATTTAGTAACAACTAGAATTATTACCCTATCGAGAAAATTGTCCATAGCAGTTTTTGTATTACTAACAAACTTCCTCAACAAAGGACCAGATAGGAAAGTACAAGAGAAGAAATGGCATTGTTGCCAATGCTCCCAACTTTGGTTACCACCCAACCATTTTATATGCATATGTATATTTTTTCAGTGACATTATCCATTATATTGACCTTTTCAAGAACAATATACTCTTCTTAGATTTAGTGTATACATATAGCAACTGCATTTTGATTTTCTTAATTGCTTTTAATTTATTATTTTTTATTTTTTTCAGTCACAACATCCATCATTATATCGAGTTTTTCAAGAGCATCAGAAAGGCATTAGAATGTGATACCTTGGAAAGTTTAAAAAGAAATGTTAATCAAAAAGTAAATAAATAAGCCTGAAGTAATTTTCAATAGAAAGTTAATCGTGTTGGAGGAATATTCATTTAAAATTTTATTTATTCTCATCAGTAATGCACATACTTAGCTAACAGATGAGTGCATACAAGAAGAAGCAATCCCTACAAGCAACTCCTCTACAAAGATATATGTAATAAACCATTTTTAAAATTTTTTATCAAGATTAACATGAATTATATAGAAGAACAAACTTTTAAAGTATAGTTTGTTGGAAAATGGATAAAGTCATGTGATGGTAACAGTTTGGAATGTAAAAGTGAATCGAGAAGATATTGACACATTGCTTCACTCCCACTGTTTTTCACAGGACAGCTTCAAGAGCAGTTGCTCCCATCATCAGCTGATTCTCGACTAGTGTAGGATGTAGTGGTTTCCTCTTTCTCTGTATAGTCGATAGATGGCCTGATATATTTGTTAAAGATGTCCGGTAGTGGAGTTTCAAAGTTCATAATTCTATGACAGTTATTGTTAATGAAGATTTTTACCCATACAGAAAGATCTATGGGATGATTAACTTGTTTTATTAAAGTTGTCTCCAAATTAATATCATATGTGATAGAAATTAATTGTTCTTTCACACTGGCCGTGTGTAGGTTAAAGTATGGAAAGGTAGTCAGACTAAAAAATTCAATGCCATAGTTGGCATTGAACTTTACAGTCTGACTCTACCTTTCCATACATCATATCTGGTATTCAAAAAATGAAAAGCTACTGCTGATTTTTCTATTTTGCCATTTTTTATGTTTCTTATATGTTCTTTCTTCATTTTCCTATATAAATGTTAGGGCAAGTTTCACATTTGATCTCATAGATCCCTGGTTTTTCTTTTGTAGTAATTGCATTTGGGGGGGGGGGGGGGGACCTTTTAACAAATTCTTGTTATTAAATCTATTTTGAGGAGCAAGAACTATGTTGTGTGTTGAAGATTTTTTGGAATTTACTATGGGGTTGATGGGTGGAAGGTAAATTTCTTAAAAGGACAGGAGCAAATAACAAAACTTTAAAGAAATTTACATCAATCTCCATTAGAAAGAAGTATTAACACCAATTTCTTAAAATAAGTGAAGCCTTTGTAACAAATATTTATATTTGTGTAATATTTATTGCTTTACTGTAGCTAACTTCGTTTTCTACATAATCAGTTCAATAGCATATTTACACAAAAAATAAATGGTTATGTGTAAAGACAAAATGCATTGATGTGTGTTTGGAGGAATTTAGTAACAGTGACGTCAAAATTAATATATGGGAGAACATATTCATCTGGAAAAATAAGGATCGCGTAATGAACTTTGAAATCCCGCCAGTAGATAATTTGACAAAAAAGTTCATAGTTCCACCACCAGAGAGAGCAGACAACAACAGATGCCAGTTGGAAAGAGATTGAAAATGGAGGCCAGGGCCTTTGAAACTAGTCTCTCATAAATATATGAAAAAGTAAGTGACGAGTCTCAATAAACCAACCACAAATAATTTTTATACAAAATGCATTATTCAGCTTTCCATGCATTTTTATTTTTTAATTTATTGATGAAAACTTTTCTGTACTTAGCTTGTACAATATAGTTTTGCCAAATTATGCATAACCTATTAAATAACATGAAACATATGTATGATGTGTTACCCACCAGTAATCCCAATAGTCTTTAAAGTTATTAGGTCTATGTGTTTTCTTTTCACTCTTGTATTGTCTCTATTTGGTGTAGGATTTGTCAATATCTGTTGTAATGAAGGATTGGTATGTTGTGGAAATAAATTGTGTGGTCTTCTATAGCTCTCTCAGAGGACTGTAGATACCTCTGGAACATCTAAGTCACTATGGAGAGTGGTGTTATGAGTGTACATAGGTGATCTGAAAAGTTTCCGACCTAATAAAGATACAAGACGTTTTTTCTGAATTTTTTTTATTATTATTATTATTTTTTACATAGTCTCCTTGTAACTCTACACACTTTTTCCAGCGATGCTCCCATCTCTATAACCTGTCCAAATAGTACTCGGCATTTTTCTCTGCAAAATAATTGTTCACGAAGGTCATTGCCTCTTCATTTGACGAAAATCTGTGTCCTCCGAGCGCAATTTTCAGATGAGGGAACAAAAAGAAGTCACTTGGGGCTAGATCTGGTAAGGCAGATGGTCAAGCAGTTCAAACCGTAATTCGTGGATTTTCACCATTGCAACCGCTGAGGTGTGAGACGGTGCGTTGTCTTGGTGAAACAGGATTTACTTTTTCTGCAAATGTGGCCATTTTCCCGCAAGTTCTGCCTTCTGCTTGTCACGTAATGATGTGTAGTATGCTCCTGTAATGGGTTCTCCTTTTTGAAGATAATCGATTAAAATAACTCCATGACTATCCCCCCCAACAACAAAAAAAGTCGCCATCAGTTTCCCAGCCGAAAAACAGTTGTTGCTTTTTTTGGGGCCGGTTCCCCCTTTGCAGACCACTGTTTTTCCCCAATGTTTGACTCAAACATCAGCTGATGATGGGTATGCGTGGTCCTTGAAACATGTCCTAATTTTAAATGTAAGTGGAACTAAAGTGTTTTTATAGTTTGACAAGTGGTTTAAAAAGATTTTATTGATAAAGCTCCACTGTTTATAAATACTTCTATTTCATAATTTTAATAGCATCTGTTATTCGAAATAGCTGTTATGGGCAACAGTGATGTGACCTGAATCCAAACTGGAAGGTAGGTATAATATCTTTAACATTCTTTAATAGGTGAGACAGAAACAGAAGTCCAAAAAATTCGGAGAAGATGGAAAGAAGACTTATTGGCTTATAATTTGTTACTATTGGTCACATAAAGGGTTGATGGACTTAGTTCGCTTGTATGAAAGCATTGAAGTATCCACACATGTACCATAAGTTCATATGAATGAATGAAATAGTCGAATATTTCCCATGAAGGGCAAAGTTCTCCTACCCTTTTAGAGATAGGGTTAGCTCAGTTTTCCTAATGTGGTGGGCTCTCCATGTTAGGTATAATGCTGTTCGTTGTGTATGATGCTGTTTGACACTTCACTATAACACTTCACTGAATCAATGGTGATTTTATGTTGTTGCTCTAGTCACTGCACAGCTGCCTTCCTAGCGTCTTCCATTCTTCTCTATCTCTTGCTATCCATGTCCATTGATGTCCTGCATGATCTTTGAAGATGTCCGCCCATCTGCGCCTTGGCCTGCCTTGCGTCCTTTGTCCGATCCATGTGTCCCAAACAGTACTTTTGTAAGTCCATCTATTGTCTTGTAGTCTGGTAACTAATCTTAAATCTTAACTAACTTAAATCTCTCAGAGTATTGCGAGGAGGCATGCCGAATGTGGAAAACGCTCACTAAACTTCTGTTTTACACTCTGAAAATTTATCATCAATATTAGCTTCAATTTACAAAAGTATGTTTCTCACTGTACTATTCAAGTGTTAGAGGCCAATGCTTGAAGGTCAGTATTCCTTTTCCTAACTTCCGCTACCAACTTTTACCATAATCACATGCATCCAAGTATACTGAGTACACTCATTTGAGGTACTCATTATTTTCATAGTAAACTGCATATTTATATTAAATTATAGATGAGTCGTATTTTTTTACACATCTGCTTCACTTTCGTACCTATTTTGAGGACATGTTTCGCAAATCATCGCTTGCATCTACGGCTCTTGTGCGACTGAAGTTAGATCCAGCGGTGTGGGTAATTCTGGGGTTGTTGCTGCATGCATATTTATATTCCAGATTAACATTGTATGCAAGCAGTGATGGTGTTTTTTGGGGTTATAGATGTTGAATGAAAGTTAAATTACAATAAACATAAAATAAAAAAGTATAGCTCGTGATCTAAGTATTGTACAGAGCAGATTTTTTGTACACTCATAATCACAAGATAAATCTCTTTCTGATTATTAGATTTATATCTATCATTTGCAGGTATTTGAATGTAATGTTCAATGATGTACTCAGTATGAATGCATAGGATGCTTATATCCATACAGTATGCGCAACTTATCTTGAGCGTTCGTCTCCCAAGTCCTCACTCGGTAGGTTTTGGCTAACTCCGTAAACACAGATGACAACTTAGAAACATGAAATGCGCTATACTAGTACACTACACTAGTACACTCTGACATCTAGTGACTAATATGCTAAGCTTTTACGCACACTCTTTGTTTTCTGTGTGCATTCGTTTTTTGCAAGTTTGAGGTTAATTACTACAGCTTAACCAGTTTGTAATTATGGCTGAGGGCACACCAAACTCATCATCATATGTACCTTCCGAGCAACGAACTCCGACTTGGAAACATGCATGTACAGTCGTGCATAGTGATGGCCGCAAAATAATAGCGAAAGTTGCAGAAAGTTGCGATATAGAAAAGGATAACAACCAGCTAATGTTCCCACTCAGCAAATCAATAGAACGAGCTGCTGCTTACACTGGAAAAAGCATCAGCACTGTCAGGCGTATTAAATCGTTTTGTACATCTCATCCCAATGAATCTCCAAAAGCACTATGAAAAAGCAGGTAAGGCTGTGATCTGTTTATGGTAATAACTAATAGTGATGTTTCCTTTCTTTCTTCTTTACCCTTCAATCCCTTCCTTCCTCCTTTTCCTTATATCTTGCTCTTTTATCTTTCTTTTTCTCTTGCTCTGAGTCCTTTGTATATTTTTACATAGCTTTCTATTTCCCTCCATTACCAAAGCTACACCGGTATTTAATAGAGGCCAACAAACCTAGGAGCAAGACTTACCTATGTTGTGGATGTTATGGTTCTCGAAATCCGTATATCTGTGTTCTGAATACAATCGAACTGGCGTGGGCAAAAAATAAAGAACGTTTTCAGAGGACACAACGTTACTGGTGATATTTCAGCCACACATCTGCAGAAACTTGCTATAGAAGCGTTCTCTTCTGTAACTGCGACGGATTGGGAAGGATACTGCAAGAAGGTCCAAGAACTGGAAATGAAATATTGGAGAAATAATGGAGTAATAGAAAATGCGATTGATGAAATTATCATCAACGCATCAGGGGATAACGATGAAACTGATGCAGTGGACTCAGAAATCAAAGAATTACAAAGGGAATGAGTGAGTATTTATAGCTGTCATAATATTTGTTTACTGTTTTTATGTGTTTCATAAATAGTAAGTATATGAATATACAGCTTATCGGATCGAGTACAATTTACTATTTGTCTATGCATCTCACACTTGCGGTGCATATCTTCGCTTATGTTACACGCTATTTTGCTGAACTGTGTTTTTCAAGGTTGACCACACTGCAGAAACAAAAGAGTGTTAGCTCTTGCAACTTCCCCTGTGCCCGCACAACCCCATAAATCCAGTGCTCTTCTTATCTTGCGTGTACTGTACATAGTATCGCTAATAGGAAAGGCAAGTATATGATCTGCTGGAGTTTTCAATATGGACTTCATATGCCTTAAATTGTTTTGTTGTTCATCCATCAGGCGATGGATGATGTGAGAAACATCTTCGGGTTCTCTCCAGTATTCAAGAGCAGCTTCTCTGGACAATGCCAGTGCCATCGATCACTAACGAGGCTGGTTAAGCGGTACTTAACAGGATCCTTGCTTGCTTTGGCAGTAAACATCCAATCATTTGCTGCTTTTGCGCATTTTTCTTGTTGGGATCAGATGAAAAAATGCCTGTGATGAAAGTTAAGTGTAGTTTTACATTTTAAAATAGGCCACCTTTAATTGCATTACCAAAAGTACTGCAACGGCAGAAATGTATCAAGACACCATACATTTTTAAACATTAAATAACTAATAAAAGATAAAATAGAACTCGTCAAGCGGTAGTGTTACTTGTACAAGATATGAGTAACTATTTTACTCTGTTTTTAAGTTAGTTACTTCACCAATTTGTGAATGGAACAAAGAGACAGGGAATTAAGCCTATCTTGGCCCATGGTATTCGTAGAGAAAGACTTAATTCTTTTCAATGTACTGGAACTTCTTTCTACCTTGACTGTTGAAACTGGAGTTATTAGTGCAATTTACAGTGTTTTTGGAAAGGTTTTCTCAAAGGACTGTTGTATCGACAAATTGAATAGTTCTGCACCTGATTAGATATCTTTGAATGTATTATTATGACAGTTCATTTTTTAACTTTTGATAATGGGATTGTAATTTGATACAAATTTTCTCGCGGTCAGCAAGGAAATTTTCTCTGAATGTAATATATTTGTTTGGATCAATAATTGTAATAGTATTGAATATATGAGACTGTTGGAATCATCCTTTCATTTGGTTGCCACTGTGTCCCACTCTTCTTTGACATCTGAATTCAGGTTTGCTACAGAACCGTAATTCGGTCGCTTTCTTGAGGGAGAAGAAAAGTTATCATCAACCTGGTATCTTCTATTGTTCTCACGAATTTAGACACAGCTGATTCAAAACAGACCAAAGCATGTGGTGCTGTAACGTTATCGGCATTGTGCATTCTGAATTATATCAGAATGTTAACATGTTTCATAATGTCATAGAAAAGAGTTTAGAAGAAACAGAAATTCTGGGTTATTCAGAACATTCTTAAAACCAAGAGCTTCCCATATTCATACATCATCTCTCTCATCTACCTGCTCAATCTTAAAAAAACTGCAACATTTTTTATGGACGTTGTTCACAAACTGGTTGAAGGTTTTATCTTGTTGTGGAAGCAGCTGAAATGCATGTGTCACATACTGGTCACAACAGATCACTGCGTTTTGGTGAAGATGAGAAAAATGTGAACCCACCAATGTAGGCGAAAAACAAAGTAACTGATTTTATGTTTTTGGAACAAGCATTTCCTATAAATTTAATTGCTGAGTATAGAAGTGTACATATGTGGTGTATGCGAAAGAGTCCTGCATCAAAGTCAGGATACTTCCGCGTCTACCGCTCATTGCTAACGTATGACTACAATCGTATGCTTGACGTGAGGTTTGTTTCAACATTCATTTCACATTAACTAAAACTTTAAAAAACTGAAGTCGTACAAGAATTTGAGAGAGGGGTTCCGCAAAATGTTATGTACTCTTAACACTCTATTTAGTATGTAACATTGTTTAGTGGCTAGTTCATTGTGTTTGTGAATTCATATTTTATGTGCAGAATCAATCTGAACAGCAGTGTTTAGCTTTCCCAATCATTTAAATGCACATGCATTTTGTAAGTGAAGTGCACTTGCTTCGGGTTTTGCAATTTGTTCATTCAAAAGTTTCAGATCCTTTACAACCTTAGGTCGTCCTTCAACACCAAATAACAAACAGTAAAAGCAAAAGAAACTTTGTTTCTCCTCACTTGAAGTTAGCCAACATGTCTTACTAAACCAACTTACACAAAGTCCTCTGTTTTTTTGCCAACTAGACGCATAAATGTAAAATAATTTGGTTGATGTGTGCCTAATTGCTTAATTTCAAGTTTTTATTGTATCATTAATGAATAAAAGGTACTTTTCAATAAACAATTCACTGTATTTATTTTAAAACTATACTACTTTGTCCACCAAACAGTTAAGACTCCAACAATACACAACTGTTAAATTGCATGTAATGGGCCACAACTAGGAGGCCCCAAGCATTGCTGTGAGCAATGCTGGAGGATAAGAGTGGAAAGTATAGACAGGTACCTGGCTAAGTGTGAAGATGGGAGAGGAGTGACCGTGGACCCAACGTAATCTGACCCAACATTCTGCTTCGTGAAGGAGACGCATGATTGTCATTCACAGCACTGCAGATAGCAAGTTTCGGTGACCATTAGGATTAAGAATTATGGTATAATAAACTAGTGTTGATGATTATTACAATTCAATAAAATATGGTTGGTTGGTTGGTTGGTTGGTTGGTTGGTTGGTTGGTTGGTTGGTTGGTTGGTTGGTTGGTTGGTTGGTTGGTTGGTTGGTTGGTTGGTTGTTAATGCTCATGGAGTTGGAGAATTTCCATTTTCCTTCTGGCCTCCCAATAACGAGTGACTAGTTGTGCTGTCAGTTCTCCATCTGTTTTTGTCAGGGCACTACACTGGAGCAGATGATCTCTGTCCATCAATGAGTTCGGGTCCGTACACAGTGTGCAGGTCGGGGATTCAAAAATATTAATCCTGTGTAGATGAGCGGCCAGTAATCAGTCGGAAGATGGCAACAGTATTGCTTCTTGGGTAGTCTGGGATGGGATTTTTACTTCCTTGTAGAATTTTCCATTGCTTGTTGGTTCTTTTTTTCTTTACATTCTTCTTTCCAGAATAAGTTGATTCTATTGTTTATATGTAGTTTTGATGTGTGGAATGAGGTTTTTTGTTGGCAGCTTTGTTTTATTTGTGTTCCTTTTTTTGCCAAGGAATCTGCTATTTCATTGCCTGTAATTCTACAGTGGGATGGAATCCACTGGAAGTATATTTCTTTTTTTAGACCTTGTAGCACTTGTAATGAACTGTAAATTTCAAGTATTCTATTGTTGTTAGGGTACAGTGAGGATAGGACTTGAAGTGCTGATTTATAATCGCTTAGAATCACTGCCTTAGAGAAAGAGTTCACATGGTTGAAGAGTTGTTTAAGCGAGGTGTTGATTGCTTCTAATTCTCCATCATAGTGGGTTGCTAGTGTGCCCAAACAGATGTAAAAGTTGAATATTTTACTATGTATTCCTGCTCCAGCATTACTTTCTTTGTCAAATAGGGAGCTGTCTGTGTATATGTGTAGCCATGAGTCTTGTGGATAATAAGTTTCAGTTGTTTCTAGAGCAAGCATTTTAAGTGTTTCTGCACTTGCATCCCTTTTTGACTGTATTTTGCAGAAGGTTTACTCTGCTATTTATTTTAGGTTGTGATAGAGGGCAGATTGAAAGTGGGAGATGTTCAATTTTGTTTGTGTCTTCAAGGTTATATTTTCTCTGTAGGTTATAGGCTTTCTGCATAAATCCTTCTTGTGTTTTTAAGGTCCTTTCTCTGCTTTTGTAGTTCTTCCAGTGAGTATTAAAGGGGAGCCTTTGTAGTTTTTCATTTAGGAGGAGATTCTGTTTTTCCATTTCATATTTAATTGGCAAGTTATTTGTAGCAATTTGCATTGCAGTAATTGTTGTTGATTTGACTGCTCCCATTATTAGTCTGAGTGCTTGGTTCTGTAATGTTTCAAGTTGTGCTAATTTGCTTTGACTTGCTGTAAGTATCACCTCGCTTCCATAGAGGAGTGCTAGTTTGATGTAACTTTTATAGGTGGTGTTGAGTGTACTGACAGAGGACCCCCATTTGCTGCCAGCTAGTCTTTTGAGTGTTGTTAATCTCTGAGTGATCTTTTCTATGGTTTCATTAATGTGGGTTTTCCAAGATTAATGAAACCATAGAAAAGACCTGTCAGAGATTAACAACAATTCAATAAAATACAATAAAATATACAATTATATTTTTCTTCAAGTTAAAAAGAACTATAAGTTTCGTGATATCATTGGAGCCTGGCCCCTCTGGCTCTTAATGACCGTCTACTGCTGGATCCAACGGCAAGCTGTGCGCTCTAGTGTGGCAGCTTCATCCACTCTACTTTCAATCTGACTTTGATTCCCTGCTAGCCCGCCAGCTAAAGTTCCAATGAGGCATATGTGATAGAGTTGTGTCCATTTCAGTACAGAGTTCCCCACCTTTTGGCATTAATTTCTGTCTCCGTCAACCCTTACAAAGTGGGACAAGGACAGCAAATGTGTGTGACAGAATGCATGCTACACATGAAGTAAAACCGTTAAAAGAACATACGCCCTATTTGCTCCATACACTAAAACCGAGAAGATTTATTCACAAAAATAGAAGTCGTCAGAATGTTTTTGAATGGTTTGTAACTGAACTGACATGGGGTGTCGTAAACAAGTCGAGGAAGGGTGTATGAACCTTCTCCAGCCCCCCTGCATCCCATTCCTCGAGGACTTTCTTTGCTTTGGTGGACTGTACTAGTGACACACACTGCACCAACGGGCTTACAAATCCACAGCCAAAGGTGAGGAACACTAGCTGCAAGGAACTGATCGGGAAGCGCAATGGCACAGACTATTAATGACGAGCAATGGCCTTGCATTAGCATGTCATTTGCCTCCACTGAAATGGCAGAACCTGTGCACAAGTGCACCAAACTCACAAGTTAAAAGCGGAAAAGCTCCGCTCCCCACCAACATACAGTAATGGAAGCAATACCAACGTTCCCACTTTTACTCCTCTAAGTTCGACGAGATAACTACAACTCATAGGTCCTTGTTGCTGCTGAGAAACACAGATACAGAAACAAATGGGTCTCCCTTGATCTCCAGCCACCACCACAGTTACATAAACAATACAGAATCAAAGTGCGGTTGGAGCTACCGCTCATCTTTCCGATGTGCTCTATAATCACTTGGTTGTGGTGCGTTTCCCATCCCCGCGTCTTAAGAAAGATCGTAGCTAAGCATAAACCATGCAAAATTCACTTACTATCAACGTCTGGTGCTTTAGGTGGAGAAATCTCTGCTGCGTGAGCTGAAGATACCGGTTTATAGCTGCTCACTGCACAGCTTCCACATGGAGCACAAAAACTTAGACTTTCGACTCTGACTCCACTCCTGATGATAATCAGGGTGGCACTAGAAAGAATACCAAATAAAGCTGATCTTGGTGGTACAGCTGTGGAAAACTGTCCCCATCTGAATATTGCCCGGTAAAGGTACTAATGCTCCCTGTTTTGCGCTTTGTGAATGGAGTGCGTGACCAGAAACATCCACCCTATATTTTGGGTTCGAAGGCTAATTTTCACTTGTGTGAAAGTGGAACATCTTTACCACAAGGAGGGACTCGTGCATGCCACATATGTATGGTGTTCCACCACAGCAGCATGATCTGCGAATGTAAGCTGTAAGCTAGAATGCTTGCAGTATGATGGTTCTCACTGCTGAAGATCTACACCAAAGCCCACGAAGAACACCAGTGCATAAACTGTAAGAAAAGCCCACGTCAGCGTTTACGCTTGCGCAATGTAGCAGCTTATAGAGATCTTCCGCCAAGTACGCTCGGTGGTGGCCATCTCCACCCCAGTATATCTTTTTCATGGCTATCCTTAAAATGGTCGAAACCACACAAGAGCGCAGAAGAAACAATATAGCTGTTGTAATTTACACAGTGTTATCACCTCCAGTTAGTTATAATGATGAAACCCCTCATGTTTGCACCCTCTGCTAGCAGGGGAATAAAGAGAGGATGCGCAGGAAAGTCGAAAACAGTTTGCTGCAAGGGAGAAGGATACACTTTTATCAACCCAGCAGAATCAACTGGAGACTATGGCCCCTATGGAACCGATAGCTCCACCATCAGGGATGGCACCCACCTGCAGCCCCCGTAGTTTGTTCAGCAATGTCACCCACAGCTTCAGTCGCTTTGCTTTTGGAGACACTGTCTCTGGCGACCTGGAGGTATTTCAAGCCTTTTTACTGTGGTTCAATTACCTAAGATGAGATGCTTTACTGTCACAACGCTTACATACAGAACGAGCAAAAGCTCCGTAAACAGGTGAATCGTCAACATATTTACAAGTTTATAAAAACTAAGTTACAATGATATGATATATACAGATGCATATACATACAGTTATTACAAAATTAAATATAAGGTTATATACTGTCACAAATGCATTTGGCTACTGAATTATAGGCCTTGCCTAATAGCACGTTCTTCAATTTTTTGTTAAATAATCCTACATCCTTTATATTTGCAAAGTGGCTGAGTCGTTAGATATCTCGGCTTTCACTAAGGTAACCCGGGTATGATCCCAGGCGATCACAAAGTGAGATTTGTGGTGGACAACACGGCGCTGGGTGGGTTTTCTCCGGGATCTCCGGTTTCCACCGCTGCTCCATCGTCATTTCATCCTTTATGGTTTTCATTTAGGTTGGCAATTTGTTATAGGCTTTTATTTCCAAAAGTTGAGTTTTTTCGTATAATACTAACCTATGTGTGGGTGTTCTGGTTCTATGACAATGTTGATATTGTCAGTCTAACAATTTATCATAATTTGAGTGGACGTATTTCATTAACTCATAAAGATATTGTGCTGGTAGAAATAGATTATGGAACATAATGGACAAAAGGAGACATGCCCCTGTTGGTATTGCTTATATAGAGACAAAAATTATCATAAATACAGGCATGTTAAAAGCAGAAGAAATAAAGGTAAATCAAGGAGTAAGACAGGGATGTAGCCTTTCTCCCACACTATTTAATATATACTTGGACGATTTTATAAAAGCTTGGAGAAAAACAAGTGGATGAAGGAATACAGTTAAATAGAAATAAAAACTTAAATGTGATACTATATGCTGATGATGTAGCAATAATAAAAGAAAATGAAGAAAGCCTTCAGTGTTCCAAGTATGAAATGTATATACCTGGAAAAGAATACAATCTAGATATAACCACAAAGAAAACTAAAATAATGGCACATCGAGGAAAATGTCCTGTAAGATCCAAAGTAAGCATTGAAAATAAATGCCTGAACAGCTTCTGAATTTCAACTACTTTCCCTGTGATGTAAGCTTTGATTTAGATAAAGACAAAGAAAATAAAATAAATTTCAGCAGATATGTGGAACTATAGCAAGAACATTGAAAAACAAAGCAAGGTTAAAGTTAAAATGTTATAAAACGATGGCAGTTCCAGTGCTCATGTATGGAAATGAGTCCTGGATATTAAAAGTAAGATACAGTCAGCAGAAATAAGGTTCTTAAGAAGAGCTAAAGAATGTACTAAATGAGATTTAATAAGAAATGAAACTATTCGAGAGGAGCTAGGCATATATAAATTAAAGCACAACATTGAAGAAAATATACAGAACTGGAAAGAACATGAATAGAATGGACGAAGAAAGAATGCCGGATTTAATAAGAAGATACAATCCTCTGGAAGAAGATATGTAGGACACCCTAGAAAAAGATGGGAATAGTTGATGGAGTGTGAAGACGGAACAGACAGAAATGCCTAATCCCTGAAGCAAAGAAGATATTGTGCTGGTAATATTAGTATTGTTACCCATGCGGCAAACTCAAAATGCCGATCAATAAATGAATGCCGGTGGAGGGAGGGGAGACTGCAGGGGTAGCTGAGTCTTGGTTTCCCCCTCCTCCTACCGCCTCAAGAATGTTTTCCCCCTCCATAAAAGGAAATCTCGAGAAACTTCGGGCCGTGGATCAATACGGGAGAGGCGACAGGAGTTAGTTGTGTTGAGTGAGTCGTAGCGAGCAGTAGTTTAAGGCGCGCCGAGTGTACGTGGAAAGACGAACTGGCTTAGTTGTAATTGTGTACATTACGAAATAGTAATTGTGACATTGGAATAAGGTGGAAATAAAGAACATTTTTTAGTGGTGTAATTGAACTTTTTAATTTTACGAACCCACAAAGTCAACTGGCGTCAGGAGGTGGGATAACGGCAATGGAATCGCCATTGGAAAAGCTTTTGGAAAAGATGAGCGAATTAACAGTGAAGACGGAAGCGGCAAATAACAGCCTGGCAGCGAAGCTGGAGACTACAAATAATAACCTGGCCGCGGAACTAAAACAAATGAAGACGGCTAACGACAACATCACCGAGAAGATGGAAGAAATGTAGGCCGAGTTAACCACAGAAATGAGAGCAGCGAACGGCAGTTTGGCCACGGAAATGAAGGTGGCGAACGAGGCTCTCGCCGCAAAGTTTGAAGAACAGTGGGCCGGCGTAAAACAGGACGTCACAGAGTTAGGCGAGCGCGTCGAAGACCTGGCGAGCCGCGTTAATGAGCTGGAAGGAAAGACCGACAATAGCGTCAAGTCCCTGAGCGCCATGGTGGAGGACGTCGTCGGCAGGAGGTTGAAGGATTTGAAGGTCGACGCACCGGGACGCGACACAACATCGGCGCGCGTCAAACCTCCGAAATATGACGGCGCGTCAACGTTTGAGGTCTTCCGCCGCCAATTCGACGCAGTGGCCAAGCACAACAAATGGTCACCATAGGAGGAGGCCACGCAGTTTAGCCAGCCTCCAGGGACGGGTCGCGGAAGTCCTAAACGCGGTGCAGACAACGGCGGCGCCCAAGGACATCTGGGAGGCCCTGGAGACTCGTTTCGGAAACCACCGCTTAGCCGCAGCGTACCGCAGCCACATAAAGGCAAGGTCACAGCAGCCAGGGGAGACGCTGCAGGAGTTCGCCCTAGCAGTTGAAAAACTGACTAGCAAGGCCCTAGTCGACCTCCCACCAGAGTTCGTATCCCGGGAAGCTGCCTACATATTCGTTGACGGGGTACGGGACACGAGATTCGTCAGCGCCTAATGCTCGGCGATTATAAAACGATCCACGAGGCGCTAACGGCAGCACTAAGGATGGAGGCGGCCAAGGTGACGGCTACCCCGACGTCAAGAACGAGGAGTGTCCACTACGCCGGAGACAGAAGACCAGCCGAGGGACACCGGCGAACACCTAGTGGCCTGTGTTGGGGTTGTGGACAGCCGGGACACCTAGAGAGAGAGACTGCCGACACCAGGAAGGGCAGCCGCAAAAACCAGTAAGGCCCGGCGTGGAGAGGGGCACGTCGGCGCCATTATCACCATCCCCTCGAGTGACACTGCACGCCGTCAGCCGGCGGATGGATGACAGCCTCATCGCGGACGTCTGGGTAAGAGGAAAGCCGTGCCGCGTGCTGGTGGACACCGTGGTGGCCGTGACCATCATCAGACATGACATGGCGAAGGGTTTGCCGACGAGGAAGCCGAGCCGACCATACCAGCTTGTGTTGGCATCGGGCAACACCTTGTCTGTGGAGAAGGAGGCCCTACTGGAGCTGAACTTGGGACGGAGTGCCGTGCGTCTGTGGGTGTTCGTCGCGAAGGTGGCTGAGGAGGTGATTCTGGGACTGGATGCCCTCAGGAGCCACGAGGCGACGGTCGACGTCGGCAGGAAGGTCCTGCGGCTCAACGGAGAAGAGGTTATACTTCGTCAAACCGAAGAGCGCCTTGGAATCGGTAGGATCGTCTTGAACGAAGACGTGGTTGTCCCCGCGAGGAGCGAGGTGATGGTGACAGCGTTACTGGAAGGCCAGACAGCGCGTTGGGTCCAGGGGCTGCAGGAGTACGACTTCACCTCGGAACATCGCAGAGGGTAGAGCCACGGTAACAGACGCTATGTCCTGAAGACCCTGCCCAGAAGAGTGCGGCCAATGCACAAGAGTGGAGGAGAAGAAGCGTGCCGCAGCAGTTCGAGTAGTCACGGTAGTACCTGCGGATGGCTGGGATAGCGCAGGCCTGAGGAGGGAGCAGCTGGCGGACGCAGACTTGGGGCCACTCTTGAGGGAAGTGGAGACAGGGACGAGACCAACCTGGGTGGACATCGCACCGAGGAGCGCCACCGACAAGTCTTACTGGGCCCAATGCGACTCGTTGAAGACCAGAGAGGGCGTGCTGTTCCGGGTATGGGAATCACCCGATGGGAAGACGCAGAAAGAACAGTTGGTACTTCCCCAGAGTAAGGTCCCGGAAGTCTTGGAAGAAGTGCACGCCGATACTTGAGGAGGACACCTGGGAGCGAACCGGACGATTGACAAACTACGGCAGCGTTACTACTGGCTGAGGCTCCGAGCATACGCTGAGAGATGGTGCCGTCAGTGTCACGTGTGCGCGGCGAGTCGCGGCCCCCAGACTAGGAGCCGGGGTCGCGTGCAACAGTACAACGTCGGAGCGCCATTCGAACGGATCGCCGTTGACATTGGTGGACCGTTCCCAATATCTGATCGAGGCAACAAGTACCGGATGGTGGTCGTGGACTACTTCACTAAGTGGCCGGAGGTGTATGACATCCCGAACCAAGAGGCAAGGACAATCACAGACTGCCTCGTGGAGCAAGTGTTTTGCCGATTTGGGGTACCATTTGAGCTGCACAGTGACCAAGGCACCAATTTTGAGTCCAACCTGATGAAGGAGGCACTAGAGAGACTTGCGGTTAACAAGACCCGCACAACACCTCTACATCCCCAGTCGGATGGCATGGTCGAAAGGTACATCAAGACCTTAGAGGAACACTGGAGGAAGGTCGTGGCCAGCCATCAGCGAGACTGGGACGTCAAGATGCCACTGTTCTTGCTGGTCTACCGCTCGTCAACACACGACACCACGGGGATCACGCCAGCCAGCTTAATGTTCGGCCGAGAGTTACTCCTCCCCTGTGACCTGGCTTTCGGAAGCCCTCCGGGGGTGAAACAGCCAGCGAACGAGTATGTGGAGAACCTGGTGGACCACCTCCACGACATGCACGAGATGGCTCGCCAGAACATCCAGAAGGCGAGCGACCGCATGAAAACTCGATACGACAGGTAAGCCAACAGCCAAGGGTTCCAACAAGGTGACCTGGTCTGGTTGTACCGCCCTACCCCGACCAAGGGACGCTGCCCGAAGCTTCAGCAGCCATGGCAAGGACCGTACCGTGTGGTGAAGATTAACGACGTGGTCTACCGCATCCAGAAGGTGCCCCGATGAAAGATGTTTGTGGTACACCTGGATCGCCTGGCCCACTACGATGGTGCTGTTCGGGACGACCAGCCTTGAGGAGGGAGCAGTGTTACCCAAGCGGCGAACTCACGATGCCGATCAATAAATGAAGGCCGGTGGAGGAAGGGGAGACCGCAGGGGTAGCTGAGTCTTCGTTTCCCGCTCCTCCTGCCGTCCGAAGGAGGGCGAAGCATCGAGAATGTTTTCTCCCTCCATAAAAGGAAATCTCGAGAAACTTCGGGCCGCGGATCAATACGGGAGATGCGACAGGAGTTGTGTTGAGTGAGTCGTGGCGAGCAGTAGTGTAAGGCGCGCCGAGTGTACGTGGAAAGACGAACTGACTTAGTTGTAATTGTGTACATTACGAAATTGTAATTGTGACACTGGAATAAGGTGGAAATAAAGAACATTTTTGAGTGGTGTAATTGAACTTTTTAATTTTACGAACCCACAAAGTCACAGTATTTTATGTTTTTAAATAGATTCGTACAGGATTGTTTTGATCCGACTTGTGACATGGTGCGTATGATCTCTTTAGTCATTTAAAGATAGGCTTTCATCCCCCTGAGCTGACCCATTGTATGATTTCATATACCATTATGGAGTGAAAGTAACTGAAGTAAACTACTTTTCTAGTTTCCAGATTGGTGAACTGAGCTTAGCAGCACATACTGAAGCAAGCACTGTTTAATTTTTTGTTTAGGTGATTGATATGAATGTCCCATTTTAGCTGTTTATTTACATAGACTTCTAATATTTTTGCCATATTGTCTGATTTATAGGTAAGTTGTTTTCATGATATTTGTCATGAGTATCGAGATGTATAGGGCAGTTTTTGATATGTTTAGTTTTAAACCATTGCGGGTTCGAGTCCTGCCTTGTGCATGGGTGTTTATGTGTATAGTATATATGTGTGAAAATACAGAAAACAGATAGGAAAATAAACGGAAACAAAAAACGGTTAAATAAGGAAAAGAAAGATATATATCTATGTACATAGATATATATTTTTATAATGAAAAAACCATTGCTGCTGAATCATTTCTCTGAGTGAGGGTATCTGTTGCATTTTTTAGCAGATCTTCATTGGTTATGCCTTTTAGTGAAATGGGCGTATCATCTGCTTCCATAAAAAGCGAACATAATTTTGCTTACATAACATAAGCAAAATGACTCTCCGTGTTATGCGCAAGTGTTAGGTCTAGGTGAACAATACCCTTCTGACACCCATACAAGTATTTGTAATTGCGCTCTAACGCTGGAGCAACTGTTCACGGATTCCAGTAAGTATAATTTTAAAAGGTCCGAAGGCCATTTGCGTGCTACATTCTGGAATCCATACACTACCCTAGCATACCGAATTTGTATAATGCTTTGGAATTGACATTCTAATGGTCTGCGAGAGCTATTACCAGTTTTCATTACCGTGTTGTCACCCATCGATCAGATCGTGTCGGCCCAAGGTGATAGCACAGCTATTTTTATTATAAATCTTATCACTCATGTAGCTTATTCGCTCCCACTGCTTTAGCTTTTCGTTATTTTGGTTGTTAGGCTTGCTATTGACGGGTTACTTATGCTGTTGATTATGGCATATGACTCCCTCGTCCATCGCTTGTATGTAGCACACTACGGATTCCTTACTGGACCTCCACCTAGTGATACGTTTCACAGAAAACCTCTACGCCAAATATGCCGACTGATGGCGCAGTTGTACCAGCAACGTTAGGGATTGCGAGCTCTACCGCCACATTAGTGGTGGTAACTCGAACCTCATTGCGCACGGACCCGAGAGCGTCTAAGTACCATTCGGCACACAGGATATTAATATCAACAAAAATGTTAATTCTTTCTAGAACTCTCATTTGTAAACGAGCTGGATTCCGATCACGACCCAATCCTTATGGACTCCAACGTTAATATACCAGTACTGCTCACATACAAAGTGAGCACATATTGTATATACGATGTTGACTAGGATGTAGCGTCCTGGATTCGAGCGAAGCCATGTACCAGCGATCTGGCATCAATTTCATTGAGGCACCGGAATCGACTACCACTGCTTTCTCCAAACTCCGCACATTTTGCACATTCCACCTAAAACGTCAAACTACTGACCATTCACAATGACTTAAGACAACTTCTCAAAGCCAGAGTAATTATCTGGAGCCTATGGCAGCATTTTCGCTGGTTACAAGCAGATTGTCAGCGCTTCAAAATCATGTTTAGGCGTTTTCTTCGTTCAAACCGCAAAGCGGCTTGGGAGAATGATACTCAAAACATGAACCTTGCAGGAAAAGAGCCTGGCGGATAATCATATCCTGTAAAAAAGGTTAAGGCCAATACCAACGTTCCCCATACGGCCCTCAAGGGAACTTCGCTTTTAAGCCCCAAGAGCACGCCATTGATTTAACGGGTTATTTAGGATATCAATACGAGCCCCGAGAAGAGACGAAGGTCGACGACTTTACTGGGCTAATGGAGCCGATGGTGCATTACTAATATGAGGAAGCTCTGCCGCCACACGAGATTATTCATATTCCAGTTGTCATTCCAAGACGTGGCCTCTAAAGGCCGAAGCCCAAAGAACTCCCAGATATGAAGAGGTTACGGCACCCACAGTTCGTCACCTTTCTCAAAAGGCCGTGATCCACTTGAGGCGTACCTGTATGCTTACATCTCTGCCACCTTCAAACATATCGGAGTGGTCTGCATTTTGAAGTCCGGTAAGAATCCCGCCTTTCCTTCTAATTACCATTGCATCCGCCTGCTCCTGACCGCTTCAAAAGATTTGAACGGTTACTCCTGTCACACCTAATCCCTCTCTTCGAGGAACGGCACCTTCTTCCGGATCACCTATACAGTTTTCGTTGGGGACACTCAACGACATTGCAGCTAATGCGATTGGCCGAGAAGGCTGCCCCTAAAGCACAGAATAAAAGATCTCTTACAGCTTTTCTCTTCTGCAACAACTTCTCCACATGGGCAGGAACTTACAAGAAAGCTGTTGTGACGACGTCATGTGTAATTAAGGACTGCCGCATATTTTCTAGATTAGCTGCATTTTTTGGTCACTGGCATTAACCGGTTCATGGAGGAGAAAGAAAAGAAAAGAAGAGAACGGGGCAGCTTCTATCAGATGGAATTTCGTTAATGTCCGGTGAACATAGTTCATGGAATGAGGTATGGCCTAATGAAGTTTTTAAACATGCTATAGATATCTGTTAAGTTTGCTACCTAATCTGTACATATCACAAGCACATGGGTCTACTACTTTTTTCCCCTCCAAAAGTCAAGAATTTTTTTCTAGTGGATTACTAAATAATATTTTGTCCATGTACTTCGAAATAAATTTCATAATATTTAATGTTATAATAAATAAACTTGAAGAATACGTTTGCTCACAAAGAAATGACTTCGAATAAATATTATGAAAGTGCAAACCATAGAAAATAGGGGTACCTCTTGCAAAACGGTGGGTAGTGACAAAAATCAAAGTAGGTGATTATATTGTGAACAATGTATCTGTTCATTTAGCTCAGTCATTTGGTACATTTTCTGAATGAACACAAATTTTGCTCTTACCAGTTTAATCTTCCTGACACACTATTAAATAAACTCAATAGTTTATTTATTGCGTTAGTTATTTGACTATCTTAAACAACAAAAAATGAGTTAATTGTTCACCATCCATCCCCGATTGTGAAAATAAATTATCTTCACGAATAGGTGCATCTACGAATATCAATATTATTCTTAGCATTTTGAGCTTTCAGTTCTGTTTGTGCCGCTCACTGCTGCAACAGATAATTTTCACCATAAAGAAGAATGCATGATTATGTCAGAACAATCCGTTACAAGAAAGAAAGTTCCCGTGAAATATTACATAACTCCACAACTTTTTAAAAACTGTAAGGAAAATGACTTGAAAGTATCTGATTTATAGTAATTTGGTCATGATTATTGCGAATCTGTCTTCCGTTCTTTTTCCCCATCACTCTCAGATGTTATCACTCATACACACACATGCGAGTCCTCTTGGCGCTAGACGTAGTGGAACGCAACTGAATTTACCAAAAAAGAATTATAATAATGCAGTTGAAATTACAATTACAACATGAATATTCACATATTATGCACATGTTTTAAATGCTATAATTGTAATTATAGTTTAGGAATTATCTATTTTTCTAATCCAACGAAACACCCAGTGACTCATTCATATAGCTGTGAATGTCACTTCTGTCAAGAGACAATTCGTCAGTGTCGCTGTCTTCATCATCCGAGTATTTGCTAATTTGTGATGACAGGCTCTGAAGTATCATCATGTGTTATTTCTTTCACAAAGTCGTATTCTTGCAGTTTATCTGCGTGTACCACAGTATTCCCAGTGTGTTATCTTGTCAATTTCTTCGTGATTAAGTCGTTCAACTTCAGCCAGTTTAAAAGTATTATTTGTGTTTGCAACATAATTTGAACTCACATTAACTCAGTTGAACTGTACTGGCAGTACAATAAGAGGGGAGGCTCATTACCACATGTCTCATTTCAAATGCAATTTGATCTAACTGATAAACTTTCCCTTGGTTTTTAAACGGTAGAACATTACGAACTATTCATGAACAAACATAATATAGCGGTTTAGGAGTTGCAGTTGCAGCGTTCTACACGCCAGCAGCTCGAATTTAAGAAACACCTTGGCTTATTCGAAGTAATTCGTTTAGCACATCATCTCAAACATTTAAATTTTAGTTCTGAGTAATTGCAAACATACGTACACTATACATGCCAACCAATAATGGTGAACATTACAATGCTTACGTCGCGAAGCGTTATTATAATATAATGGTAATTTATTTGTTTGTATTAGGAAAACTATTTGATCTAAAAGTATGGGATTTTTACGGTTATGTTAGGTACATTAGCCTCTACCTTCAGTGTTTACAACATCTGAATTTCTGTCTTAGCGCAAATAGTATTTATTAGAGATGGATTCAGCTGGCGCTGCTCACACACCACTAGGGGAAGTGCAATACGACAACACCGCAGGACTCCGATTGGTTGCTCACCTAATAGCGTTCAAGCTCGCCTCAGTAGCGTGGATGGTAGTGTGTCTGCCTCACGTTCAAGAGGTCCCGAGTTCGAATCTCGGTCAGGGTGAGTTACTTGTATAAGGTTTTTTCGGGGTTTTCCCTTATCCTAAAAGACGAATTGCGGGTAGCTCTATGGACCCTGGACTAATTTGAGCATCATTTCACCCATTCCACTCATCGCCCAATATGACTTAAAGTTGGAGGACGTAAATTAAAAAAAAAAAAGCGTTCGAGGACAAACCATCCCAATTGAAACACATAATAGGTCTATGTATATAAAATTTATGTAATACATTTCACATAATATAGTCATGTGTAATTTTTATTGAATTTGCTGTTGTACATATTTCTGAAAAAAAAATATGTATATATATTAAAGTTTTGTTTTTAAAAAGTCTTATGTACTGTATTTTATTAACTTTTCATAATAAAAAGAAAGTATCACCCTCAGAAAGAAAGCATAAATATCTTGTAAAACTGTCCGATCTCTTTGTGTCATATATTCGGAAATAATTGCTTATTAGTGAGATAGGTCATGACCAGAGACCAGATTTGTGTGCAAAAGTAAATGCCAAAATATGTATGCACGTATACACTAAAAAGTATAAAATATGCATAAATGATATATAAAATAAAAATGGCATGCTTGATAACTATTCTTTAAAGGTCACCATTTAATTAACGTTTAAAGTGTTAATCATTATTAATTATCAATTTCTTTAATGGTATTATTAATTTATTATTATTATTATTATTATTATTATTATTATTATTATTATTATTATTATTATTATTATTATTATTATTATTATTATTATTATTATTATTATTATTATTATTATTATTATTATTATTATTATTATTATTATTATTATTATTATTATTATTATTATCATTATCATTATCATTATCATTATCATTATCATTATCATTATCATTATCATTATCATTATCATTATCATTATCATTATCATTATCATTATCATTATCATTATCATTATCATTATCATTATCATTATCATTATCATTATCATTATCATTATCATTATCATTATCATTATCATTATCATTATCATTATCATTATCATTATCATTATCATTATTATTATTATTATTATTATTATTATTTTTATTATTATAATTATTGTTGTTGTTGATAGTAAAAGTTAGTATATTTTACTATTACTACTTATTTGTATTGCGTTATTTAAATCTTAAGAAACAGTGAAAGAATATGTTGTATAATGACTCCCACTATATATTATCCAATACTGATGTTTCAATAGGCAAGTAATGTCATTCTGAGATTCTCTGAAGTGAAGCTTCCTATGTCACTAAAGAAGATTCTGTGACGTGAAAAAGGTCTCTCTGCATCACCAGTACATGAGGGAAACTTCAAATCTCTTCTTTAGTGAGTCATTCTTGTACTTCACAGTTTCCCCGGCCAGCTGTTTTGCAATTTCACAAATTGTTTTATAGCCTATATTTTTACCAAAAACTGCAGTCAACTTATCAAAAGCAATTTTTGCAACTCCGTGTGTTTCGAAGGACAGCACTTGTAATTACTGATTCGCTAGATATAACGGTGTTTTAATGAATTATTCCTAAACTGCAGTTTACTTATGATTTGCGTTAGCACTGAAAAGTGACTACATATGTAGGTACGGCAATTTATTTGCTATATCAACTGCGTTGAGCTATCTTTACAGAAGCTTCATCTTGCGGATCTAAACATCAATGAAGTACTTGCCATAGTAAGATGCAGCTTCCAACCATGAACCCACCGTGGTAATGGCCACGCCGTGGCTCAGTGGTTAGACCGTTTGGCTCTCACCAAGGCGGCCCGGGTTCGATCCCAGGTGACCGCAAAGTGAGATTTGTGGTGGACAACACGGCGCTGGGGCGGGTTTTCTCCGGGACCTCCGGTTTCCCCGCCATCTCATTCCACCGGTGCTCCATCTTCATCTCATGCATCATCAGTGTCACCGCCTGCGGTGCCGTATGTAGTAAAAGCAGGCGTTAAACACTACACATTTCACATTTCCACCGTGGTAAAATAGGCTGAGGAGGCAATGCTAAATTTAGAGCCAATTCTCTGAAAATTGAAATTCTAGTAAGTGCTTTAATGAAACAAAGTCGTTCAACTTCTGTATACTGTGATCTGTCTGCTACGCGATGTACTAATTTGGGATGGAGATGGAGAACCTTTAATGCATTTGCTGCTTTTGCAATGTATGGAGCGGCATCTGTAAGAAATAACAAGACACTGTCATATTTTATATCATTTAGTCACAAAGTTCTAGGAAATCATTGAAGAATTTTGCAATTGTATAATACTTTATGCTTTCTAATATTTGAACATTTAACAGGTAAGTTTTACTTCCCGGTTTTATTTGAACTGACTGCTGCACTATATGCACACTGGTGTGCAGCGTCTGTGGTCTCGTCCACCGAAATCCAAATCATTTCATGTTTATCGCTTCTCGAATTTCTCGAATAACTTCCTTGAAACATTCGACACACTTTTTGGGAAGGGTAGATTGGTCAGGCACTATTTTATTAATTTGCTTTTCTAAATAAGTTTTAAGATGAATATTATTTATTTTCGAAAAATGGACGACGGACTTTTGTACTTATAAATGCTGAACACAATTCCTTTGCGAATTAGTCACATGAACCTCCGGCGACGTTGACCTGCTCACTAAATGACTTACAAATTGCTGACGTAAATCAGATTTTCTGGCTGCATTTTGTTTTTGCTTTACAGCGTTCAGATGCTGTACTACTTGGAACTTCTTGTCAGAAGCAATACTTCGTTCACTTGATAAAGAAAGCAGTACTTGTTCTTCCTCACTAAAATTATCTCTTCCGGACTCCGTAACATATTTAATAACACAGACAAACGTTACAATTTTACCGGTGGAGAAGCAAAGCATATTTTCACTCCGCACTCTCATTTCTGAACTGTAATTGCAACCACATTCCGTAGATATATACTTATGTCATACCTCAGGTGATATCACACTATGAAGGAGGACGATAGCTTCTATTGCAACACGAGTAAACAATTAGCTCATACAACGAAATGGCATTACAGTCACTAATTGGTACTTCAAGAAAATAAGGGAAACTGTTGCATGTTTGAACCAACTAGAATTTCTATTTAAGCTAGAAATAGAAAAATGTGAAATTACCTATTAACTTTTAATAAATACAAGCAAAATCAGTGTTTCACAAAATATGCAATTATATGCATTTTAAAACTGCACTAGTGACCTCTTAAAAGTGAGAATGATAAAGAATACTACTAATTCATGCATCTAGGCTATTCAAAATCTCTATGCATTTTGCATACAAATCCGGGCTGGTCTCTTGTGTATTAAATAACTTTTTTGCTCTTATAACGGTTATTTTTGATGTGCACAGTGCCACTAGAAACAAAAAGGAGTTCCGCTAGCGTTTTGTCCTCAGCTTATTAGAGAAGGGAAATGCTTGGAGTTGTAGTGAAAGCAGCGACAGCGTTGACAACACCAGGTTCTTGCATAGAAGCAAAGAATAATGATTAGGTAGGGTTCAACACTCTCTCATGTGGGAGTCAAGTGTCATCGAGAAAACACGGCAACTTAAAAAAAAACTACACTGCTTTCGGTTAAAGCTAAACCACAAACTAGTGGTCATCCCTTTTAAATGTAAATTAAAGTCTCCGCGTTACATACCCGGGGTTGGAGGGGGCTAACTATTTTCTACTCAACAACATAAGCTATTTGACAATACACTTTATAACTCTTCTTATTTATTTTGATAGTTTGTACTCACTCATCTTCTCTCTTCTTTCTTGATATTTGTTACCTCCATCCTGTAGTCCTGGTATCGTTGTTTCCATCAAATCCAAATTTCCAGGATGTGTTGTTGCTAACTTCACTCTAATTCGTGCCACGCGGCAGGCGCCATATGAAGCATAATTTTATTCGTAGTTTCCACAAAATTCATGTTGCTAATTTCTCGCCGTCTTATTCATTTCCTCGGCGGGCGCCATATTACTCAGAAATATCATATAAGTTAAAGCAGTTGCGATAAATGTATAATTTGATTTATATAATCTTGATTGAATTTTACTCGACGGGCTTTCCCAGTCTATCATTACTCGTTGCAGCGACAGTATATCGATGAATCATTTCTTTTTTAATAAAAAGATTCCATTAGTTGCATAAAAATCCTTACTCCTGCACGTCTACTCATCAATAACAAGATTACAGAACACACATCTCCTTATGAAGATTATTGATTTTCCGTTACATGTTATGATATATATATATATTATATATTATATTATAGTTCATAGAGATTCAATTAGCCAACAAGGATCTGTAAAGCATGTACTGCTGATCGATCATTGAATAAAAAAAAAATCCGGGCTCTGGTCATGACGTACTCCCTAATTTTATTACATTGTCGATTTGATTGGATATATCTGATAGAATTCAGACAAAATTCGGAAATTTGAAGTTCTTATTCATCTATCATACAAAACTTTACACTAACTTTAGACTCCGGATCCTGAAGCAGTTGGGAAGGCTTTTCAATGGGATTTTCATTTAAGCGATAATGGATCTTCCTGCTGAAGACACTGACCCTCATTATGGAGGGATCCATCTACGTTCCATTTGTTTGAATGTCCTGGTGAAAACACTCTCCTTGCTCATCGCCAAATGCACCCAAATTATCAGGAAAGAGGTCTGAGTGTGAATGCAGAAAATGCATTTTCAATGACATTCTAAACCCCGAGTTTCTTTAGTTATTTAAATGATCATTGATAAGTGCATCGCTATTTTGTATTTTGTTTATCTCCTACAAACCAATTGCCCGTCTTAGTAGCGTAGATGGTAGCATGTCTGCCTCACGTTCAAGAGGTCCCGAGTTCGAATCTCGGTCAGGGTGAGTTACGTGGATAAGGTTTTTTCCGGGGGTTTCCCTTGTCCTTCAAGATGAATGTCGGGTAACTCTAAGCTCAAAGGACCCTGGACTCATTTGAACATCATTTCACCCAATTCATTCACTGTCCAATATGACTAAACGTTGGAGGACGTAAATTACCAAAAAAGAGCACTTCTTTGAATGACAACCACGCAGAAAGTTCAACGGGATTCAATTTAGATCAAATTGTGAATCCTTAAGCAATTGCCTTATCAGGTGGTACAATGGAAATTCCTTCTTATAAATTGGCTGCAATTATACCAGGAAACAGATCTGTCAGGTATTTCAAACCACCCCCGTATTGTCCATTCCCTTCATAACGTTTTCCATGAGTCTCAGTTTTTATGTAAAGGTGAAAGATACACATTTAAAGGATCCACCAATGATTTGTGTTTTACATTCTGCTTCCCCGGTTCGAATTCTTCTCTCTGGGACCACTCTTTGACTATGTAGTGTTGTTCACTACCTCGACTATCCCACAGGTACAGGAAACAACAAAAGTTTGTGAGTCCACTCTGTAATCTTAGGAGAGATCCAGTACGGTTAAAGTGCCACAAATACACCTGTTATGTTCATTGTATTTAATGGCTTATACAATTGGTGATATAATTTACTGTGTTTCTTTCATACCAACTGCATGGGCCTCAGGAACAGATGAGAGTTCATTGCCATTGTGAATATTGCATTTAAACTAATTTTGGAGGAATCTACAAATAAGCGCTAATCTGCAATACTGTACACAATATTTTGTTTTGATATAAAGCCAATCACATCACAACAAACACAGAGTGAACTGTCTTGCCTAAAATACGGTAATACGTCTCTATTCTTATTTTGAAGAAAGGTATCTTCTTCCTCCCATAAGATGACTCGCTAGATGTTGATGTTATCGTTACACCGTTGTCTGATTCTTTGCGCTCTGTTTCTGAACGTTCTTGCCAATTTGAAGAAGCTACTGGTAGGCACTGGAAGCTACTGGTAGATCATTCCCATGCGGTATTGGTCTGATGGCTGAATGTAAATCGGGATATGGTATTCTCTGTTTATTTTTTGATGAAAACCCTATTATTGGTATGATTTTCTTTCTTACGCTATATCATTGGAACTGCAAATGGCATGTGCCCACTTCTTTCCTTTAGCCATTGAGTCAGTTTTGCGAAACGTTTATTTTGTTCACCGAGTATGCAGCTGAAATGCAGGCGATATGCAGTTTTCGGCAGGGTGGTAATTTGTTTGCTTTGCTAGTTGTGAATTCACAGCAGATGTAACAAAAACTGTCCGGGGAATTAATACATCCATATCTCTGCTTCTTAATTATTATTTAAGCACAACACAGCAAAGTTTAAAATTTCACACTGTATGAAAGATGTATAACTTACCACCATGGCTTCAACATGGATACTAGCTAATACAAATCTAACATCACACTCCTATAAATTCTTTAGGCACGCCTGCAGTCATCCGCTTCACATTAGGTGAGTAGTTGCAGTCAGCTTACGCAAGCAAGCTCGTATAAGTGAAGATGCAGATGGGTTGAGAGTGCACATGCAGCGAAAACCATAAACAGCGATAAGTTCTTTCCCTGACGCGATAAAAAAAAGTTCTGCTTTCAACAACATAATCAGTACATTATTTGTAATAAAATCCATTACTTTCCTTCTTAGTTCCCAAAACCTTGTTTGGTTTTATTATCAATCGAAAAAAAGAACTACTTCTGAAATTATTTCACTAATCTCGTTTTATGACCTGCTATAATTAAGTTTCCCTAATAAAGTAGAACAGCAGAATACGGATTATTTTAATTTATTAAGTTTATAAGCAGGTATTTTATTACTTAAGTCAAATATAGAATTATATGCCTTAGCTTATGTTATAATTAGTTTTACTTACTTTTTCAATATACGACATCCAACGTTAAGTTCATAATGGACAACGAATGAAATAGATGAAATGAGACTCAAATGAGTCCAGGGGCCATGGAGCTTTAAGTTCCTCGGCATTCATCTTTCAGGATACGGGAAAATCCCGGTAAAAACCTTATCCAGATAATCACCCAGACCAAGATTCAAACTCCGGAGCTCTTGAGCACAAGGTAGACCCGCTACCACCTACGCTACATGGGCGAGCTTCTTCATACTAAAGCAGACAATGCTATAACAGTATTCGTTACAAGTTGATACGCAACCACAGTACACATCAGTGCCAATCTTGCTATTATGACATTGCGCAGACCTTCATAATTCATTTAAATAAATACAAATTGTGAGGCTTAGAATCTTTCTTCCATTAGCTCCAATTACGGAATTAAACAGCGTCTCTATAATGCTCCATCAAATCACGACAACCTTATTTTGAAATTTTATGTATTTTATATAGGTATGTATCATAGATTAGTATGTATCACACTTTAACACAGCACTTTAATATGTAATGTTCTGCCCAGTGTGTTAGGGAGTTTTACGCTCATATAAGCCTATATTGGTCATACTGGTTCTTATACCATCGCTGCGTTTATGTTTAGTAAAATGTACAATATAGAAATTTCAAAAGAGGACAAATGGATAGTCAGGTAAGTAGTGCCTTATACTGTAATAAGTAGAGTAAACAAGCGGTTGCAATGTGTTTTATTTTAATTCTTAATCGTTTCAGCTGGTATATAAATGAAGTGTCATCCTAGAAGATTTGGTCTAGGTTAAGTGTCAATAGACTTCTGCTAACCCTTTAGCCTACTTAATGATCTTATCGTCAAATGGTATTTGACGTTTTTACACTTATTCATTACACAGATAAATTTTGCCTCTTTTGAGATTGAGAAGATTGCATTCTGTCTTTCGTCACACTAAGCAAATATAACACTGAATTTATATGTAATTGTTGAATTATTATTTCAATAATATCTACTACATTTTCCAGTCGAATTATTGTGGGCTGTCGTTATTGTCGTTATTGCATTTGGAATTCCAAATGCATAATAATTCTAATTGTTATGAAAGTCTGGAAATTAGGCACAAGGAGAGTGCCTGTTATATAGGTGAAGGAAAAGAGATTCATAATGTTGTTTGAATGCGGAGAAAGCGAGTTTTGAAGAAAACAGTGTATTGTTATGGGCGAATGAAAATTTAGTACAAATAAAATTTTATATGAAAACCAAGAAATATTGGGCAATATTTAATAAAGTAAACACATGTGGAAGTGGATAGATGAAATAGGAAGAACAATAATTCGATTGCATAATGTATAATCTAATAACACTGGTCAACAATGAAAATGTTGAATACATAATTTCTGCTGATTCTTACGTATTTATATGTGCCAAATAAAAAAATCAGGTTAGAAATGCTCCATCATCCACCAATTTTTTGTAATATTAAAAAAACTGTTATGAGTATTAACATACGGCAGTAAATGGGCTGATTAAAAGAAAGTAGTTTTTTCTTATGTCAACAAATACGGCAACAGATGACATATGCTTTAGGTGATTGTTGTCTGTGACTTCGGGAATGACAATGTCCAACAATGAGCCTCTCCAAAAATATGCTTATATCCTCCAGGTGAATGTTTACTCCAACAGCAGACGATGAAGGTTTGTTGCAGATACAAACTATCCTGCATAGTTGCCAAAAGAGTGGAAGCTAATAGAAGCTAATCCTGTGTGTTCTCAGCTGTAAATTAACAAGTGTAGTGTTTCTAATAGTGTGTTTTCTTAAGCATTGGGAATTAGGAGGATAAATGTCTCGCAAATGTATAAATGATAAAAACAATTTTTATTACATTTGTGATGAGCTCACTTTAAAAGCACAGAGGTGAAATTTGACTTCTCGAATTAAAAAAGTGTATGAGTGTTATTTTGACAGTAAAATTGATGAGAGTAAGTTTTGGGCTCCAGAAATCTGTTGTGCCAAATGTACAACACTATTAACCAGCTGGTTAAAAGGGAACTGTCATGCCTTTTGTAGTTCCTATGATATGGTGCGAATCTAAGGATCATATAACAGACTGCCACTTCTGCTTGACAAATATATCTGGTATAAGTTCCAAATCCAAACACACTGTTAAATATCCATCTTTGGAATCAGCAGTTTGACCAGTGTCTCATGGGTCAGGCCTTCCCATACCAACTCCACCAGATGGCAGTAATGTGACTGAAGATTTTGAAAGTGTTGATGACATTAGTCAATTACAACAAAATGACCCTGATTTTGTGGAAGGAGTTACCATAAACGAGCCGCATTTATTAACCAAGGAGGATCTAAGTGATTTGGTTCGTGATCTCGGGTTATCTAAAAGTAAAGCCGAGTTACTTCAAGATTGAAAGGCTGACATCTGCTGCAGGATGGCACCAAAATAACTTCTTTTCATTGATGCCAAAAGGAATTTGAGCACTTATTTTCTAAACAGGAGGGCCTGTAATATTGATTCTTTGATGAAGACCCTGGATGTTCAACATAAGCCTGAAGATTGGCGCTTGTTCATTGACTCTTCCAAAACAAGCTTGAAAAGAGTCTTGCAGCATAATGGAAACAAGTTTCCATTCATTCCTATAACCCATGCAGTTGGTATGAAGGAGAGTTATGTGAACATGCAACTCTTGCTATGCAGTATCCGATATGATAACTACTCATGGCAGATATGTTAACATTTTAAAGTAATAGCTATCTTACTTGGATTACAACTTGGTTATAACAAATTTTCCTGTTGTGTATGTGGGATAGTAGAGACAAAAGCAATCATGTTAAAAAACGTTGGCCAGTCATTCAACCTAGGACAGTCAAATGTTCACCAACCACTTGTAATTGCTGAAAAAATCATATTACCTCCATTACACATCAAACTAGGTTGGTTTAAGAACTTTATGAAAGCAACGGATCGTGATGGAAGTGCATTTCTGTTCCTGAAAACTAGTTTCCAAAGATCAATATGCAAAAATAAAAGCGGGAATATTTGTTGGCCCTCATATTAGACAAGTTATGAACCATTCGCAGTTTGAAAGCCTTTTAAATACATAAGAACGAACTGCATGGTTCTCTTTCAAAAACATTGTCATAAGTTTTCTTGGAAACCACAGATCTGAACTTTATGCAAGAACTTATCAGTGAGCTGATTGAGAACTACAAGGTCATGGGATGTAATATGTCCTTGAAAACGCACATGTTGAACTCCCATCTTGACTTCTTTCCTGGGAACCTCGGCACTGTCAGTGACAAACATGGCGAGCGTTTCCATCAGGACATTGCTGAAATGGAAAGATGCTACCAGGGAAAATAGACTCCAAATATGTTGGCAGACTACTGCTGGATACTCAAGAGAGATGTTCCTCAAGTAAAGTAGAGTTGAAAGTCTAATTCACATACATTTTAGGTATGTAAAAGGCACTCAAGCTAAGGTGTTACACATATTAACTCTATAATTACAAGAAATCTTGTTAATGCAATTACTCAAAAACTATGGGTGATGGAGAAGTTCTGCAAAAAGATTTGTGATCACCAAAATGCAGTAAGAATCACCCTTGGTACTTCTTGTAACTTTAAACAACTTAAATTTAATTGACCAGTGAAAGAATAACTTCTCAATTAAACACTGACCAGCATCAAGTTCAGTGAACTTCCTAAACACATATAATTGTACTTTAATATTTAAGTTAATTGATGGAAATTAATCATTTATTTACAGTAGCTGTATACAGGCTAGTGTTTAGGATTGATAGAGTCAACGTGAAAAATTCAGTGCCACAGCCGGGATTTGAACCACGGATCTCCTGGAGAATTTAATGTCATGACAGCAAGTTGGCCATGGTAGCTCAATGGGTAAGAGCGACTGGACGAAAATCAGGAGATCCGTGGTTCAAATCCCGGCCAAGGCATTGAATTTTTCATGTTGACTCTATCAATTATACTTTAATAATTTAGCACCATTATCAATTAGGTATGCTTTTAGATACATTGAGTAATTTTCAGCTTATTTAAGACAGTATCATATGATTTTATTTTTATACAGGTAATTTCACATAGAGTTTATATTTAAGAAAAAAAATTCTCCTTAGAGTTACCATTTTTTCTTTTATGTGCCAGATGAAAAACATGGGAAGAAGATAGTTCTCAGTTGAGTTGGAAGTATAAACACAACAATCATGTCAGATGACAGTTCATGTGTAAGTGAAGTTACTACAGCTCTAAGTCGCTTCAGAATGCAGAAAACTTCAAAAGAAGGAACACCTTCCAGTGATAGAACAACACTGGACTCTCCAGGCACACCTGGTGGCGACTCCCCTGATAGTCCAATTGTGAATTCAATTAAGTAAGACCATAATGTTTATTAAACACAGGTGATCTATTTGTGATAAGTATAGTTTTAACTAAAACAGAAGTTATTATTTTTCTTGTAATCTAAAACCTCTTGCTGGTTTTATGTCTAATATTTTGTTTTTCTTAAATTACTGTGCCAACAAATTATAAATTTGTGTTCAGGTCTATTCTGTCTTTCATCTACAGATATGGTTAGAAGCTCTTTTGGGAATTATTTATTAAGAATGAATGTATGCATGAATACTTTTCAAAATCATTGTATTGAACAAATGCTTTCCAAGTATAGGTAATATACAAACCAGGTGGTGTAGTCATTAGTGACTTTTTTTTTTTTTTCAAATTTGGATTGCAGTACATTTTGCACAGTTAATTGCTCTGCAGTTTTCAACCATATTTTAAAAAGCTCTATATCTGAAACGGTTCAAAATATTTTGTACTATTTTTTTGTTGAAAAAATAATTTCTGATTAAATTATATCTTCTGTTTGGAATTGTGTCCATGAGAGGATTATGGATTAAGTTGTTTCATTGCAGTAGGAAGGGATCCTCATTCATTCTAAGGTTTGTTTCAAATAACCTTGCTCTGCTGAGGTGTATCTCTCCAGGTTTTTCTCTTTCAGCACCATAGGCGGTGCAATGTATGACAAATCCAGTTCAAAGCAAGGTCAGCAATAAAAGTTATATAAACAAACATGTCACCAATACCGATAAATGCACCTGCTATCATCACTCATCCCGAGAGGTAGGTTTGAAGCAAAGGATCCTCTTTATTTTGTTTAAGAATTAACATGTATTCCAGATAAATTAACTCTGTTACATAATACATTTAATTCATACGGTTATGAAAATATAAGTTTGACAATTCTCTTTGAACATATTAGGATATACCATCATGTTAAATATTGAACTCGTTTTTACCGCACAACAGTCTATACCATGACAGCAATCAGTGAGAGGTGATTAAGTCATGTGAGCGGTAAGAGATACGGGGCAAGATTATTCGAAACAAGGATTAGTTATGATGCTCAGTGTTACATTTAGGTGGGCTTTTGGGTCAAATCAAGGAATGTATGCGTAAGTGAAATGCTAGTATTGAATGAAAGCTACTGTGTATCTTACAGTTAACATAACTAATAAGATGATTAAATATGATGTTTTTTTTATTCAAAAAGGTCTCTTATAAAATACCTACAGAATAAAAAATTTCTTGTATAAACTAAACTCCTCCAAACGCGTATATAAAAATTTTCTTACTAATAATTGCATTCAAATACGTACATACGTGCACAAGAAGGTGTTAAGTTACTTTTTCTTTGGCCGAATGGATGGCTGCATTGATTTATGTTTGTTGTGGTTGAGGAACTACCCTTCATGCACCAACAGTAGTCTGCTATGATCACAATGTTCCACTGACCCCTAATATGTTCTCTCATTCTCCGTGATTTCTTGATGTAGTCTTTCATCATGTTCATCAGTGAGGGATCCCACATTATCAGCAAAATAATCTAGATGAAAGTATAAGAATCTCAGAAACTATTTGTAGTTGGTTTACTAATACTCGTCACTTACTTGTTTATATTTATGAGAGACTCGCCATTCGCTGAATGCCTTTGAAACTAGTCTCTCATAAATATAAACAAGTTAGTGACGAGTATTAATAAACCAACTGCAGTTTCTGAGATTAATTTTGACGTCACTGTTACTAAATTTCTCCAAACACATATAAGAAATGAAGCTTTAAACACCTCTTACACCCAAGAGCTTGTAGCTTATGTAGCATATTCTCTCACTTTCTACTCGGGCAGCCAGCCAGGCGAAAAGATGATTAGATACCTGGCTGGCTGCCCGAGAAGAAAGTGAATATATTCATCGCCAGGAAAGCTTCAGGTCTTATTTTATGTAGCATATTTTTCACAATTTCTTTATATTGCGAATCGTATATATTTCCAAGAAGCTTATTGACTACCTCTTTGAAAGCATACCCTGCTTGCAGTTCTCTTATTCAAAAATGCACTATCCTTCATTAGCTGTCTTATCTGAGATCCATCAAATATACCCTCTTTTTAACTTAGCTTCAGAGGTCACAGAAAATTTACTGTTCAGGTATTTGATACACAAACCATTCTGGGTCCAGTGCTTTCACCAATTGTTTCATAATACCTAATTTTATGTGCTTCCATTTCTACTTACAGGGGAATTACCTAAACTAGATTTGCCCCTATAAATGTATAATGGTGATTGAAATTCTTTGGATTTGCTTCCATTTCTACCTTCAAGGGAATTTACCTCAACTTGATAGACCCCATTTCTTTCTACTTTCTATTCTAAATCAAAGTGTCTCTCACTGTAGACAAACTCTTGTATTGTCCTCGCAACACCTCTTCTTCCTGTGTGGCATGCTTGTATATCACTAACAGCTTTTCATTATTTTGTCTACAAAAAGGTGTCTGCGTGAAAATCATGGTTCATAGTATAACATGAACTAACAATGTTATAAGCATGAAAATACAACACCCAAATCCACCAATAACTCAGCTGAATATTGGAATCAGTCTGTTTATATTTACTGCACATTTTGATTAATTTTTTACTCAAATGCCTGTAAACTTGGAAGTTATTTTTGTAATATGCAGTACTTCTACTGGTGGATAATTTTCTAATAGCGAGTTAAACACATTAAATATCGTTATCTGCCAGTTTTTAATGGTTTCCTGCTTTTGTCTTGGAATAGTTGGTTGATACATGCACCTTCATCTGTTATTAGAACTCAAACACTAGCGATTAAATTGCAAAATTTTACATAAGCTTTGCATATGTGAGGTAGCATAGTTTGAATGACTACTTGGTTATCATATTTCCTATGTTATGCAAAGTGTTGATTAGATGCTCAGATAGCACCTTGGAAATTCATTGGTACATTTCTCTTATATAGAAGACAATGGCAATTATGCATACAGTTGGTAATTCACAAGCAAGATATTTTCAAAATTAGTGCAATAATAATAATAATAATAATAATAATAATAATAATAATAATAATAATAATAATAATAATAATAATAATAATAATAATAATAATAATAATAATAATAATAATAATAATAATAACAATAATAATAATAATAATAATTTTATTGTTATTGAGCTTTACAGCAATAGACGTCAAGAAGATACAATACAAATTATTACACTATAATACAGAGAATGTACAAGAGAAAGTATAGTATTGTACAAAGTCAACGTTATGATCTCTACTGTACAGGTGTCTCAAAAGTTCCCACTATATACATATGCAGAGTAACATAGATAAATGAATCAGTCAACAAGTGGTTATAGTGAGGGTGCTTACATCTCAAAGTACTCCTGTAATGAATAAAAAGGTGTGGCAGTAAGCCAGTCATACAATTTCTGCTTGAACGCTGTTGCGGGATTATGTTTTAGTGTTATTGGTAGTTTATTATACATTTTAGAGCCTAGCACTTCAAAGCTTTTCTGAGTTGTCGTCAGTCTGCATTATGGAATATCTATATCTTGACGAGATCTAGTACTATAGGTGTGTACATCTAGTCTATTTTGTAGCTCTGGTAAGCGGTTCTTTATATATAACAGTACGGTGTATATATATATATACATTTATTACTGTCATTATTTTCAGTTTAATGAACAGTGGTTTGCAATGGGCCAGCTTTGTTACATCGCACATTATTCAAATTATCTTTTTCTGTAACAAAAGTATGTCCGACACTTGTGAGCTGTTGCCCCAAAGTAATATACCATATGCAATAATGCTATGAAAAATTGCAAAATATGCTGATCGAATGTAAGCTTCCGGAACATGCCTTTTTAAGTTTCGAATAAGGTGTAGGACTCTGGAGAGTTTTGACTTAATGTGGTTAATATGTGGAGCCCAGGATAATTTGCTGTCTATTACGACTCCTAAGAATTTAACATAATCTGAGATCCTACTTGTTACTGCTCTGTTGCTAAAAAGCATGTGTTGTGTTTTGTTCTGATTAAGTAAGAAGCCATTTGCTCTAAACCATGTATCAGCTTTGGTCAGTGTATTTACTACTGTTGATGTAAGTGACTGAAGGTCTGTGCTCATATTAAAAAATGTACTATCGTCAGAGTATAGGATAGAGTGTGTCATCACAAATGATGGTAGATCATTGATCATTAATAAAAAAAGTAGAGGTCCAAGAATCGAACCCTGTGGGACACCGTGTTTTATTTCAGCTATTTTTGATTTCTCGCTTCCTACACAAACCACCTGTTTTCGATTTCCTAGGTACGAGCTGAGAAGGTCGATAGCGGGGCTTTTTATCCCATATAAAGTTAACTTACTAAGAAGATAGGTGTGGTCTACACAGTCGAAATCTTACTTAGGTCACAGAATGTGGCCTGTGCATAACTTTTATTTTCGAGGGCTGTAAGTACTTTCTATATTAGTGCAACTATGGCATCAATGGTAGATTTCTCTTTTCTGAAACCATACTGTGATTCCGTAATTATGTTAATCGATTCGAGATACTTGTATAACTGGGCATACATGACTCACTCGATCACTTTTGAAAATATGGGAACCAGGGATATGGGTCGATAACTGGCCGAAAGATTTCTGTCCCCTTTTTTGTAAATTGGAATTACTCTGGACACTTTTAATACATCTGGGAATATTCCCTCGACAAGGCATTTGTTTACACAGAAGGTAAGTGGGTCCAGAATGCAATCTATAACCTGTTTTAGGATGTTACTTGATAAACCATAGACATCAGTGCTACCCGATGGCTTGAGTTTCTGCACTATGCTTAATATGATTTGTGGAGTTACTTCTGAAAATACAAAATCATAGCTGTTATTATCTTTTATTGAGTCTGTTGCGGTTTCATTAGGACCACAATGTTATCTCTAATTTCCTCCACAGATTTTACAAAGAACTCATTAAACTCGTCAGGGGTTATATTTATGGCGTCATTTTTGCGATCTTTAGCTACCGAATTGATCAAACTCCATGCTTTTTTACATTTATTGCTTGACGATTCAATGCTTCTAAAATTATGAAGCCTTTTAGCTTCGTTTAAAGCAGCTTTATATATAGTTCTTGCATTCACATAAAAGTACTTCGCGGATTCCGTTTTTTCTTTTCTAAACAGATCTAGGTACAACAATGTTTTGTTTTTCATTTCTGCCAGTTGTGGTGTGTACCAACCGCTTACGTTATTTTTTGTGGCTTTCATTCTAATTGCATTGCTGTTTATAGTACATTTGTGTTCTGGAATACATAGTTCAAACGTATTTATGAAAGCTGTAAAAAATCTATCAAAGAGCTCTTCCGCTGTTAGTACAATGGGGAGTTGCGAGTTACATATTTTCAACCATTGCATACTACATAAGGACATTCTAAAGTTTAAAATGTTACTGTTATGGGCCTAGATATAACAATTTTCTTCGTCCCTGCTGCCAATTGATCACCTGATTTGATGTTTTTTATTGTGAGCCAGACTGAATCATGATCAGAGTAAGGAAAAGCTACTGTGTCACATGTTAAACGAGTTTGATTAATATTTGTAAATTTGTTGTCTAAGCAAGCCGAAACTCTTGTAGGTTTATTATTAGTGCATTTGAAGTTAACCTGCCTAAGAAGATTTTTGAAGTCGTTTACAGTTTGTTTGTTAGTTGTTACATCAAAATCTGAGCTTACATCTCCACCAATTACTATGTTAAAGTGCATTCATTGAGGTTTTAAGAGAAAATTAAAGAGCTCCTCAAGTTTTAATCTTAATCAATATCTTTAATCAATATCTTAACAGTTAGTATATATCCTTTATCTTAAGCAGTGAGTGCTTATGTTCTACTGTAAAATGTGCACTTTGTATTTACATTGCCATAAGAGTATGTGCTTGGGTTTGTGGCAAGCAAAAGTACCTGGTTTTGTGTACGTCAAAGAGGATTCTGGTTTGAAATGGACAGTAAATCTGTATATAGTGAATTTTTTTCTATAAAGACATAGTAAAATTCATCCCAATAGTTTTATCACATACTGAATGAATGAAAACTTGCACTTATACAAGTACTTGAACCTACAACAAAACATGTAATGAAAATATCTGCAAATCTGTCAGAAATTAAAATGTATACATTTTCACTAACTTTTATTATATGCTATATAGTATAGCAACGCAAAGAAAATCCCTGTAAGGAATGTGCATGGGACAAGGACAGCGAATGTGTGTGGCAGAGAACGCTTGCTATACAAGGAGCAGACCGTTAAAAAAACATGCGCCCTACTCACTCTGTACATTAAAGCCGAGAAGATTCATTCACAAAAGTAGAAGCCATCAGAATGTTTTTGAATGGTCTGTAACTGTACTGACATGGGATGTCATAAACCTGTCCAGGGAGGGTGTGGGGACCTTCGGCCACCCCCCTGCGTCTCGTCCCTCGGAGACTTTCTCTCCTGTGGAGGAGTATACTAGGTGTGTGTGTGTGTGTGTATAATTTATTTATTTATTTGTTACAGCTATAGAAGTTTACCTCAAAGATAAAGCAGATAGAAAAATCAGTTTGTTTTAGGATAGTTTGTAGAAGCTACATAAAAATAAGTGGCAGTGTGTAGAGAAAGTCTGATGAATTTAAAATATTAAAATTGGTTTCCTTTCCTTTGCTTTCTTTCTTCCTAGGTCAAAGAAAAGGACAGTGAATACATTGAGATTAGGAACAGGCCTTACAATCCTAATGAAACTGCTCGAAGAATGTTATTTCCATACTATAATTTTGTAAGAAGGTTAGTTAGGTGTATTTTCTAAGCTTATTGTTAGCAGAATTGTTTTGTTGTCAATTAGTTTTATATGAAGTTTAAAAAGTTTGATGTGTTGCATTCACATGACTTTCTCTACTCTAGTATAAACTATTCTTACAAATGCTTATTCCTCCATCTACCTTAGGCCATGCCTTGGTCAAGTGGTTAGACTGCTCGGCTCTCATCAATGCAGCCTGGGTTCAGTCCCAGGTGACTGCATAGTGAGATTTGTGGTGGGCAACACAGCGCTGGGGCGGGTTTCCTATGGGGTCTCTGATTTTGCCTGCCATCTCATTCTACCGGTTCTCCATCTTAATTTCATGTATCATCAGTGCCACCACCTGCAGTGCCACATGTAGTAAAAGCAGTCATTAAACACTACATTCATTCTCCATCTAGTTTACGTTAACTGAGATAAACATTTGCAGAAATCACTGTATTACTGATTTTCTTGTACTTGAAAGGTGAATATGGGAATGCAGTAGGTTTTAAGTGATAGTCTAATTATTAATTTATAGATGTGTAATACGATTCATCTATAAATTAATAATTATTTCGCTTCACTGTGGTGTTCCAATACAGTTAAATCTTGATAGTCTAATGTTTTAACAAAACTCCGCTATGTGATGCTTTTGAAATTGTTGTTTTTGCATGGCCAAGAGATAAAGAATGATGTTCTGTTTGTCACCCAGCTAAACAGGACATATGGGAGCATTTTCAGAAAATTCAATATTACATTTCTTTTGTCATGAAACTATTTTAAACATATGGTATTTTAATCAAAATTGTTAGCCATTTTTCAGAAAATCAAAATTTTAGAAAAATGTGTCATGTCTGAGATGAGGGAATTTTCTTGAAAATCTTTGTTGTACCCTTGCAAGCTGTTGAACTTCAATATCTTGTTTGTTATTTAAACAACTTTTTGTTTTTGAGTTATACTGTTCACATACACAAACCTTTTGCAAAATATTTTTATTCAGGGGACCTCCAAATATATGTTTCTTCTAAAATAATTATATCAAATTCTTAGGTGGTATCAATACTAAAACTGATATTGGTGTCATTCATTTACTTCTTAAAAATGGAAAAAGGATTACTGGGTAATACCGTAATGAATTACTAGCCTGATTAGCCCATGGGACACACTGTCCTGTTTGTGGAGAAGAAAGTGCTGTTCCACAGTGACAGTGCTCCAACACATTCCTCTGATGTTGCTGACGTACAATGTGAATTGCTGCTGCATGCTACATATTCGTCTGATGGCTTCCGGCAATTTCTTCTTGTTTCCAGGCGTGAAGAAATGGTTCTTGGGAACAAAATTTAAATCAAATGAGGTCACTATCAAGACAGAAGTGTATTTTAGAGAGGTTAAAAAAATGACAAACATTGGGAGAAGTGCACATATCTAAAAGTGGATTATGTTGAGAAATAAATAATTTGTTTCCAATAATCCAATTTAAAGTTTTCAAAATAATTTTGTTTGAATAAATTAGTGTCTTCATTCCTAACACAACACTTATTGAATTACCTTTGTATATATGCTAACTGCACTTTGGATTTGGACCTATAAGTTTCAGAGTTAATCAAGTCCTTCTGTTTCCCTCTAGAAGTACCCTTTTTATAGTTACCAGATGTGTGTGTTACCTGATAAGTTATATTTCAAACATTCAAAAGAGAAGGACAAAATAATTGCAACCACATGCAGCAATTATGTTCATTGCATGCTGTATTCTTAAAGTACGTCTTAAACAAGATATGCTTTTAGGTTGAAGACCATTACAACTCCTGTTACTTCCACATCAAATACTTCAAATTTCAAGATTCCAATAGTGGGTTATGAGATTATGGAAGAAAGAGCACGTTTTACGGTAAGAAAAAAGTCATACCAATTTATAAGTATTAAAATTTTAAGCATTATAACTTCTATAAATTATTATTATTATTATTATTATTATTATTATTATTATTATTATTATTATTATTATTATTATTATTATTATTATTATTATTATTATTATTATTATTATTATTATTATTATTATTATTATTATTATTATTATTATCATCATTATTATCATCATTATCATTATCATTATTATTGTTGTTGTTGTGTTGCTCTTGTTATCTTCGCCATCATCATCATGACAAAAACTTGTGTTCAGTCAAGGGTTAATGTTGAAAAACGTTAAAAGAGGGCAGTTCATTGTTGCTGAGCATTCATTCAAAAGCATAGTGCGAGGATTGTGAAACTCAAGACTGACTTTTTGGTAGACTTATTTAAACTCTGAACGGTAGAATCAGAATTTAAAAATTTAATACCATAGCTGGGATTAGAACCATGGATCTTCTGCCATATACACTTTGTAATTCAAATGGTGGCTGTGATATTTATTTTTTCAGATCTGATTCTAACTTTCAAAGTTTGTCTACATGTAGTTTGTGTTAAAACATTCAGTTTTTATTGATTGCTCTTATAAATGGAAATTATAATCTGAACTCAAATCTTTTTGTATCCATAATCATGATTTTCTTCACTAGATGCTAAAAGTCATGATTCTTGATTCCTTTTGGTGGGATTACTTGCATACACTTTTTAGAAATCTTTTTACAGAGGTTACAAAGGATGAAGAAAATGTGTATTGGAATCTTAAACAAAAGCCTATTTAGGAATTCATTAGTCTAAAAAATTTTTAGACTAGCAATATCCACACCTCTACTTATGTTATTGTGTTAAATGTGGGACTCTTTTCTGTCTGTCACATACTTCTTGCTTCCTTTGCTTCCCTCTTTCTCTCCTTGTATTTTCTTTCCTTCCTACCTCCTCCCTCCCTCCCTCCCTCCCTCCCTCCCTCTCTCCCTCCCTTAATTCCTTCCTGTTGCTGTAACTTACACTCTTTCTCCCTCTTTTTGTTCTCTTTGCAGTATAAATGGCATGTATTATACAAACTGGCAGTTAAATTAATTTTGGGGGGCTTTAATACAAATTAAAATGTAAATAAAAGGTTTAACAGCATGCAAACTTATGATTTCTGTCTGTTACACTATCCTATTGTATCTTGTGCTAACCAGATTAAATATTTGAACATTGGAAATTAAAAATTGGCATAACGTCTTAACATGTTAGTTTATTATACTCCCAGGAGGAATTATCCCCCTAAACTTCCATAATATATATATTTTTTTAAAAAATCTGATTAACAAGCAAGATATTTCAGTATTTTGTTTTGCATGCCATTATAAATATTCTAAAAGCACTTGGTTTTATAGATAGTCTGTTTTTTAAGTTGGACCTAATGTATGCTACATACTTAGTTTTATAACAATAGAATGGTCCATTCTTACAGAAAAAGAACACTTAACACACATTTTTCCTTCAATGTAGCCCATCAATTGAGGGAGTTAATGTAAAAAGAACACATGGGTGAAAACATTTTTAAAGAAAAAAGAAGTGAAATATTTGACTTTATTTTCCCTTTGTTTATTTCATTTTATTAGCCTCGTGTTTGTTATTTAGAATATTTTATTGAATTATGAATAATTTATGAAAAACGTTTAAATAGCTAATAAATTAAATAAATAAGAACTTTGAAATAAATGTCCCTTTTTACACAGACATTATATTTGATGTTAACATTCAATAAACAATACTTGTATACAGTGCTTTAATTTAAACATGATCCAATTTTAATATAGAAGATTGAGTGTGGACAAATTATATGGCTACAATAGGTCAGCACTATCAGAGAATAACATTTTCTTTTCAGTCTTGATTTATCAACATTATCATAGGATAATACTAGGCCCTACCTCATTTACTGTCCAGTTTGGATTTATCATCCCCACAATAAATGCAATGTTACCTCGAGACAAAAATTTATACAGGTTCTTACATCCTGCATTTTCTTTTGGTTGATGTCCAAGAAGCAGCCTTTTCTGTGATGAATGCAAGTGAATGCAAGTTGGAAGTGAAGATTTAAGGACACAAAACAGGAACACCCCTCATTATTTTTATGATCAATACTTCATTATTATGGATGGAAGTTTATTTCTGGATATGGGTTTGCCAAAAAGAATGGAGATAAAAACATTCCATTCTCACTGTAGATTCCACATCCGTTGTAACTTCAAATGAAGAAGGGTTTCTGCGCCATTGCAGTAAGATAGGCTTGACATTCACAATCACTTCTTTTTGGTTAATCCACTGTCTGATAAGTCCAAAGGTCCTTACCACATTGTAAGAAGCTGTGACACGAACTGGGAAAAGTTATCTCAGAATATCCACATTATACATTATTGCAAACTACAGCAAACTGTAGTTTTGGTTCTGTGCTTCAGTTGTATTTGCATCAGAATACTATTATAGATACATTAGGAAGCTTCTTTAACTGTTTCTACAGTAATACAAAAATAAAACTACTGATTTGGATTCTTTATTCCATATACTCAGTAAAAAAACAGTTAAAAGTTATAATTGAAAATATGAATGTTAAAATAGTAAAGCCAAAACATTATTTTATGGAATTGAATGTTTACTTTTATTTCAGGAATACAAAATTTTGAAAGTAATCAAATTCTGTCATTAAATATGAAGGACCTTCTTTAGAATTTTTGAAGTAGTTATCATGTAACTCCTTTCTTTTATTCACTCATCTCTTGTGAAGATCATACATTGGACGACATGGATCATGGGGTTCTATGTTAATTGTTTTTACTGTCCTCACAAAAGTCACATGCATGTTTTAGACTTACAGGCAAATTATTGAAATTTTGATTTTGTACATTTCCAAATACAGTAAAACCTTGTTAACAGTAAGCCTTGTTATCTCTTTAACCTAGACCAGTTTTGGAAAGAAAAAAAAAGTTTAACTTAGTAAATGAAGACTTGTTTTACAGACGATAAATTGGTGTTCATTGCACTTACCCCACCTGCTTGGGACCAGGCTGGAAAAGACAACACAACACAAGTTATGGCCGGGTGTGTGTGACTTGCCAGAAAACAAGATTGAAGAAGAACAAATAAGATTTTATATACATTTTTAAAAATATTGATGGTTCTGATGTTGAATACATTGACAATGACGGAGGTTATAAACTGATAACATTGGATGGCATTATTGCATCATGCTGTGTTGCTGAAAATGAAAACAGAGTATTCAGATTCAGACAGTGTTGATGAACCAGTTGTGGTTATGACCCACCACAAGTAGTAGCAAACATAGAGAAATTATGCTTTATTTCAAGAGTCAAGCCAAAAGAACTTCTAATGTTAAAGTGGTTGCGAGTTCGCATTGTTCGTAAGCGATACACTAAACTGAGACAGCAGAAGCTTCTTTACTACCTACTGGTTTGTAGCTATATTGTGTACAGTGCGAATACATAGGTTATTACAGTAAGTAAGTTACAGTACATACAGGTATGTGTTTGTAGGTAGAAGTGTACTGATAGTAATTTCTTAACTCCAATAAAAATATTTTGGTGATGTAATGTTTTTATCATTTTTCCGTCATTCTCTAGATAACCCAGATTTTTGTTAACTTGGATCTGCCCTGGTCCCAGTTGATCCAGGTAAACAAGGATTTACTGTACCTGCCAGTTTTTTCTTGAAAATGTTTGAAACATACAATTTATTAATATTTAGCTTGGGATTGTTGAAGTACATCAAATTACTTCTTTCTCTGTACTTTCTTCATGTGATATATTTAGATATTCACCAATTAAGATGATAACGTCATTGGACACATTTCTTGGACAGTTTGAGTAAGCATTAATTTAATAAAAACTTATTTTGAATTATATACAGGTATTTTGCACATACTTGGATTAAGCTCAAAATAATTGCCAAAAGCCTGCCTTTTATTTTCTCCCTCAGTTAGATTGTATGAACAAGGTGTGTTATCTTGGTTTCATAGGATAGTATTTTCTTCTTTTGCTGACAAATTCCATACATCTTACAAAGTATGAATCCTGGAGGTCTTTTGAATGACCACTATTAAATGAAGATACAATTCCAACTGTTCTCTTTCTCATAACCTTAAATTATGCAACACAGAAATTGATTTGTAGGTTTTGTCAGCCACTTTTTTCCCAGAAGAACGGAGCATGTTTTATTTCTACTTCCTCGTGATGTTTATTCTTATTCTTTTGAAAGATCTTCCATATTTTCCTTCTTTCTGTACAACAGCAGTAGCAGCAGCGTCAGTGACACTTTCATAACTTTAATTATCATTACTCTCACTCATTTTACTTGCAACAAACACTACACGAATTGACCAACTTACAGCTTGCCAGCTGTATAAGAACACCAAGAAAGAAACAGCTGTTTGCACAGCTAACTTTAAACACATATAGCAGTATCAACTTTCAACATATCCTGCTGAATCTTTCACTGTTACTAACCAGAAAAAAGGTGGACAACCCAATGTATTCTGCATAAAGAGATTCCTTAGGTGTGTATACCCTTTTTGTCTCAACCACCTAAATTATCAGTTATTATTCATGGATCCAAATTGAAAATTATTGAAAACAGTTTTATTATATGTGTATATTTTATACAAGGTAGCAAAGCTGAATTAATGCAATGGATTCCATTTAGAACAATGTCTTGACTGTGAGGAGGGATGCTTATTGAAAATCAACATTCCTGTTTGTACATTTCTCTGCTTTAATGTTTAATTTGATTAGCTAATTGTTAATGTATTTCTTTACAGGTGTACAAACTGCGAATTGAAAATTGTATCTCAGGAGATTGTTGGTTTGTCTTCCGTAGGTACACAGATTTTGTAAGATTATTTTCAAAGGTGAGTCGAAGTTTTGTATTGAAGTATAAAACTCTGCTTAACAGCTATTTTTACAACTAGAGCTTAAAGCTTAACTTTAGGAGTGGCTCGTTTATTGGATCATGCTAAATGAACCATGACGGATTTATGTGTTAAGGCTGAAATTGTGTACTTGAATTTTTCTACTAAGTTTGTATTGAAATACAATGCAGAACATTGAGATAGATCAGGAACAATATTTGCTTTGTTGTTGTAGTTGCTGATTGTGGTCTGTTTTTTATTCTTGTTTAACAAATAATTTTTTATTGAAACTAGATTTGTGTTTTAAGTGAAAGTAAAACTAATTCTGATTGTTTGAAAGCATTCTCAAGGCTATAGAGCTGGCAAAGATAAATTAGGTGGGCTGTGTAACAGGAGTAATGTTGTTTTAAGAAATGGTGCAAGAGTAAACATTGGAAAATATATGAAGCTCTAATTTGAAGAGATCTTAAGTGAAAAATTGAAGTCCCATAAATGTTCTAAATTTAAGTATCTATGTAAAGGAACTGGATATCATTAAATATTTGAATTTGAAAACCTGTCCCTAAAGGAATTCTGATTGGTACAAGCCAGAACCAAAATGTCAGATAAGAGAATCACCAGAAAAGTTATTTTTCCCTGAAACTGATTATGATGATAGCTTGAGAAATGTTCATTGGCATAACGAACTCCTTATGAACCACTAATGATAATCAAATTGATAAGGAATTTGTTGTAAAAGATAATTTAGATTTTCCAAACAAGTAAAGTGTAAGTTTGCAACTATAAAGGAAGAAAACTGTTAACTGCAAATTTATGGAGCAAGGTATGTATCAGTTCCTCCGAAAACTTGGCTCACATAAAATAAGTGCAAACTCTTTACTGGATTTTCAAACTTCATTCCACATTCCATTTGATGTTTTGATATTATCTACATTACATGTGGGACTGCTCCATGCATCATGTTTGTGACTTGAGTGTAGTGCAAGTTTGTATGTTACAGGCTGAAGCAGAGCATAGTCCCAGGCAAAATGCTAGATGAAATCAGAACTGAAATTTACCACCATCATGAAAATATGGTGAAAAGTTTACAATAGTATTACAATAAAATACAGGATGATCATTTGAGATGTCAGTAAAGTAAGACTGTATACAAAGAAAGTTATTCAACTTTATTCTTTGATAATGGTATACATTTGTGAAGGAAAGACAGGAATTTTGTATCCAGCATAATTAGCACTCAACATGACCGCCATTGCGAATGCATCACAGTTCGTACCTTGCATCCATGTTGTGCCACCTGACTTGCAGTATTTCTGGAGTGATTTGCTGAAAGGCTACTGTAATCTCCATCCATTGATTTAGCCATTGATCATCCACTTCCTGCCACTCACACATATGATAGCATAATTGAGTTGAACTTCGTAATTCTGCTGCATTAGTGCTTTTATTCGCTGAATATGGTACAGAAACATCTTAAGGTACCATCTAACAATCCTCTGATGTGCTGTAAATGATATATATTCTGCTCTGCTAATAAGTGGGGGAGTAACTTTTGTGGACTGAGCCATGGCTTGTCAAATATCTTCCTCTCTGTTATCACGCAGTCTTCTACCTGTGTGAGGCATTTTCAAACCATTTTCCAAGAACATATACCATTTACAGTGTCTCGATGTGAAGGAACATACCAACAGTTGTACTGACTTCTGAAAGCTCTCTGAGTCACTATTATGCTTGAAATTTTTTGCATACCATACAACACACTGAGCACACTGTTGTGGCATTAAAACCATTTTCTTTTGTTTTCTTTGCATGATAGTGTTGTCATGCCACTGGAAACATCACTCATTTGTTAATTCCCAACCTTTCTGCTTACATCACAGAAAATTGCTCAAAGATATGTACATTAACTAGATAAATATAACGTTTTACTTTTCTGACATCTGAAACCATAAAATACAGTGTTCATTTTTTTTGGGGGGGGGGATTTTACATCCTCCAACGTTAAGTCATATCGGACGGTGAATGAAATGGGTGAAATTCTGCTCAAATGTGTCCAGGGTCCATGGAGCTTAGAGCTACCCGACATTCGTCTCAATGAATTCGTCTGATGAATATAATAAATAAATATTAATATATAATATAAATAAACTGTTTCTTGCCCACATCCGTGGTGTGAGGTAGCGTGTGTGCCTCACACTCAAGAAGTTGCAAGTTTGAATCTCACTTAGGATGAGTTACCTAGATAAGGTTTTTCCAGGCCTTTTCCTTATCCTAGGAAGACGAATGTTGGGTAACTGTGAACTCTAGAGACTCTAGACTCATTTGAGTATCATATCACTTGTTTCATTCATTCACTCATTCATTCATCATTTGATATGACGTGCACTGTTGAAAGGACAAAAGAGATCTGTTTCTTTACTAAAATATTTTGAAACTAATAGTTATTAATTTGGCATTCCTTTATTAAATTATATTAAGTTTTATATCTTCACAGAGAAACACCAAATTGCAAGATATTATTTGTATTTATCCGTCATATAATAGTGTTCACATTCATTAAAACAAACTGCAACAGTTATATCTATGCACCAGGTGAAATTACGTACCTTTATATTACAGGGGCATAACCCACCTTTCAAATAGTATATTTACTTGCCGGAAGAGGGAGACCTGAAAGCTGCTGTCAGCACATCAAATACGATCTGAAACCGCTAGAGGAATCATATAAACTCACTCCATCAGTGATGTTATTGATGATGTCAAATTTTGCGCAGTAAATCACAGATAAAAATGCCCGCCTCGGTAGCGCAGATGGTAGCATGTCTGCCTCACGTTCAAGAGGTCCCGAGTTCAAATCTCGGTCAGTGTGAGTTACCTGGATAAGGTTTTTCCAGGGTTTTCCCTTATCCTTACAGACGAATGTCGGGTAGCTCTAAACTCCATGGACCCTGGACATATTTGAGCATCATTTCACCCATTTCATTCACCATCCGATATGACTTAACATTGGAGGACATAAAATTACAACAACAACAAAAAAAAAAATTGAACACTGTATTTTATTGTAATATTTGTATTAACCATTGTTAGCTTTTTTTTATGTATTAATTAGTTTAAAATAGTCCTATAATACTAATGCCAGCTGTGAAGGCCTTATTTACAAATTGTTTCATTCTTGAATGTATGCAAGATTAAATGCTCTCAAAAGGCAACAAAAGCATATTCATGGTGGACCAAGATGTGGAAAATCTGTAAACTTCAGTTCTTATCAGTTGAAATTTGCATACTTAAAATGTTTTAAATGCTTAGACACTAGATGCAAAATATAGATACAAAATAGAATGTGAATGAAGGTTTTGTATTAATGAAAAGACTAACAGTACTAAATGCACAGGCTAAAAGATTGGCATTATTTTCAGTTAAAGAGCACCTTTCCATCAATCAAGCTTTCACTGCCAAGAAAACGATGGTTTGGAGACAACTTTGATTCAGCCTTTTTGGAAGAGAGAATTAAGGGCCTACAGGAATTTGTTGACACAATATTACAACACCAAGAGCTCTGCTCTACCCCATGTGTTCAAGATTTCTTTTGCTTAAATGAGCCTCCATCTTATGCTGAAAGCATTGAAGAATCAAGGGTGAGCATTAGTTTTGTGCTTTACTGTAAGAATTGCTGATGAAATATCAATTATTATATGGTAATTATTAACTTTATTTTCAATATTTCTACCCTTTGCCTCATGTATTACAATTAACTCAGAACTTGAATATAGATATATCATAGGAAATATGCATTTTGAAGCCTAAAAACTAAACAAATAAAATACTTTACTTCCTGCATTATTTATCTGAAGCAGTAATTGTTGCATTTTACCCAAAAATTAGTTTTTGAGAAAAAGAGCAGTTTGTCCATTCCAAAATGTTATTCTTCACAGAAGTGGTTTATGTATCTTGAACTTTCGGTAAAAACAAGAGAAACCCTATTTATTTTCATTGGATTTTAACTTAGTATATAAAAGCTTATAAGACAGAAAATGAATTGATATCTAACACTCACATTGCTCCACTTAGCAAACACTAACAGGACATGTTTCAAGCACCTATTGTTCTGCCAATAAAGTGGTAAGTGGAGTATCCTTTATTTATTTGTTTCCCTATGTGAATGTTCCAATGATTTTAAATTTGAAGAAAGCTTTCTTGTCAAAACTATACTATGAAAACTGCTCTATGAAATTTGAAATTTGTTTGAAATATTTGTTTGTGGCTTTGTTAATTCTGAAATATTAACTATTATATATTTTAGTGGTCCCAGATTCAGGTCTGCCTCAGAATGGAAACAAGTGATTCTGTTTATTTTTTTATTTTTAGCAAAGTATACTATCAAAAAATTGGTAACAAATATTTTGTTCATGAATTATTAAAGTAGCTGGTATAAATAATTGATATGTTGTCTCCATTTCCGGCATCTAACATTCAGTTTTGCCTTATTTGAACACATTTTTGAGCAGGTATTTATTGTAATTATGGCCATGTGCACGTTCTTAACAAGTTTTGCTGGCAGTCAGTTCAACATTTGACTGAGGTCGGCATGATTTTTCAATGCATTGATAATGATTGAGTAAAAAAAAAAAAAATAGTTGACTGTGGTTAACTTTGACCATAGGTGCTGGATTGATCAATTTCTTTGATTGAAGCTTTATTACATAAATCAGGACCAACTAAAATGCAGATCATTACGAAATGAGGTACCTCTTGAAGAGTATGTCCACAGAAACTTTCAAGAATGATCTCAATCAAGGGCTATGTTGTGGTAGCTAGTAAATGAAATTATTGAGAGTTTACAGTTTCCTAGGAACAACAATCATCCGGTTTTATTCATGAATAGTTTCAACTTTTAGTTCAAACACTAAGAAGCGTTTAATATTGTGATTGGGAATATTTTTAGCATCCACTAACAGTATTGGACATTATCAGTTGTATGTCAGATGTAGTTGCTTCTTTTTGTCCATATATGTCCGATTAGGATACGTATAACCATAAATCAAACTCAAAAAAAGAATACTTCACTGTTAATAATGCTTCTGCTTTTAATATTTATACGTATAACATGTTTCATAAAATTGATGACATATGTTATAGAATAGAATATAATTTTGCTACAATAATATAATTATGTGTAACAAACTTTGCTTATCTTTTAAGAAAATTGATAAAAATTTCAGAGTTGAGTTGAAACCAGTTTCGTAAATACTTGTTTCCATTGTCAGACACTTCCTTTGTTGTATTATGGTTGCTAGATTCAATATTTTTGTATGCATTAACAAACTCTGAAAATGAAACAAACTAAAAGACAGAGTCAAATTTCAAAATTCATTACATAATTTCTATTTTTTAAAATAGATATTTTTCTCCAAACCATTAAATTTATTGGATCGTTTAATTGCTTTAATAATTAAACTTCTGGATTTTTTCATGGTTAAATGACCAAAAATGATCTACCATGGCCGATTTATCAGTCTGTCTATATCTAATATTTTGAAATGTTCTTTCTTTCTTTCTTTTTTTTTTTATGTAATAACCTAGTTGTATAAATTGTATGGTGTCATCTCTTACATAGCTAGCTCAGCCTGCTTGCACCCAGGCCTTCTAGCATTGCCGAGTTGCATAGTCACCATTCTGTCATCTACTCCAATTTGCTATCTGTTTTCTCTTGTTGTTCCAAACATTTTGTCTTTACCAGTCTTTACTTTTCTCATCCACTTCTCTTTAGCTTTCCAAAACAGGATCCGCATATTTCTATTTCTACTTTTATATTTCTCTGTAACCATTTTTGTGGCTATCAACTTGCTTTATATCTTTTCCCATTTCTTCTCCCATACTGCTAGCTCTTTGCACTCTTTCAGAATGTGAACTGTTTTTCTCCACATAATTCACATATTTCTTCTGTGCTACTTCTTAGTCCCCTTAAGAACATAGATCTTGTTCTAGTCCAAGCCATTCCTCCCCTATCCTGCCTGTTAAATTGGTCTACATATCTTTCTCTTCTCCATTCTCTCTGAAACAGTTGTTTTTATTTAAGCTCCAAACTTAATTATTGTTTATCTGTGTTAGTTTAAATTTGCATTAAAAATTAAAAAAATAATTTCATAAAATGTTAAAACATTTATGTTGTGAACATGTACATGTTGATGTTTAAATATGTGTGGAGGCATTTGTTATTAAGATAACAAAAATCAATAATCTCACTCTTCTGTAAAAACAATGCCGAAAGGACAAAATGTGTTTTATGTGTTAGTGAAAGGATCAGAAAAGTCATATTTAAACTGGTTCATATTGTTATGTTCAGTGAAGATATATTAAAATTATATGAATGAAGAATCAAATGATCAATAAATTCTTAAATTCTTTCTTTAATACTCACTAAAATCCGAAACTATAACTTTGAGATAAAAGTTCTCATGTTCACTGAAAGACTAGGCAAAGGAAATTGAAATAGATGCAAATTGACTAATGTAATCAGATTTTCAAGATTGATCAATGACCTGAATAAATATCACAAAACTCATACAACAAAATTTAAAATTATAAAAAATATAAAATAATTTTTGGCTCTGAAGTCAAAATTTTTATCATGCACTTTGAGAATTTTACTCTAAATATTATCTCAATGAGGGTTTTCTTCTGCAAATGGTTTCACAACTAGCAACATCATAAATTCTTCTACATTTCTTTATTATCCTATAAAAATTTAATATTCTTCTATTTTCTAAACCTTCCCATATTTCTTGTCCTTCTATATGCCCCATTCTCGTTCTATTTTCCAAAAACCTGCTTCATTCCTATTTTCTAGTCCTCATATGTCCCTCAAACTGATTTCTTCCACAGTTTTTTCTGCCTCTAAACCACTAGCTTTTTCTGTTTTCCATTTCCTTTGGTTGATTCATACATATCTTTAGGATTTCATCATCTTTTATCAAGCATTCACAAAATTTCAAGATTCTTTCAATTATTATACCTTTTCTTTTGGTTTTCCCTAATTCTATTAAGGTTACGTCTCCTGGAGCTGATCTAGGCAGTCCCAACATCTCTTTAGCAAATTGTTTGTATAACTGATCTATTTTATTACTTAATTTTGACATCTCCCATATTTCTGCAGCATACAACATCTTTGACTCTACCAGTGTTTCATACATTGTCTAACCATTTGCTTTGATAAATCAAGTTTCACTTTGCATATTCCTATTCCTGACATTGCTGTCTTTCCTTTGGCTACCACCTTCCTGCCATGCACTTCCAATGCTGCATTATTATTCATCCTAACTCCTAAGTACTCAAATTCTTTCACAATTCCTAACTTTTTCCCTGTAACAACCATTGTTCTCTTTCTACAATTTTGTTCCTCTTTTGAAAACCTTCAATTTTGAGACATATATAAGGTATTTTAATGCATTTGCGCTTGAGATTGTTGTTGGCAGTGCCAGAGAGATCTGACTTTCACTAACATAATATCATGTGCATCATTTGTCTGGTGGTATGGAGGGAAGCAGAGAAAGTGTATGGGTGTGTTTCCAACTTGGATTTTGTGTTCTTGACAAAACTCCATCACAAACACTGAAAATACTGCGGCAAAGTTACAAAAAGCAAACCATTGTGAAAACACAAGTTTCTGAGTGGCATAAACAGTTTTGGGAGTGTCAAAATGACCTTGTGGATGCTCCACATCTTGGAAGGCCTCAACTTCGAAGACTGAAATCAATTATTAAATTTTAGATGAGTCGTATTTCTTACACATCTGCTTCACTTTCGTACCTATTTTGAGGACATGTTTCGCAAATCTTCGTTTGCATCTACGGCTCTTGTGCGACATTTTGGAGTCGCACAAGAGCCGTAGATGCAAACGAAGATTTGCGAAACATGTCCTCAAAATAGGTACGAAAGTGAAGCAGATGTGTAAGAAATACGACTCATCTAAAATTTAATAATTTTTCGCTTCACTGTGGTGTTCCAATACAGTTAAATCTCGATATACTGAAATCAATGTCAATAGAGTTGATATCATGTTGTGGGAAGACCATTTAGAAAAATGATTAATTTTAGTCAGACTGAAAAATTCAGTGCCATAGTGGGAATTTGAACCATGGATCTTTCAGTCTCTATCTGCTTGCTCTTAACCATTGAGCTATCATGACCATTAAATTCTCCCACTGACTAATATATTTCCCAGTAAACCACTAGGGGTTCTTATATACAATGAGATATGCACCATTTGTGGTGACTTCTGTTGTAAGTACTTAAGTCCCAGGCTTTACAGTTAAGCCATTATTATAGGTTAATTGGTGGAAATTAATCGTCCTTCCACACAGCCAGTATGTAGGCTTAAGTTTGGATAAGTAGAGTCAGACTGAAAAATTCAGTGCCATAGTCAGGATTTGAACCAGAGATCTCCCGGTCTCCATATGGTTGCTCTGCATGTGTGAAAAACAGGGAAATGCCTTTGTGTTACATTCTGTACCCATATTATATATATGAGCTTCTTTGAGTTATTTTTGCAAATGCTTATTCTTCTATCTACTTCAAGATGATAAAAATTATTGCATAAATAGTTTCATTACACATATTGTTATAGACACAAAGGAAGTAAAACTATTTAGAAATTGAAGTGTATAATAAGAGACATTTCAGAAATGCCCAGTGCCACAGAAAAGTTATTTAAAATACATTCTAGGTATGTTTAAAGAGCTCTACAATGTTTGTACAGTATATTTTTGCCTATCTCCTATGGTTTATAGCTTATACAAAATTATTTCTGAATTTAGAGCTTTTTACACACTTTTTCCAGAAAATTCAATATATATTTGCAATGCAAATATTGAAATATATTACATAGTAAGAAAAAGTAATTTATTTTTGAGAAAATAAAAAATGTTGAAAAGTAAAACACATAAAGAATAGTTTGGGGTTGGAAGATTTTTTAAATATTTTTGTCTTATCTTTAAAAACACTGAACTTAAATACCAAATTTGGTTTAGAAAGTTAGAATTGGAAATAAAAAATTCAGTGCCGTAGCTGAGAATTTTTCACTTCTGATTTTTAAAGTTTACCTACATAAAGTTTGTATGTATTAGAAGAATCACATATCCCAGATTCCTCTTATACATAAAGAACTATAATAACAAGACCTTTAAAAGTCCAGGAAGGAAGTATTTATGAATTGTATGTCGTCATTGGGATAAGTGATCTTGAATTAACATTTCCATGTGGTCTGATGGGAAGATGTGAATCAGCTAGAGAATTTAATGTCATGCTGATATGTCACCATTATAGCTTAGTAGTAGAGCAGCTGTGTGTAGAACGAAAGATTCTTGGTTCAGATGCTGGTCATGTCACTGAATTTTTCAGTTGTGATTCTAACCTTCTACGTTTACCTGTATACTGCTTGTGCGGGTTGGAACAATCAATCACCTATCACTGATTTTCCTTATAAATAGAAAACCAAGTTTGGTATTTATCCAAAGCTTCATGTGAAGTTATGCTCTTCATGCATGCATGCATGCATATACCAGGTGAGTCACCTGCCCCTGTTTATTTTTGAAGTTATGCAACATGCTAAGAAGCATATGTGACTTATGCCTTTCTTGAATGCCTTGTAATGGATGATTTGCAGAGCAGTTTATAGAGAAAGGGTAGGTAACTCAGTGCATAAATGTTGTATGGGACAGAAAGCAATCATTATGTATGTCTATTCCAAAAACACCATACCCAGACACAGAGAGCTCCAGTGCAAATTAAGGTGAATATTTATTAACGTACATTCACACACACCTTTAAACATGCCCCTCAAGGAACAGCCTATCAGATGCATCAGTTGACAACAATATTGGGAAACAAAATGGCAGATCTACATAGTGGGACCAATTGGATTTAAATCTTCAGCCAACACATGTTTTCATTGTACAGGCATGTCAAAAAGTGGCAACAATTGGATAGATTGTTTTTGCTTCTGTCACAAATTACAACGTTTTTAGCTCGTTAAGTAATTGTAATAACAAATGCAGCTTTTTTTATTTTTTTTTTTTATTATTATTATTATTATTAGAACTACCAAAACGAGCTCTGAGCACTGTATGAAGCTGTAAAAAGCATGCAAAGATCCGAGGTGGGACCTGAGGTGTGTAGATACTTATTTTCATAGAATCCTCTGCTCACAAAATAGCGTTGGCTAAATGGTATTAATGTTACTTCACCACTCTGGCACGGTAAGGTGGGTTCAAATCCTTTGTGTTCAGCTCCGAAATGTTATTACCGTTTATTTTATGTCTTGTGGCTTATAATTTGACATTATGATATAAATAACATTTTATAACATTATACGTGTTTATAAAATACAATAATCAGCATGTTTTTCATTGGCAAATATAAATTTATAGTTTGTAGTAAATACCTTATTATGGTGGGTATTATGTTGGACCCATTCTGCCAAGTTTCAAACACTTCACAAGTGTAAAGTGGTTTTAGCTATTTGCCTCAATGCTTGGCAGGAATGAATCTCCATGCTCCATTATCTACTGTCGGGGTTCATCATTTTGGATATTTACTGCTTTGATGAAATTTACACTCTTTGACAATTTATTGTTCTGTTTCACCGAGAACTTAATGTGTTCACAACTTCTTTGACTGTAGAAGAAATGAAACATAAGATTTAAGCATGAAACAAAAAGTATTAGATTTAATGTTGTTGACATGCTACTAAAAATGAAAGCTAACTACATAACATGGTTCAAAACACGAGATACGGTATAGATTATAAATGGTCACAAAGCTAAGCATGATCCCTAATTATCGAATTGTCATTCCTGTGTCTTTGACTCCCAAGAGAACCAATAGCAACAATAAATAAATTAGTAACTAAAATGCAGACAATAAAGACCAGGAGAAAGGGGGGGTAAAAAACAACAACAATGTGACGTAGTTTGGAACCTAGCCCTTGTATCACCATACCTCAGCAGCTAACCATCTCAGCCAGGTGCCACGTATTCTAAGCCGCTCTTTAGAAAAGCCATCATTTATCCCCTTGCTAGTATTATATGCATGAAAAATCGTCCTTTATTTAAGCTTTTCACAGCTTCTTGGTCCTTATTCATTGCTGTGTTAATGATGGGTGCATATAGTACCAAATAGAAGAGCTGAGCTGCAATAACGGCTTTTATGCTAAAAGGGTCAATGTTTCAAATTAGACTGTAAACTGTGAGTTGCATAGATTAGAATAAATAGGGGCTGCAGGCTCACCTGGAGTATAAAGTGACTTAATTTTTGGTTTGGACCCTAAAATGTGTATATTTGATGAAATCTTGATATAAAAATTTTGGATGGAATACAATATTTTCTTTCTCTACTATGGTTAGCAGTAGAGAAAATAATAAATTTTCCAAATGTTATGAATAAACTAACACTTTTAGTAACATACTTCACAAATTATCTGTTTGTAAAATCCTCTGGGACCAGTTTTGAAACATATTCGTTTCATCCTTAGCCTGATGACTGAATAATCTTTGGTTACTTCCAGAAGTTAAGGAATAGCTTACTATCTTACTGACATCTACTGGGGCCAACACAAACTTATTGATGACATCTGTTGGCAGGATATCAAACTCGTCATATGATCAATATTTTTCAAAATAAATATTTTCTCGCAAACCATTAAATCTATTGGTCCATTCAGTTGTTACAATAATTCATTTATTCATAATACTTAGTTTGCTTCACTGTCATTAGCTTCAGTGTTTTACATAAATTATCCAAGTGTCTTAAAATTGCATCCCTAACTCCAAAAGATAAGAGTAGGGAAATAACATCGAAGAGAATGTTTTTAAGTACTTTATCTCATAATGTAGATGTAACAGCAGAAAGTGTTAGAATCAGTTAAATATGGAATAAAAAGAAGTATTTCAGAAAGTGGAGTGCCATTGTTACTAAAATTAGGCAAGTGAGTCAACCTTGTATATACTTTTCTCCACTTACAAGTTTTTTCAACCACAGAACTGACGATAGGGGAGAAGTCCCCAGAAACTAGTCTTCATAAAAAAAAAAAAAAAAAAAAAAAAAAAAAAAAAAAAAAAAAAAAAAAAAAAAAAAAAACCTTGGAAGTAGAGAAAAGTATATACAAGGTTGACTCACTTGCCTAATTTTAGTATCAGTTAAGTAGTTACAACGAAAATCATTCATTTAACAATTTTCAAGATAGACCAAACTCCATGGTGTTGGATTAACTTGCTTGCCTCATATTCAGGAATTCTACTGTCTGAGTCTTGTTTGCTGCGACGATAAGGTTTTACTATGCTTTCCTTTACCTTGCCTTACATTCAAGGAATTTGAACTTTGAGTCTCATTTGATAAGAGTTACTGATCAGTTTTCCTTTACCTTCAGAAGACAAGTGGCGAGTAACTCTTAAGCCCATCTAATGTCATTCACTATGCAAGGTAACATATTCAAAAACATTAAACACCCAAGAAAGAAAGAAAGAAAGAAGAAAAGAAAAAAACAGGCCTTTGAAAATGAAACAGTTTTACAAGAAATGAATGGCCTAGACTGGGGATGTATATTTGATTTGGTAATAAAATATTTATTAGTATTGTAAAGGAAATTACAAGTGAAATGGGAAAAATATTGTTTAAATAATGCAGTCCTTCTGAGCAAAACACTGTTATTGAAAGTGGTTCACAATAATGTGAGAGTTGAAACCAGAATGGAAACAACTCCTGAATATAGATCACATAAAGTTCACAATGGAAATTGACAAAGACAATAATTTATCTTTCCAAGATTTAATGATTATACAACAAAGTGATAATATAAAATTTAAATATACAGAAAACCTACCCTTGCAGATAGTGTCAATCCTATTTCACATAAATTAGCAGATTTTAGATGCTTGATTGATAGACTTAATGGCATACCTAGATCCAAAACAAAATAATGATGAATATAAATATGTATTGAATACAGCACAGTAACATGAATTTAATCCAAATTCAACCACAAAAAGTATCAATCAGGACTATGGACAAAATAAATTAAAACAGATTACTGCTCTTCAAAATGATGATGATGATGATGATGATGATGATGATGATGATGATGATGATGATGATGATGATGATGATGATGATGATGATGATGATGATGATGATGAACAGGTCATGTAGGCCCTTGGCCTCCCTACCTCCCTCTTCCATTCTACTCGGTCCTCTGCTTTTCTTCTCCAGCCTTTAGCCTTTCTTCTCCAGCCTTTCTCAAGTCATCTTCTACATCATCTACCCATCTTTTCCTGGGTCTTCCTCTTCTCCTTCCAAGTTGGCATTACCAAATCTGTTTTCTGTCTCATTAGCCGTTTTCTTCGCCGTTTGTCTCCAGAGTATCCGAGTTAGTCCAAGGCTGTATTAAGGTATCCGTAACAAAGTTCTTTTTACGAGGTAGGGGAGTTAACCCTACGCCCAACCCCCAACCTGGAGAACCAGGTCCCACATTTATGTCTCCTGGGACTGGGTGGCCCAGTTATACCCATGAGCACCGGGTGACCATTTTAGTCGCTTTTTACGACAGACATGGTCTACCTTGGGGCTGTTCTTTACACCCCGCCACCACACTGGTGAGACAGATGAAAACTGGAAATGTAAAAAGTTTACACTCACCCATTGGACATTCCCTGAGTTTGAACGAACATAACATCAATCTAGCAGCACAAAACAACTTGTTTATTCAATAAAGTGTTAAATAATCCTTTAAAAATGCAATAGCACCAAAACAAAAATCAAGTATATATATATATATATATATATATATATATATATATATATATATATATATATATATAATTTTTTTTTTTTTTTTTGAGGATTGTGACAAATTTTATAATGGATTGACAAAAAGGAATTTAAGAACTAGATTAACAGAGCACTGAACGAACATAAAATATAAACACATGAAAAATTGGCAATGTTTTTTATTTCAGGAATGAGAAGCACATCAGAAAGGAAATTAATCACTAAAGTCATTAACAATGAACCTTGAACTTTTAACATGAGAGAAGATTTTTATAGTATAAACATTTCACATATTTTAAACTTTGACATGTCATCGGTGAGTGGTCTAATGCACATATGTAGGAAATATTCCAAGAGAGGGAGCCAACTACAAGAGGTCCACATGACAGTTAACTGAAGTTAGTGGTCAGTCAGCAAGCAGCTATCATGGGGCTGGATCAGTCCCAAAAATGTTCCATTTTTAATAGTTGACATGAGCAAAATTTTAATAAAATATTACTCAATAATCCTTTTAATTTTGCAATGATGTTCAAAATAGCTTGGTTTAAGATATGCTTTGCTTTTATTGATACCACCTACTGCTTACATTAATGTTTAATGTTTTTCTTTTCAAAATATAATAAATTCTAATGTAAGTTTTTGTGATGATAATAGAAAGTGGCAATAGAGAAAGTGAACTACATAATTAAAATTAAAATTGCATTTACTGGCTCACATGCATCAAACTTGTAGCAAAAATCAGATTGCTATATAAAATATTTTGTAAGATTAATTTTATTGTTATTGTAACCATTATCCCCCCCTTCCTCATGAGCATATGGTAACATATTACTTCTCTGTATTCTAGTTTAAAAGTACTCAAGTCAATAAGTCTTTTCTTGGAAAACTTGCAGGCAATTTTTGAGGCACTGGAAGAGACTATATATCATCTGCGATGCCAGGTTAGAGAAAAGGATATAGAAATGGTAAGGATGAAATCTCAGCTTGTTGCAGAAATTAAGAAAAAGGAGAAACTGGCTCAACTCTTCAGGTAATTTCATTATGCTTCACATAATCCAATGAAGTTTTTACATATCAAATGTAGAACAGATATTAGTGTGTAAATCTAGAAACAAATTAATATTATATTTAAATATATCTTAGTAGGTTAAAGTGACATTTATTATTTTTGAAGTTGTTTTGCAATATTTTCTTTTGTTTTATCAATACTATTTCAAATTATTACAGATGTACTTAAACTGAGAGATTAAAGCATCCATCGGATTTATTATTGCAACTTTTATGGACTAGGCATTTAAATATTTCTTATGAGCTATTACTAATACTCAAGGCAACCACCTTTTGCATTGTGTGTCAAAAAGATAACTCAATGTGTTGAAGTGCATAGTATATAGAAAGTTATCATTGAGCCTTAAGCTTAGTTATTTACTAAAACCATAACTCAAAATAGAACATACATGCCAACTTATATGGTTTTTACCATAAAATATACATGAGCAAAGAGATTCATATTGTGACTGTGGGTTCGTAGAATTAAAAGGCCGAGTTGCAGAAATTAAAAATCTCCTTTATTTTCGTCGAAATACACTATTCAATTCTCAGGTAAGAACATTAAATCACATATACACAGTCTTACAAGGTCGATCACAATAACAAACAGTGACAGCAGATTACATCTTTAGCTCTCGTTACAACAACACAGCTGGCTATCTCTCATTTCACAACTACAACTGCCTCTTGGCCAATCGTTGCCTCTTTAAATACTTCACAGATAATTTCTAGATGATTCGCAAATAAACCAGAACATGAACAATCTCTATCAGTCCAGAAGTAACTAGAAATTACCATTTATCTCAGTTTGTTTGTTTCGGCAGACCCTTATCTGCCTGGTATCTGTGTCTGCGGGCTCTCGGTTTTCACACTGCTCTCCTATCAGTTTCTTTTGTGTATACAAGCCACGCGATCATAGATACAGGTTCGCGACAATATTCAGGACCTCCCAAATTAAAATTTTAGGTGCTATCACCTGAGGTACCCACTTGATGGGGAAGATCATAAATAAGCAACATTAGTACACAAATATAACTATTTGCAACAAAAATTTACTTATCTTAAGAAATTGATGTAAATTTAAATGAAGTTTTTGTTGCAAATAGTTATATTTGTGTAGTATTTGTTGCTCCACTGTAGCTAGCTGCATTTTTTATGTAATTATGAGCAAAATTAACTTTTTTATTTGGAGGTTAGAATATTAAAATATGATAGAATATGTCTAGTAATACATTTGAGTGAATTGCCATGAGAGTGATTTAAAGTGATATAGGTGGACAACATCTCCAGATTCATATTAGTTAATTTTCTGAATAGTGCTGTCATAATAAACTTGATGTTCAAAATTTGCACTAGTGAAAACACGTTATTAACACGTTCATCGTTAGTCTCTTTTATTGTTTATCATGTTGCAATGTTTTAGTCCTGATTCTCATCATATTAAATGAAAGTAACAATACCTCATTTGTCATGTAGAAAATGGTGCTACTTTTAATACAATTATATTTTCACTAACTCTAAAGGCAATTTTTGGCCATCCATTTTGGAATGTGGATCTTTTTAATGTAATTGTAATTGTTGAATGTCAGGCAAATGTTGTGATTAGCAGGTAGTGTGACCTTGAGTGGTCCAGTGTCCTCCCAAACCTGTAAAGGTGAGAACCATTACATATCAAGATGATTGTAATGTGCATATTTATGTGTTATCAAAGAAGCTGTAAAAATTGTGTTGTATTGTAGTAATTAAGGATAAAAAAGTCATTAACCCTTTGCGACACACAACGTAGTAAAGCGTAGTGAAATAATGAATAACCTGCAGCGCACAGCCTAGTAGAACGTAGTAAATGTGTGTATTGTGACTTTGTGGGTTCGTGAAATCAAAAGTCCAAGTTACAAACACAAAAGATTGTACTTTATTTCCGTAGAAATACACTTCATACACATACACAATACAACATACAAGCTCAACAAACAAAGCCGCTCACCCGCACGTGTTCAATTACCGACTGACTGACTCTCTTTGGCAGGCAGGTTGCCTTTTTATAGTTTTTCTAAATTTCCAGAAATTTCTCAAACATTCGAGACCGGCTAGAACAAAGGCGAACTCTTGCGAAATCTGTCTGCTCCCGCCCGCCATTTCGGCAAGCTTTTGTCTCCACACTGCACTGCCGTCTCTTTGATCGTTATCCGCGCTGCCTCCAATCAACAATGACCTGGTGACACTGCTCCCTCCTCAAGGCTGGTCATCCCGAACAGCACTATCGTAGCGGGCCAGACGATCCAGGTGTACCACCAACATCTTCCCTCGGGGCACCTTCTGGATGCAGTAGACCACGTCATTAACCCTTTCACCGATATGGACATCATATGACGTCCAAGTTAAAAGGCCCCAAAGGCCCCAAACGTGTATAGACGTCCTGCGCATACATGCATTTAATGCGTATTTAATGATAATTCTTTTAAACCTTATGTTTTACAGTAAATTAAATAAATTCTATAAGTAAAAGCTTACCTTTAAAAGTTTTTTCTTGAATGGTACACCTCAAAACAGGGATAAACACACAAGGGCACATCTCCACATTCATGGCAAATCGTACTAGTTTCCTTTCGGACACCTTTCTTGCGGCACACCAAACATTTTCTGAAGGGACGCACTTTTTTGCTGTGGGTGGTACCCTTTTAGGAAAATGTTTTCCTTCAAGTCTGAGGGGTGCTGGGGTGGTGGATGTTTTACCCCCAGTATGGAGAGGTCTCTGAATTTTATACTGCTCAATTAGGCTGCGAGCTATTGATATGCGAAAGTCCAGGTACGTCATTGTCTTCCGTGGGTTTAGAGCTCTCCAAATTACTAAACAATTGTATATGGTTATATCCAGCTGGTGTAAAAATACTTTTTTATACCATTTGATTGTTTTTTGCAAAGAGGGATATGCGTGTAATACCTGATCTACTAGATCCACTCCACCCATATGCATATTATATTCCTGGATAATATCGGGCTTGAAAATTGACATTTTGTTACGAGCATCAATTTTTCCAGTGTCAATCATCAAAATCTTAGAGCTGCAATTGGATAATGCTGTAACAACCCTCCTGTCTTGCCAAGCAACATAGGTCAAGGGTGGGAGCTGATGCACCTGCATTTTTCCTCTTCTTAGAGCCTTCGTATTCACATCTTTTGGCAAACCAATACGATTTGAGCGTACTGTTCCAATTGCATTTGTTTTTCTTTTGTGTAAGGCCATGAATAATTTAGGGGAACTGTACCAATTATCTAAATATACAGTCCTACCCTGATCAAGTACAGATTCCATCAGGTGCATTACTATGGAACCAGATAACCCCAAATCTTTGTCTCCGGTGTTATCAGTCCCTTGGCCAGTGTATATGCAGCTATTGTAAAGATATCCTGTTTTACTTTCACATACATCAAAACTCTTTATGCCAAATCTGGCCCTCTTTGTTTTGATGTATTGTTTTCAACCTAAACAGCCCTTCCAAAGCATCAAGCTTTCATCAACAGTGATCTTTACACTAGGCACATAATTTTCTTTGAATTTTGAAATAATGTAATCAAAAACTGGTCTGATTTTGGATAGTTTATCATTCACATTTTCTGTGCAGGTGAAATGAAGGAAGCACAAAATGGAAGTAAACCTGTTATTTGACATGCATTTCCCAAAAAATGGGGTAGCTAGCATGTCATTTGTAGACCAGTACATGTCTAGCGTAGGTTTACGAATAATACCCATGAGCATAATTAGACCAAGTAGTCTGTAAATCTCATTCATTGTTACTTCTGTCCACTTCTGCAATCTACTCTTAGGTCCTAAATTGCCTTTAGCAATCAGTCTTCACCCTACTCGCATATACATTTGTTTCCGAAACAATGAGAGACAGTAAGTCAGTAGTAAAAAATTTTGTGAAAATGTCAATTGGTTGGCTGTCAGAAGTTAGTTGAGTATGAGGTTGTACACCAGAGGTTGTGCTCGTGAACGTATGTCTATTTGTGTTAGAGTTATTTTGACACCTCCATAATGTTGATTCTTCACGAACACCTGTCGCAAATGAGTCATTTTCCTCCTCACTGCTACCTATATCCTCAACACCCCCCTCAAAATCTGAAAGCTCGCCATCAATGTCCAAATCACTGTCTAACAGCAAAAAGTCTTCCACATTTTCTGATGTAATATCAGAAGCCTGCACTCGTCCTACACTAGCTAATTGATTTGCTACATTACTAGTTGAAGCCATGATTAGCACTGAGAAAACTATTTCAACTGTGTTTTAGCTAAAGAAATTGCTTGGAACTCTGATGCAATCTAAATTACTATGTGAACTTAGCGAAGAAAAAAGTTACGTCAGCTAACATAAACTTCCGTTGTGCAATTAGAGAGATACTGGCGGAGTTTTCTTTCCAGCGTGTATAACGCAATATAAACAGTTATTATTACGTGTTAGCATGAACTGAAACCTAGAAACCTTGAACCCAACACTTCGTTTATTCAGCTGATATACAAATATAGCTTGTAAAACAAAAGTACTCAGAATTAAACGCATTCAACGCAAAGAATGGCTTTCTTTACAGTGATACAAATTAATGAAATTTCATCGCTTTATTAATATAGTCTCTATTTTAATGATACCGCAGATGTATACAGCTTTTAATGGGCTTTTAACCAGTTTTTGTTTCCCTGTAATAACTTAGTAAATACGGAAGATACGAATATTTATTTATGAAGCATTTTTGCAGCATTTAACAATTTAAATGTCTTGTTCTGTTTATTGGGTATCCGTTCCCGGCTGTGCAGGGTTTAAATGGCCATCGGCGAAGCGGTTAATCCTCTTCACCACACGGTACAGCCCTTGCCATGGCTGCTGAAGCGTCAGGCAGTGTCCCTTGGTCCGGGTAGGGCGGTACAACCAGACCAGGTCACCTTGCTGGAACCCTTGGCTTGCGTGTCGTATCAGGTTTTCATGCGGTCACTCACCTTCTGGATGTTTTGACGAGCCATCTCATGCATGTCGTGGAGATGGTCCACCAGGTTCTCCACATACTCGGTTGCTGGCTGTTTTGCATCTGGGGGGCTTCCAAAAGCGAGATCACAAGGGAGGCGTAACTCTCGGCCGAACATTAAGCTGGCTGGCATCATCCCCGTGGTGTCGTGTGTTGACGAGCGGTAGGCCAGCAAGAACAGTGGCACCTTGACGTCCCAGTCTCGCTGATGGCTGGCCACGACCTTCCTCAAGTGTTCCTCTAAGGCCTTGATGTACCTTTCGACCATGCCATCCGACTGGGGATGTAGAGGTGTTGTGCAGGTCTTGTTAACCCCAAGTCTCTCTAGTGCCTCCTTCATCAGGTTGGACTCAAAATTGGTGCCTTGGTCACTGTGCAGCTCTAATGGTACCCCAAATCGGCAGAACACTTGCTCCACGAGGCAGTCTGTGATTGTCCTTGCCTCTTGGTTCGAGATGGAATACACCTTCGGCCACTTGGTGAAGTAGTCCACGACCACCATCAGGTACTTGTTGCCTCGGTCGGATATTGGGAACAGTCCAGCAATGTCAACGGCGATCCGTTCGAATGGCGCTCTGACGTTGTACTGCTGCATGCGACCCCGGCTCCTAGTCTGATGACACGTCACGTGACACTGATGGCACCATCTCTCAGCGTCTCCTCGGAGCCTCAGACAGTAGTAGCGCTGCCATAGTTTGTCAATCGTTTGGTTCGCTCCCAGGTGTCCTCCTGAAGGATCGGCGTGTACTTCCTCCAAGACTTCCGGGACCTTACTCCGGGGAAGTGCCAACTGTTCTCTCTGTGTCTTCCCATCGGGTGATTCCCATGCCCTCTCTGATCTTCAACGAGTCCCATTGGGCCCAGTATGACTTGTATACCTTGTTTCACGTAAGCTTGCCCAGTATCTCTTAACGGTCACGTGACCTAATCACCTCTCATTGGTTGCTGTAAAAATGAGTTCGTTATTTAACATGGTGATATATCATTATATGTTGGAAGAGAATTGTCAAATATATATTTTCTTAACCGTTTTAATTAAATATATTACGCAACAATTGATTTATCTGAAATGCATGTTAATTCTTAAACGAAGTAAAGAGCAGGTTCCTTTGCTCTCAAGCACATGGCACAATAGCACGTCATTTAGCGATAGTGGTGACATTTGTTTATATGACTTTTATCACTGACCTTGTTGTGAACTGGATTAGTCATGCATCGCCATTCGAGAGTGCGGGAGCTAAATTATTTTATTGATCGTTTACCGCGCATGTACTTATTAAATGTATAATGGCAGAGTCTACCGCCAGTTTTTCGCTGAAGTATCGCAAGGATAATTATTTACAAACAGGCGAAAAAAGAATTGTGTTGCATGTGTTTAATGCACTCACAGAGAAGAATTCGTCTTTGTCAGTGAGAGAAGTCGAACAGCTGTGCTCTGAGTTATAGGTGTGTGTTAGATCCGTAGGAACATCGCGACATGAAATTGAGGAAACAGGAAAACTTACCACTCCAGGCAAAAGCAGGAATAAACAAAAGTGCGTGCTCGGAGAAAATACGTGAAAAGTGTTGTGCGTCTTCATGTGTGTAGTTTTTCTTTAGAAACGAACTCCCTAACATAAGTAACATTTCATCTGCTGTAAATGAGGATACAGATTTACCAAATTTCAGGAGATTGCTTATACAGCTGGGATTTGTGAATGAAAAAAGAGGCAAGGAAAATGTGCTAAAAGACAGAGGCGATATTGCTGTGTGGCGAAGACGCTATTTTAAGGACAACCACACTGCACCGAGATACAAATCGCTAAATATACATGAAGAACACACGAAAAGTAAAGTATGGTGTGACACGACTTTTAAGACTGAAAGACAAGCATTTTTGAAAGGTATGTGTTCTGGTTTAAAAATCTCAGTGGAAAAGGCCAAAGGCCTTTCATTATAAACTCTTTCAGTTTCATTGCTCAGTCATTGTGTTTCAATTTGATCAGTTCATTATAAACTTGTATTTTTGCATGCCTTCATATCCTTATTTGTATGATTTTATTTATCTTCCCGGCAATTATTACGAAATGTGACGGGAAGGCACCGCCTATGGCCTATGACGCGAAAGCATTAGCCAATTAGGGCGAGGGGGAGGGCTGTTGAACGCGGAGTGATACATTTCAGCCGGGCAAGGTTATATGAAACAGATATTAGGTGGCGCTCCTTGGTGCGATATCCTCCCAGGTTGGTCTTGTTCCGGCCTCCACTTCCCTCAAGAGTGGCCCCAAGTCTGCGTCCGTCAGCTGCTCCCTCCTCAGGCCTACGCTATCCCACCTGTCCGCAGGCACTGCCATGACTACTCGGACTGCTGCGGCACGCTCTTTTTCTTCCACTTTTCTGCACTGGCCGCAATCTTCTGGACAGGGTCTTCGGGACATAGCGTCTGTGTTACCGTGACTTTTCCCTCTGCGACGTTCCGAGGTGAAGCCGTACTCCTGCAGCCTCTGGACCCAACGTGCTGTCTGGCCTTCCAGGTTCCTAAAGCTCAATAGCCAGGTTAGGGCGGAATGGTCAGTCCTCAGGTGGAATGGCTGACCATACAGGTACTTGTGGAAGTGCTCCAAGGTCTTTACTACCGCCAGTAACTCTCTTCGGGTGACGCAGTAGTTCTTCTCTGCCTTGGATAGTGTCTTGCTGTAGACGGCTATCACCCGCTCATGGCCGTCCTGGATCTGCGATAGGACACCTCCAATGCCATGGTCCCTGGCATTGGTATCCACAATGAAGGCGCCACCCGGTTGTGGGAAACCCAAAATTGGAGCACTGCACAGGGTCTTCTTCAGGTGCAGGAAATCGTCTTCGGCGCCCTCTGTCCAAACATAAGGCCGGTGTTCCTCTGTCAGGTGGCTGAGGGGTTTGGCGATGTTAGAGAACCCCTTTATGGAGTGTCGGTAATAACTGCACAGCTCCAGGAAACTGCACAACTCTTTCTTATCCTTTGGGTGAGGCCAATCTCTCACAGCCTGTGTCTTCTCCGGGTCTGTGGCCACTCCGGTTGCTGAGACTACGTGGCCCAAGTAGTTCACTTCCTTGCGGAAGAGCTGGCACTTTGCGTTCAGCTTCAACTTGGTCGCTTGCAATCTCTGTAGCACCTTACTCAGATTCTCGAGATGGTTTTCAAAAGTCTTACCGCCGATGATGATGTCGTCCAGGTATAGCAGGCAGGCGTCGTAAGTCAGTCCTCTCATCACTGACTCCATGAGGTGTTGGAAGGTAGGTGGTGCGTTGCAGAGGCCAAAGGGCATAACTGAACTGCCAGAGCCCTTGACCTGTCGAGAATGCAGTCCTCTCCTTGTCTCTCGGGTCTAGAGCTACCTGCCAGTAGCCCGACTTCAGGTCCAGGGTCGAGAACCACTGTGCATCAGCTAGCGTGTCTAGAGTGTCGTCAATCCGGGGTAAGGGGAAGCAGTCCTTCTGGGTGACAGCGTTCAGCTTCCTGTAGTCCACGCAGAAGCATAACTCGCCGTTCTTCTTCGTCACCAAGACTACAGGGGAACACCAAGGGCTGTCAGACTCTTCAATCACTCCCCTGGATCTCATGTCCTCCAACATGTCTCGTACCGCCCCTTGCTTCGACAGCGGAACGCGTCTAGGTGGTTGCCGAATAGACCGGGCGTCCCCGGTGTCCGTTGGATTTAGCAGTCTCACTGGCACCTCCTTTCGGCTCGGCAGCAATGCCCTGGCTACACACAGTCCGCATACAGGCGTCTTCTGGTCCAGCATCATGTTCCTGGTTCTCTGGCCTTCCAGTCGCGCCGTCACCACCACCTCGCTCCTCGCGGGGACAACCACGTCTTCATTCAAGACGACCTTGCAAATTCCAAGGCGTTCTTCGGGTTGACGGAGAATAACCTCTTCTCTGTTGAGCCGCAGGACCATCTTGCCGACGTCGACTGTCGCCTCGTGGCTCCTGAGGGCATCCAATCCCAGTATCACCTCCTCAGCCACCTCGCGACGAACTCCCACAGACGTACGGTGCTCTTTCCCAAGGTCAACTTTAGCAGGGCCTCCTCCACAGGCAAGGTGTTGCCCGATGCCGTCACAAGCTGGTATGGTCGGCTCGGCTTCCTCATCGGCAAACCCTTCGCCACGTCAGGTCTGATGATGGTCACGGCCGCCCCGGTGTCCACCAGCACCCGGCACGGCTTTCCTCTTACCCAGCCGTCCGCGATGAGGCTGTCATCCATCCGTCGGCTGACAGCGCGCAGTGTCACTCGAGGAGATGGTGTGGACGGCGCCGACGTGCTCCTCGCCACGCCGGGCCTTACTCGTTCTTCCGGCTGCCCTTCCTGGTGTCGGCAGTCTCTCTCTAGGTGTCCCGGCTGTCCACACCCCCAACACGGGCCACTAGGTCTTCGCCGGCGTCCCTGGGCTGGTCTTCTGTCTCCGGTGTAGCGGACACTCCTCGTTCTCGACGTCGAGATAGGTGTTATCTTGGCCGCCTCCATCCTTAATGCTGCCGTTAGCGCCTCGTGGATGGTTTTATAACCGCCGAGCATTAGGCGCTGACGAATCTCCGTGTCTCGTTCCCCGTCAACGAATGTGTAGGCAGCTTCCCGGGATACGAACTCTGGTCGGAGGTCGACTAGGGCCTTGCTAGCCAGTTGTTCAACTGCCAGGGCGAACTCCTGCAGCGTCTCCCCTGGCTGCTGTGACCTTGCCTTTAGCTGGCTGCGGTACGCTGCGGCTAAGCGGTGGTTTCCAAAACGATTCTCCAGGGCCTCCCAGATGTTCTTGGGCGCCGCTGTTGTCGGCCCGTCCCTGGAGACTGTGTGGCCTCCTCCTCTGGTGACCATTTGTTGTGCTTGGCCACTGCGTCGAATTGGTGGCGGAAGACCTCAAACGTTGACGCGCCGTCATATTTCGGAGTTTGACGTGCGCCGATGTTATGTCGCGTCCCGGTGCGTCGGCCTTCAAATCCTTCAACCTCCTACCGACGACGTCCTCCACCATGGCGTTCAGGGACTTGACGCTGCTGTCGGCCTTTCCTTCCAGGTCGTTAACGCGACTCGCCAGGTCTTCGACGTGCTCACCAAGTTTCGTGACGTCCTCCTTTACGTCGGCCAACTGCTCTTCAAATTTTGCGGCGAGGACCTCGTTGGCCGCTTTAATTTCCTTCAGTTCTGCAGCCAGGTTTTTGTTTGCCGTCTTCATTTCCGCGGCCAGGTTGTTATTCGCTGCTTCTGTTTTCGCAGCGAAGTTGTCATTTGCTGCTTTCATTTCCGTCATCTTCTCCAAAATCTTTTCCAATGCAGCCTCCATGTCATGTCACTCCTGACATCAATTGTGACTTGTGGGTTCGTGAAATCAAAAGTCCAAGTTACAAACACAAAAAATTGTACTTTATTTCCGTAGAAATACGCTTTGTACACATACACAATACAACATACAAGCTCAACAAACAAAGCCACTTAACCGCACACGTTCAATTACCGACTGACTGACTCTCTTTGGCAGGCAGGCTGCCTTTTTATAGTTTTTCTAACATTCCAGAAATTTCTCAAACAATCGAGACCGGCTAGAACAAAGGCGAACTCTTGCGAAATCTGTCTGCTCCCACCCGCCATTTCGGCAAGCTTTTGTCTCCACACTGCACTGCCATCTCTTTGATCTTGTTACCCGCGCTGCCTCCAATCAACAATGACCTGGCGACAGTATCATTTCATATGGATTCTGTTTATGCTGACCTTAGTTTGTAGGAGCTGTGTTGACGTAACCATTCTCCTGTTGCAATGTTAAAGTGTTTTCATCATGCCAGAATGTAATAACAAACCATAAATAACACAAATAGCAGGATGCAGCTGCATAAGTAAGCAGTTTTCTGATGCGTTTATAGCTACATCAGTACCATGAAGGCTGTTCCAAGTACATCACGGGCTAGAAAACGCTGTAGTGAAAAGGTATTGCTAACAGAAGAGGAAATACTGCAGCAGTTTATGAGGAACTAGATCACGAAAGTAGTTCTGACGAATCTTGGTTTAGCGAGTTAGTGGATGACTAAGGAACAAAGTGACAGTGGAGGTGCCGAGGAACAGGTAGCAGACCAGGGGGCTAAAATACATGAAAAACAAACCAAAATTAAAGTAGTGCCTGCACAGTGGATCTCCAATTGGACTTTCAATAAGTTAGCAGCATTTTCCTCCCCTACAGGTGCCTATTCCTCCAAGAAGTTCAGAAATAGATTACTTTGAACTTTTTATAGATTACAATTTTTGCGGCAAAATTGTGGAGGAAACGAATAGGTATGCAGCACAGATTCAAGCTAAGAAGTCAGATCCCAAATGGGAAGATACGAATTCAAGGGAGATACAGGACTATTTAGGTATTTTGATACATATGGGGATGGTGGATCTTCCTGAAATTCGAGATTACTTTTTGGGGGATTTTTGCATTTGTCCAATTGTAAGACAAGCAATGACATTGCTCCATTTTCAAAAGATATCACAATACCTTCATCTAAATGACGAATCCGCTAAGCCACAAATTAGGGGTTGATTCTTATGATTATCTGTATAAGGCACGACCTGCTTTAGACATAATCAGAAAGTTTGCTAATGTCTGCAAACCAAATCGTGATCTTTCTGTTGACGAAGCAATGATAGGCTTCAAAGGGCACTTCTTTCTGAAACAATATATGCCCACTAAACCAACAAAATTGAGGATAAAGGCATGGGGTATTGCAGACAGTAAAATCTATGTGGGGAAAAAGGAGATGAGAAACAGCGATCTTCTACTTGGGGTACAGGTTGTTTTAGATATATGCAAAAAATACACGGAATTGTGGCATCATGTCTATTTTGATAATTTTTTCACTTCCTCACGGCTAATGAAATTGCTTCTGGATAAGAAAATATATGCGTGTGGTACAACTCGTGTTAGAAGAAAAGACTGGCCAAAACAGTTTTCAAAGCCAAAACAACTGAAACTGAAAAGGGGCAAATCTTGCAAATTGCAACATAAAGGTGTAACTGCAGTTTGGCATGATAACAGGGACGTTCTTTTATTATCTACCAACTCCAATCCCAGAACAGATGGAGAGGTAGAAAGGAAGAGTGGTAAGGGTAAAGAAAATATTAAAATACTGTGTCCTAATGCAGTGATAAATTACCTCATAAAATGGCAGGGATTGACCTCGCAGACCAAAGGAGGGGATATTACGGTGTCAACCGGCCTTCAAAAAAATGGTGGAAATATTTGTTCCATTTCATCATGAGTGTTACTATTGTTAATAGTTTTATAATATAGGACATTTCAAACAGACTTGCCTCTACAGCTCATGGCAATAGACTTCGTTACTACAGGCAGAATTTAGTGCAACAGCTAATCGAAGACTTTGTCACGTGAGTGGGATTTCAACATAGCTTACCTTCTGCCACTCTGTACCTAGTTCTCTTCACATCCTCGTAAAAATACCAGGCCGGGTGAAATCATGTGTTCAGTGCATTGTGAAGAAAAAAAAACACAATCAGGTTGCACAGTGCAGTCTCAATATAAGTGCAGACAGTGTGACACTGCCTTATGTAGAATTGGGTGCTTCCTCAGTTATCACTAAGCGAGGGGGGTGGAAGTTCAAAAGTAACACAAGGGTGTACATACTAAACCATTAATAACTTTTAAGTGTATATAGAACATTTTTATTGTACAATGGAATAGTGTATATAACATTTTACGGACAAGCTGCAATATATTCGCTGCAATAATGGCAGGGATGGAAACATAAGGTGAGTACCAAAAAAATGTTTCAGAAATTATTGTAATTTTATTTTGCTGACTTAAGGAGGTTTTAGTCCGGTTTTTAACATTGCAAAGTAACTGTAAATTGCGTTGGCATAAAAATGTGTTAAAAGGGGGTGCACATATATAAATGTTATTTGCCTACGTTAAAAATAAATTTATATGCTATTCACTGCAAACCAGTTTATGCAAGCTATTAATTAAGCAATTTAATTTTGCCAGTTAAAAATATAATTATGCAGGTATATAGGCCACTTTTAGTTTGATGTATGTAGTAGTAGTTCAGAATTTAAAAGGACACAGGTCTGCTTGGAGAACAACTAGCTAATACTGTGTGGGCAGCAAAGGTTTAATAAATGACAACCAAATTAAAATACTTCAATAAATAGACAGAAATTCTCAACTTAAGCAAGTGGAACTGGCTGAAACTTAAAACTTGCTCTTTCCATTTAACACTACTTAATAAGCAATCAAAGCATAATAGAAAAGCCTGCAAAAGCAACAGGAATGTGAAGAGGAAACGTGCATTAAGGAAAGTTTCCAAAGCTGAAAATAGTACTCTTGAAATGGTTTAAGCAGGCCTGTGCAGCAAATATTGATATGGGTGGAACTATAAATCTTGAGAAAGCAAACTGCCTTGCAAACAAAATAGAAATAGCGGAGTTTGTGCCATCAATTGAATGAATGAAACATTTTAAGAAAAAGCATGGTCTTGTTTACAAGTGTGTGCAGAAACAAATATCACCAGTTGACAAGTCAGTAAAAACATGGACTAATGAGATGTTACCATCACTGTTGGAAGAATACAAGCCTATGCAGCCTTCATTGCAAATTAAATAGGACTTATTTTCACAACACATTTGCATACAAAAGATAAATTTGCCAAGGCAGGAAATTAAGTAAGAGAGATTAAATGTCATGTTTTGTTATGAGAGTATAACAGAAAAGTTGCTTGTTGTCGATACAGCAAATAAGCTGTAACATTTCAAGAATGTAAAAAGTTGGTCATGCCAGTACAAAGTCAAAACCAATGCTTGGTTTGTTTACTTGTTTACTTATTTGTTATTTATAATAATAATGATGATGATGATAATGATAATAATAATAATAATAATAAATTTATGGATGCTCAGTAGCTGCTATGATTCTCAAAGTCCCATTCTATATTGGACATGAAAGACCTCCTAGTTTTGCCTAGAGGCCTATATATCAAGTTGCATTTACATACTGTAAATCTATGACGCAGAACTTCCTGCTTTACTTTATCCAAAGGAAGCAGTGCTAAGGAGTTTCAAAATGTTTGGGTGACCTATACTTGAAGACCTTTTGTAAGCTCTGGAAATGGCAGAAATTGGTGCTAAATCCCCAAAATTGTATTTTCATAGACCTGTGTGCTGCTCATCTGGTGAGGTTCCTATGAGAAATGTGAAGGTAGTTTTCCATCCTGTACACTGTACAAGTTGGCTTCAACAACTCAACCAGGACGTCAATCACAGTGTAAAGAATTACAAAAGAACTTTAATGAAAAATTGGTTGGCCAATATTGGTGCTATATGCAAGAAGTTCATTTTCGATGCAGTGCCAAGGGTAGAATTTTTAGATCTGAGAAAAGTGGTTTATTGGAGTAAATTGGTTCACTTGTTTGATTAACCTTTTTTGTAATTTGAACACCTTAATGCAGTTGGAAAATACCCAAACAGGGATTCCGTATTTCAGTACTGAGTATACATAGCCAAAATACACTGTTTTTAAAACATATGAGTTGCACATTTTAGCTAGCATCCTTATAGTATAGGATATATGACTTAATTTGTTGGCTATAAAGTTGACATGCTCTGACTTGTTGAGCTGGGAATCAGTGACAGTCTCCCAAAAACTTGGGTATGTGCTTGTCATGTGTTATACAGTTTGTACAAATACATAGGAGTACATTTATCACCACCCATCCTATGATATAAAACAGAAACTGAAGTGCCTGTAAATACCTACTACACCTTAGCTAGTCATGCGTGTTGCATTTTGTGGCTTGGAATGTTCCATATTGTATGAGTTGCATTTAAATAATCTGTAGTAAGCATTTATGATTCCATTCATAAATGTAAGGTTCTTAATGCAGAACTAGTCTGTTGCATATCATACTCCAGTTCATTGAATGTCTCTCTCTCCCTCTTCCCTGAAGGAAAATGAAGTGTGTGAGTAAAAGAAGCAAGCCTATAAAACCACAGGGCCATATGTAACACTGTAATTGCATAGGTGCTGTTGGTTCTTATTTTCAGCTTTTTTTTTTTTTTTTTTTGCTCCATTTAACTGTTATGGTCATATCGGCGGCCGTTCTCCTTTGGAACATACCAAAGGTGTTAACTCGTTATCTTTAGTTTTAATCATTAGATCACGCACACATTCACACTCTCATTCATACTTCCAGACTCTGGGGAAGATGGGGAATTGATCTTGGTCGGAGAAAATTCCCCACCCCCCACCGCCGGGAATCGAACCCGGACCCCTAGCATGGCAGGCAGGTGCTCTACTGACTGATATTTTCAGCTTTATGCTTGTCCATAAAGGGTTAATTGTTTAGAGCATTAAAAAGTGGATGCATAAAGTCACAAACAGCTTAAGCAGCTCAGGATAAAAACGATTGGGGGTGGTAATGTACTTCCCTTTCTCATTGTTGTCTAACAGACATTTAGTGCTCCTTCCCTTTGCTCTGTGCTCATGATATTTTATGTTGAATAAGGTATGCTCATGACATTTTGTGATGAACAATAAACACAAAACTAACAATAATTTCTCTTTTACACTCAGAGAAAAGTTATGCCCACATTGTGGAAAAGAAATCATAACATCACCTGGGTCTACTTCCACGCCAAAGAAAAATGAAAGCATAGATGTTGGAGATGCCAGGTTACCTAATACAGATATTTCCCCAGTGAAATTGGACTCCAGTGTAAAGCCCTTTGGGGTTTGATTTTGAATCATGTTGATTTCTATATATATTTTTTAAATTAGTTCTTAGACTATATTTTTACTTCCATGTTTGCCTAGTAAGTTTATATCACTCTAAGTGCCTGTTATATCTGAACTCTTGACACTTAAATGAAGATCTTCCAAAGATATGAAAGTGTTGAATGACTTCATTGCTGTAAACGTATAATGGCTGTGAGTAGCAATTTTGTAGATTTTAGCCTTAGGATTGCCATCAGCAATTTCTCTGTCTAGAAAAGTATAACTATATTTCAGGCATATATTTTGGATCTGCACATCCATTTTTAAAGTATTTCACACAAAAAGTTTCCTAGAAATTTAGCCAAATTGCATACACTTGTCATGGATGATATTTTTAAAATGGTAAAGAAAAGTTGATTCTGATAACTTAATTTCTTTTGGTTCTAAAACACAGTTGTGTTTTATTTAAAGGAACAATGTATCACTGGATATAAAGCTAATTCTTTTGAGTGAGTTATCTATAAAATCCTATCTTTTAGTGCAATAGCTAGATAATTTTTATATTTTATATTCTTTCTAAAGAATATAGTTGTATATTTCCAGTTTTGAAAATATACCAGTAACAAATGTTGTTTGACATAACAAAAAACATAACATCCATACATGCCACCTGAAAAGTGAAACCTGTTTCAAGAATACATCTTACTACAGTTTCTTCACTGATTATGAAATTCAACCTGATAGACAAATACAGTCTATTTTTCCTTGTGATTTTACGTTAGAACATTGCCACTACTTTGTACCATCTAGAGATGGAGATTCTTACTGTTCAAGAAAATTGAACTAAAACCACTCAACTGATCTTAGAATCAAAATGTGTAAGAGTACAAATGTTTGAATCATGTCTGCAAACATTTGTCCTGTTGATTTTATAGAATTGCATTACTGAATTTTGTTACAGCATATGTGTAACAATACTTTAGAATCTCTTGCCTTCAAATGTTTGCTTTAAGCTTAACATGTATATTAATATTATTATAACTACTTGTTTACAAAATGTAATTACAAATTGAAAAAACTATTTGTAGTTGGTTTTTTTAATCTTGTCCTTTCATTTTTATTTTTGAGAGACTAGTTTTGGAAGCTGTTGCTTACATTTTCAACCTTGAAGGTCCAACTATTGTCTGCTGTCTTCTTTCTGGTGGTGGAACTATGAAATTCTTTATCAAATTATCAACTGGTGGGATTTCAAAGTTCAGTACTCTGTCCCACCGGCCGATAATTTGATAAAGAAGTTTATAGTTCCATTGGAGAGAGAGAGAAAATAGCAGATGACAACTACAATGGACAATAGTTAGACCTTCAAGGTTGAAAATGGAAGCAAGAGTTTCCGAAACTAGTACCTCAAAAATAAAAATGTAAGTAACGGAGTGTTAAAAAAACAACTACAAATAGTTTTTTTCAATTAATTTGTACATCACTGTTACTGAATTTCTCCATCATGCATAACTAGCGAACAAACTCATTTGCAATCAAACACACATTAAGAAAGAATTTGCAGTCCCTAAAAATAAAACAGAAAACTTATATATACAGTTATAAGAAATATTAAATTCATCACTTTCCTTTGTTGTCCTTATTGCTTATTAAGTGTCGTTTAGAAACAATTTTTCCACCTTACATTTATGTCTATCCTATTTGCTGAAATGGAAGACAAAACCACCTCCACGCTAATCATTTTGCTGAAACATCACAATGTATAATCAAGCACTCAAGACATTAATAAGTGTGCTTAGATCTTCTGGAAGCACATCAAACTTTTGTTGGACAAGGTACTCACAAATTTTCAGGTTTCTCAAACCATGCATTCTCATTTTTTGTAGAAACAGCACCACATTGCATTCTGCTTCAGTAATGCAATAAAATTTTGTGATTTGAAATCATCAAATTGCACATGCACCAAAATGTAATTACGAATACATATGATTTATTATGATTTCACATAGAATTCAAAAATATCAGCAAGTAAAAATAGATAACATCATTAAACTACTATTTACTATGCAAATGTGTTGTGCTAGGCAATAAATAAACACATCCTTATTGGTATGACATGACCATGTCATGACTATGCTGGCAAGACCAACAGAAACAAATTTTGCTATGTCTACACTGTGCTTATTTGTCTTTTATTTAGTGTGGTGTGGTTAAAATACAGTTTTTGAGTACCATAAATAGCAGAACATTTGATTTCAAGAAGCAGACAGGGTAAAACATGTTCAGTTGCTCTGTCCACCAATCTACATGTTTCCAGCAAACTGGTTATTTATTTTACATTTACATGTCATTTACATGTCATGATTTTATGTTTAATTTGTCTCTAATGTTAATTGTTGAAACCATACATTTGTTACTTTTGACCTCTTTAAAAATTGCATTTAATGTTTCAGTTGATTTGATATGTAGTTAATAAAAGATAGTAGTAAAACAATATTACTAAAACATAACCTAATTTTTCCTCATGTCATATTAAGAAAACATATGTAAAAATCAGAACATCCTATTATTTTGTGCTAAATAGTTACATTTCCCGTTATCACAATCAACAGCAGCACTAAATTCATATATAAAAATAAAACGTTACTGATATGTTTGCACATTTTTTTTTTTCCTTGCATCATAATTAAAGGCAGCTTGGAGACTTTTGAGTATTATAGTTGTGTTTCATAGTGCAGCTATGGTAATGTTGCTGCACAAGAGTCTCGATGCCATGCAATCCTGCTAACCATGCCAGTATTTTAGAATTAAACCACAAAATGCAATAGGATGTTTGAAAGTAAGAATCAGACTTGATTGTTAATAGTATTGAAGTGTCCTAAAGACTACTGTAGGTTTAAAAAGAGAATGGAAATAAAACTGAAACTGTTGTTTGTGGGAAGAAGTCATGTGATGAGGAAGGAAATGGATAAAAGATACATACCATATGCAGAAAGTCTTATGAAGTGAAAATATTCTTTTCCTTCAATTGTTTTTAGATGTTGATTACTGTAAATCCCCATTTAAAATAACATATTAATCATTAAAAGTTTGGGACAATTATATTCAGTAAAATCTTATATTTAAAGCATACTGTATCAACACACTGCTACATGTAATTCCATGACAAATAATTCCATGTAATGAATGACATGTAATTCCATGACTTTGTATTTGCATCTAAACATATGTTAGGGAATATATTCCCACTTTAAGATTATTCACCTACTGTAGAATTGTGTAGGGTTATTATTTCATTGTTATTTCGGTATGTGGTAATAATTCTGTCATAGAGCTTTGAATTTGTTCCATAACCATATATTAAGAAATATATTTTCATTTTAAGTATATATACCTTCTGCAGAATTATGTGAAGTTATGATTTAGTACTTACGCCTCAATAATGGCACTTTGTTTCACAAAACATTTATTAGAATACCTAAATTTGCTATTGTGAGGGGTAGTAAAGTTTACCGTGTTCTTTATTTGTATGTAACATATATAAACACATTGTCACCATACCTTTCCAAGACATGTTGCAGTACCACTACTTTTTTTTCATACATTACCTGCCGGATGTTAACTCAACTTGAACCTTCCTGCAGAAACATACCCAACTATTTTCACTATCCGGCATTACCTCTCTGGCATTCAGTGCTTATTCACTACAAATTAATAGGCAAAAATGTCACCTAGTCTAATGAAAAGCTGATTTAAGCCAGATTTTGATCTTATATTTTGTTGTAAATTACATGAGTACTGCAACTAACATTCTTTTGATTCACAAATTTTAGCAGATACAAAATCATTTTCTGAAAAACAGTGCTACATGCATGCATGACATGTTATCTGTTTGTGCCATTTTAAAACTTTCATTTGTCATTTTGAGGATTAAAAAGTATTGTATAAATAAGGCCTTAACCAATAATACGATCCATTATCACAACAATATGGCATAACTTCATGTACAACTAAAAGTGGCACACCAACTTGATCACTTATGTTGGCAGTATTAAAATTGGACACTAAAATGGTTTTTCCTTGGTTTCAAAAGCACATTTCAATGAAATACGATGTTGTGTCATGTCATGTTAATTATTTTAGTACTTACAATTCCTTTCTTGGAAGTGTTGAAAACATTGTTGTAATGATAAATTAAATTTAAAGGGAGTCGATTAATGACACTAAACAACACTTCACCAACATACAAACTTGCAAAGTGGCTAATAAACAAATTCAACTCATTTCAAAAATTTGACAGCCTAAGCATCAAAAACACCTATGAACTTATAGAACACATTAAGGATACTGAACTAAAAGAAGAGGACACACTAGTCTCGTTTGATGTTAAATCACTGCTTCCCAGCACACCAGTTAATCAACTCCCACTGTTGATAGAAAAATGACTCAAATCACTTGGAATGGCATCACCTGAAATTTCAGACTACATCAAACTAACCAAATTATGCATAGTACAAAATTTCTTCCAGTTTCAAACAAAATATTTCCACCAAACTTCAGGGTTAGCAATGGGCAACCGCGTATCATCCTTCCTGGTCGATCTGTACATGAGTGCATTAGAAATAAGGATCACCAAAGGTTTCCCTTGGATGTTCAAACTGTCAACGATATGTAGATGACATCTTTGCAATAGTACCAAAAAAACATCAGTGATGCACTAAAACTTTTAAATATCCAAGAAAAAAGCACCAAGTTCACTGTAGAAACAGAAAAAGATGAGTATTTACCATTTTTGGATCTAAAAATAATGAGGAATAAAAACAGACTAAAACTTTGGCATTTACAGAAAACCAACACAGACAGACAACTACATAAAAGCTAATGGCTACAACCCAAGATCCCACAAACTGGCAATCTTCAATAGTTTAGCACACAGACTGGTAAACATCCCTCTCACAGCAGAAGAATACAAAACAGAATACAACAAAATAATTGAAATAGCACAAAAAAATAACTTTCCCAAATCATTAGTAGACAAAAAAAGTGAACTTAGCAAAAAAGAAGAAGCTAATAAAGGAAACCACAACCCTCTCAGTTACAGAAACTAATATGATTTTCAAAAAATTCACTTACCATCCATGAGCCTATGATAAATTCCAAAAATTCTTCAAAAAACAAAACATTCAACTAGCACCAATCAACCATTTCTCCTTAAAAAACCTAATTTGCTCAAACATCAAAGATGCCATTCCATCTAACAAAAAATCTGGTATATATCAAATTGAATGCAGTGACTGTAGTCAAATTTATATTGGAAAAACCAAAAGAAATTTAGAAACAAGAGCAAAAGAACACTTTAGAAACATAAAATATAAACCATTAGAAAAATCAGTAGTTGCCACACATTTTTGGGAAAAAAACCACAACATAAATCCAGAACCAAAACTACTAAAACATACATCAGGAAAACAAGAACTATCCACATGGGAACAAATCTTCATTTCAAAAAATAGAAACAAAGTATTCAATTTCAACATCCCCCAGAAAGATTTGTTCAGCAAGTTCCTTGAACCGCCACCAGAGGAGACCTATGACTAAATATCGTCAACTACACCAATGAGAACCAGTTGAAGGCCGGCTGAGGATAGAGGCAAAGTCTTTGAAACATGTTCCGGAAAAATTAAAAATTAAGTGTTGTTTAGTGTCATTAATCGACTCCCTTTAAATTTAATTAACTTTAGTACTCTTTCATATTCCCAGTTACACATTAATAAAGTATGGAAATACAGATCTTATTGCTGTATAATTATTTGCATGAAGTAGTTTATCCTTTCCTGGTAATATTAAATGCTTAGGCTACACAGCATATCTTGTATAGATCTGGGTAGAGCCTGGGCTGAACTTAAGCCAAAAAACAGGCTGTGGTACACCAATGGTTTTGTTTATATAAAGTATGTTTTAAGCAAAATTAACAATTTGAGGTGCAATTAGTAATTACTATCTCTTGCTCATATCTGTATGGATGATGTGTGTGTTTACATAAATATAAACTACCAGTAATTTAATTTTTATTAAAGTATGTATTTCATGTTTGTTAATGATGTACATTGCTGTGAAGAGAGAGAATTAGTTGGCTTAAAAATATTAAATCATCAGTCATGCTGCATTCTTTTATGTAAGTGTACATACATAACATTGACTAATGTACACAAAAGAAAAGAACCTCCAGTGCCTGATTCTTCCCCAATACCAACTCCTTTAGTGCATTATGCAAATTTTGTTTTAAACATTTTAGCAGCTTTTTATTATGCTCTGTATATTGCATTTAAGTGCTTTTCTTGAAATTTAATTGGTTATGTTAATTAGCATTATTTAATGTGAATTCTACAGTATTGTGCAAGCTTTATGTCTATTAGTATTAATATTCTTTAATTTAATTTTTGTCATAGTTTTTCTTGAAGTAATGCTTTATTAAAAATGTATATTTTATTAATACAAGATTTTTTTTTTTTTTTAAAAAAACTATACCTCATTTACTTGACAGTAGCATAATTGCTCAAAGTTGAAATTGTAATTAGCTTATTACAAAGAGTTCATTTAATTGTACCCTCTGCTCAGAAAAAAAAAAAAAAGTTATTGAACTCTATGTGGTTTGTTTAATTGATGACATATCAATTATTAAATTATTGTTATTCAGTGCCTTCCCATTGTGTGTGACAGTTCTAAGGCTATGTTTAATGAGTTAATATATTGTTACAACCATTAGGGTGCTTTTATAGGAATTGTGTGAAATATTTAAATGGTGCGAATCCTGTGTTCACTGGATTTATAAAGATATTATGTTTATTTTAGGAAAATATGCATTTATAGATACATATATGTACATTTGACAATAGCTTTACAAGAAGTAAGAATGATAGCTAATACTTCAATTAGTTAATCTAATTATATATTTAAGGCCTGGCTGAATTAACTCTTATTATTGGTGAAATGTATCATATTGACAATATAGGTATATGAGAAGATTCCTTCTCATCATAAATTCAAATGTAATTACCATCTTTTTAAAATATGTATAAGCACAAAATAAGTAACACTATCACTTTCAGGTGAATAGAGTGCAATAGAAGTCCCATAGAGCACATGGGCTCCTTGGAACCCAGAAAACCTTCTCAAATACTGGTTCATATTCAGTTCATATTAATTTTTAGATGAGTCGTATACAGTTAAATCTCGATATATTCAGTTCATATGTTTTTTCTGCAAACTTATGGTTTCATTCATTAGGTTAATTGTATGCTTCCACTTTTATTATATGCAGTATAAATACTAGTTTAAAATATAATCAACTGTTATTGTGTTACAAATTATTGTTGTACATTACAGTTAATTAAAATGAGTGCTAATTTAAATTGTTTGTCAGGTTATAAATGAAGTAGCTTAAAAAATAAATGTAGTACTTGTCTGTGCTGATTAATGAAAGTACAAGGCTTGTAATTTTTGTGCATCTTCCTTGTAACAGTAGTCTGTGCATAATCCATCTGACCTCAAAAATAAAAATATAAATCTTTTTTCTTGCCATTCAAAGTAACTAGGGTCCAGATTTTTATGTGCTAAAAAACTTTAAAGTATTTCTGTTTTATGTGCTAATGATTCTAAAAATATTTCCCAAAATCTAAAAATATTAATAAAAAAAAAAAAGAAAGAAAACATCCACCTTATAAGACATTGAATAATGGAGCTCATCAGATTTAAACATCTCACAGTTGCAGTGCACAACAAATAATGTCACATAATGTGCATAATGTCCAGAATGCACATCACATAGCCTAGCATATTGTATTTGAGTAATGCCTTATCTTGGGAAAACAAATGTTCTACATCAAACTATGTCAGCCTTGCATACTTGAAAAAAGGAATATCACTAACACATTTTTCAAGTTCACCTATGTCTTCACCTTCAAAAATTTGAGCCACTTTACTGAGAGTTTGCTGGCCACTGTTTTTCTCAACCTGATTTTTTTTTTCCTTACAACTACTACTTTGGAACTTGAGATAGTGTAAAGTTGTTTTTCAGCACACTGTATTTCTTTAGCATAGTCACTTAATAGTTCAACAGAAGTTTCTAATTTGTTTATTGAACAATTCAAGAAATAAAAATTGAAAGATAGGAAGGTCAAGTCATATTTTAAAATACAATCACATATGAAATTCTGGATAATCTCAATTGCAGAAATTTCTTTGTCCAGTTCATTTACTACATATTCAAATTTTTTTCAAAATGATCTATATAATATACCACTGCTTTAAGCCAGATATCCTAGTGCATAACTGTGGGTGTAGAAGGCAATGGAGGACCAGGATTAATATTTTTGAAAACATCAATCCTAATGCGGCTTTTACAGATACTTTTTTCCCATTGGAGACTAGTTATTTACATTTGGATAAAGGTTCATACTACTTCACACAATCTGTGCAGAGTGAGAACAATGCAAGTTACATGAATCATATTTGGGAGACTTACCTTTAGACCTTGGGCAGCTTTCTTCTTATATGCTGCAGAGTCTGTAAGCAGAAGCAGTACATTGTCATTTGGCCACAAGGCCTCCAATGCTTCATTAAACACCCTAACTATTGTCATATGATTTGCAGCTGGTATTTCTTTACAGACCAGCAAGAATTTTTGTTGAGGAACTTCTTATCACTTTTCAGTATGCCTACAATTGCAATACCAACTATTTTATCACTAGCATTCATAGTTTCATCTCTACTTCCACAAATGTAATGAATGAGTGCATGTTGAAAAACATATAGCCATGGCAATGAATTTTTCATGTTGACTGTATCTATTAGGGGTAGAGCAGAGAAATATTTTAAATCAACTATCTTTTTTATGATCTTTTCTATGTCAGTGTTCCTCATTGTTTTAATGACTTTCTAGGTCCTAATTATTTATGTAGATGTGTTTTTCCTCAGGATTTCCCCTTGATCTGTACGGCCAGCTAATAAGGAATCAAATTCTGCAATCAGCTTTAAATACTCATAAAATTACCCTTTTGTAAGAAACCAGTGTTTTTTCACAGAATAGTAATCTCCAAAGGGAAAATTTCTTTATCACAGCTACTACCTTCTGGAGTATGATTCTCCACTTAAGAGTAAAAAGTTGTTTCTCAATCTCACGTAGAGTGTTTAATGGGTATAGTTTCTATAAAATAAGCTAATAATAAACAAAGAAAAATCTGTTGCTTTATGTTTTCGTCAAACTCAAAATTGTAAATATTATAAACCATAAATAAAAACTGACAATCACATAGTACAATATAAAACATCTACAAAATTTTTGGGTAAATGGATTCATAAGCCTCTCTAGTGGAGCACCCATGTTGATAACCTGGCATCCAAAATAAGTTTGTTTTGTATTTAGGACATAAAGTTGTAAACTTAAGCACTGTAACAAATTTGTATTTTGCATATGTATATAATTTATTGAAATTGGTGCAATATTTTGAAGGAATTCTTAGAGGAGATATTTTTAAACTACAAGAATGAGTAATTTAGATTTTTTTTTTTTTAATTTATGTCCTCCAAAGCTAAGTCATATCAGATGATAATAATCAGATTAATGATGGGATTAAACAAAATTCATTCATGTAAAAATATGCTTAGGGTATTGTCAATATTGCCTTTCCCTTATGTATAATATACTTGTGATGCAAGTAGTAAACAGCAGCTAAGCAGCATCAGTGATAACACAACTTAATTCCTTAAAAGCACCAAGTGTGCTGGTAAAAAATTAAATAATAAACTATTTAAAAGAAGGGTAAAAACATTTCTTACTGTAGCATAGCTTTTATTCAATAGAAGCATTGTTATCTTAACATTATTGTTTTATTACATGTGCATATTATCTTTTGTATTATATTTTATTTGTATTGTTGATACCATGCATTAATATAGTATAATTAATATATTTATCGTTGAAATAAATTGAACTGAATTGAATTTTAACATTTAAAACACAATGATAATGTTCACTGTAAATTCATATTCAATACTTTGATTCTCATATTTGTAGTCTCTAAAATGACTTATCTAATGTAGATGTACTTCCGAGCATTTTACACAATGCACAGTAAAGTGTTTCTGTCACATTGCACAGTGCCTCCCAATAACTTCCTTTCAAAAAGATTCCTTTTAAAGAATTGTTCATTTACCTTTGATGCCTGTTCAAAAGCTTCAATACATATGTAATGAATAACTGACAATAAATGCTCTCCATTGCAAAATCCAATTGAATGTTACAAATAAATAAAAAAATGAAACTACCAAATTGTGTTCGTATATACACATTTGCTCGTTTCTAATTGCAGAAAAGTGATTTTGTATCAATATACGAGGAGGGACCCAAAAGAAACCGGATTGTGGTCATAAAAATTTTATTGATGAACCTTTTTACAAAATTACTTCAGTCACCTTCAAAATATTCTCCATTACATGCGATGCACTTGTCAAGTCTCTTTTCCCACTGTTGGAAGCATGTTTGGAACTCTTCAAGTTTGATATTGTCCAGTGCCCTTTGTGAAGCTGTTTTTACCGCCTCCACATCGTCATAATGCTCCCCTTTTAGCTTTTTTTTTTCTTCTTCTTTCTTTCATTTGTGGAAATAGGAAAAAGTTGCATGGGGCTAGGTCCGGTGAATATGGAGCGTGGGGAACAACAGACCACCTCTGAGATGCCAAATAGTGGGTCACTTGTAAGGCTGTGTGTGCTAGAGCGTTGTCGTGATGCAGAAACCAGTCACCTTGATCGCCAAAGTTTCGGGCATTTCCTCCTCACATCCTTTCGCAGACGCCTTAAAACATCCAAGTAAAAGTGCTAGTTAATGGTCTGGCCAGGGGTACGAATTCCCGATACACAATTCCATGAACATCAAAAAAGACAATGATCATCATCTTCACATTTGACCTCACTTACCTTGCTTTTTTTGGTCTGGGAGAGTTGGGAGTCCTCCACTGGCTTGATGCTTGCTTGGTTTCTGGGTCATACCCATAACACCAATTCTCATCCCCTGTAATGACTTTGTTCAAGAAATTTGGATCACGTGTAATCTCTATTTTCAAGTCCTGACACACATTCATGCGGATGGTTCTGTGCTCCTGTGTGAGAAGGCGCAGAACAAATTTAGCAGCAACACGTCTCATGTACAGATCCTCCCTCAAAATCCGCTGGCACGAGCTCCAACTGATTCCTGTCGCTGCTGAAATTTGGTCGATTGTTCAGCGACGATCCTCGTTGATCTTTTGGCAGACCTTTTCAATATTCTCCTCATTTCGCGATGTTGAAGGACGTCCAGAACGCGCTTGGTCTTCAACACACATCTCACCACGTTTAAAGCGCCCAAACCACTCGAAAACCTGTGTGCAGCCCATAGCGTCCTCCTGGAAAGCTTCCTGAAGCATTTAGTGTGTCTCCGTTGCAGCTTTTTAAGCAGGAAACAAAATTTCACACACACTCTTTGTTCTTTTAAAGTTGCCATAACGACTTTGCAGAGGTGACCCGCCAACAGTCAGAGAAACACAATACCACACTTGCACGTTGAGCTCTACACTGACGCCGTCTGCATAGCTGTTTCATGTAGGTCTCTACTAACACCATCTAGCGTGAGAAACCTGCACTACGTCTACGAGTGGCAGTGCCCTCGGAGTCCGGTTTCTTTTGGGTACCCCCTCGTATAATTATCCCTGCCTTATATTGCATATTACCTGTATATTAGGTATCTCATATGTTTAATTTTGAAGTATATATGCTATTAAACTGTACAGCTCTTTGACATTTAGTCATGGCATGCTTTGATTCTGGTTATAGTGTGAAGTCAGTTATTCAGTGTTCATTGAACTCGCTACTAGTGAACTCAAGGAATGCAAGTCAATCTAATCTAATCTGATCAGAATATACTAACTCTGACTTATTTTTCAAGCATTTATTGCACATCACACTCCTTTTTTTTTTGGCTTGCTTGCAGGTAGTTACAGTAGCACAGGGTTTTCGAAGTCCAACATTGCCTTAATTTGTTGAGCAGTTTGTTTAGCAGTTTTTGAGTGATTCATCTGGCAATGATTTCATCAGTTTTTTCTGTCAAAATTGTTCTAACTCTGAACGTGAAACTTAAATTCATTAATGATTATGTGAAATGCACTATTACCTGGAAATTGGAGTGTGATGTACTGTAAGTGCTTTAAAAATAATAGAAGCCATTTTGTTGAGAAGTGTGTTGCCTGTTTGATAGGCCATGATTTGAGAGCATCTCAGTTGGGACCATTTCATCAGCATTTCCTGGTTACCTCATGAGGTGAGAAAACCTGTGAATAGTTTATCAGATGTTTTAATAGCTCTGTATTAATGAAAAACATTGTAACTTCCAACATTTGATCTAACACTTCATTTTTCCCATGTATTTATTATTCAACTAATTAAAAGTACTGAAAGGTTTCCTACTGTACTTTTTGACGTTTACTGTACTAAAATAATTTTCCATGTAAATAAAATAAAGAAAATTTACACAGATGCACTAAGAAATATTTTACTAAGCCAACACATTGCTACATAAAAGCTTATAAATTGATACTTCCAAACCACTAAAACATTGCAAACCTGCAAGAATTCATATTTGTTTGGGCAGTGTTGCCAATTGCAGGATGCGCATTAAAAATCTTCCCTTTGTCTATATTTTTTTTCTTGCTAATAAAAGTTTCTGTTAGCACTGTTACTCCCTTTTTCCTCATGAAAAAAATATTTTTCAGTGATTTTTTTTTTTTCCCATCCATGAGAATGTTTTTACTGCTAAAAGTGTTTCTACCCTGGAATGGGATCCAGGTGGTTGATGCACAAATATGGGACTGCATACCAGGCACGTGAATAATGTATCCCTACTGTGAGCAATCCCCATATATCAGTTTTGGGTGTGTCTTCTTACATTATTATCAAACGCAGTTCTTTCTTGTGATGGCATTTATTATTTAGATTTACAAACAAGCTTGTAAGGTCTACTAAGTAGACATGTTTCCCATAGGCTTTCTGTGAAACAATTAAAGTTTAATGTTGAAATTAGTGTTACTTTGACTGTTTTTTACAAGGTTTGCTGATATAATGCAATAATATCAGCCAACATTCAAATTATGACATTATGAGTATAATGTTAATGTACATTCTAATTCAGATTATGGTTTGAAGTCATTATATGTAAGTTATTTGTTATAGATAAGGAGCGAACTTTTAGAATAATAAAATGTAGCTCAATTCATCTCTGTCAGGGCCTTGTAATAATGTGTAATTTTTATTGACAGTTTCCTAACATTAAATCTGAACTCATATAATTCTGTAAAAATAAAGAATGGCTTTGTTTTTTAAATAATACATGTTTGACTTTGTGTTGATAAGCAGCTTGACACCATAAAACATAAGATTGGATAAGCAGTAAATGAGGATTGTTTCTTACCTTGCCTTATCTGTCTATCCTAACAAATGTTTTATGCATAGGCATAGTCCATTTGTTAGGATATGCATAGTACATATTAGTAGTACATTCTATGCATGTACTAATGCATAGGCAAAGGCATTTTCATATATTCTGTAGATAAAATCTCTATATTGGCTAGATAAGATATTGAAATTAGGGGGAAAAAAAGGCTTAAATATATGCCTACCTTATCTTGCTCATACATTTTATCCTGGAAATCAACATGCATGTTAGTGTACCTCTCCATAACCTATTCCTCCAACGAGAAGGGGCAGAGATACAGATACGTGTGTTTGTGCACAGGATCAAGCAAGCAAGAGCCTATACTCTAGTATTTTGTGTATAAAATGGCTTTTGCTATAATTATTTGCAGCCTATCTTAGTCTGTCGCTGCCTGTTCCTCAAATTTGCCCTATTAGATTTTAAATTTTCTATACAGAAGCAATCTTCATGTTATTCCATCACAATCCACCTTAGGCTATCCCCAAGAGTTTTCAACATTCTCTACAAGAAAAAGCAGCCTTCATATTAATTCCAATTTTTCCCTTATAAAATGCAACCTCCATATAAGCATATCTCCTCTATAGCTTAAGTGTTACTCCACTTTAGCCCATCATCTTAATAATGATGATGATGATAATGATGAAGCCTGCATTATGATGATCTTCCCTAGTGGACTGATTCTCCAGAAAGAAAAAGATAGGGGGGAGAGAGAAATATTCGACTCCCTTTAAATTTAAGCAATCTGCCTGTTGACCTTTCTCCATTTTCTCTACAGAAATGAAGGCAGTACCACTTGACATATTATGGAGATGTAACAATTAAGTTTAAAAAGTGAAATTGTTAAAATAAATAAAGGTCTTATTGGTTGCCATGAATGACATGATTATAAAGAACAGCATGGTTACTATGGTGAAGGAAAGTCAATAAACATTGTGTAGAGATGTGTGAACTGTGTTTGACCTTTGGGGTGTAAAGACGTTAAAAGCGTTAGCTTGGTCATTTATAGAGAAGGGGCGCTTTAAGAGTGATTATACTTGAGAGATTATCAGTTCAGTTATGTTTTAATTTTTTTTGTCAGTTTTGAACAAGAATTAAATTCTATATATTTAAAAAAGAAATTCAGTAATATATTTTATTTTGTAAAACATTTATGGAAGGAAAAAAGACATCTGTCCGAGACTGAGTCTTGGGAGAAGTCATTATGTTACTGCTGGAAATTCATATTTTAACTTAAAAGTAAATTCAGTGAACTCAAAAACGTTCATATATCGTCACAACTTGGCAATACGAAAAATACATATCATAAAAATTCGTTTACAGATGTCATTGCAATAGAATCACACATTTGGAGAGAATAACAAGCCATATTAAATTTGTTTATGGAGAGTAAGCACTGCATTCCATTCAAAAATTAAGTATGAGTGTTTATCCAGAAATACACATTTAAGGTCCACTGAACTAAAATAAAAAGCCTTTTTCTTAATACTTAATGTATCGTAAGAATAAAAACTCAAATTACATGTATGAATTAGATATTGTTTAAAGAAGCTAGGTGCAGATTTTCATAAAATTATGTAATGCTGAACTGCTTAAAAAAAATTTCAATGCATGTTCATTCTCTTAAAAAGTGTTCTGCATTTTTTATAAAAGTATAATATATAGGATGGCCTACTTGTAACTTTCACTACAAATATCTCTGAAACAATAGACATTACAAAAATGAAAAATTCCCCTCAAGGTATAAGGCAGAGGAGGTGCAATTGAAGTACATACATATAGGCTATTCATAAACTTGCTGTATATTAAATAGGTACCTTGTATTTATTTATGTTGTAGGTGTAGTGGCAATATATATGTGTGAAGTATAACAGAATCTTAAAAATATAAAAAATGAGAAGTTAAGTTTTCCTAATTTGGTTTCCCACCCTTATATCACAATATATTCAAAATAAATGAGAATGCCTAGGAGCTATATTTTCTGTAGGTATATAGATAGATATTTGACGCAAAGTAAATACTGCATTCTACTCTTTGTTTTTGCGTACCATTTCTTTGGAAATATTCATTTGATTTCCACTGAGTTTGTGCAGGGTTTGTTTAACATAATTGTGTAGAATGTTAACCTGTTTTCTAAGTGTTGATAGATGCACACTCATGAATGAGTATCTTCCTTTAATACTATAATATTTTGGGAGTGAGGTAAAGAACTAAAAATGTATTTACACTGAAATTTTCATATTAAGGGTAACAAATTTAAGTTGTGGTAAGAGAAAGAAAGTAAAAATATATTCTAGGTAAAATTGCAAATTCCAAATACTTAGTAAATAACTAAGGTCGAAGTAAATAAAACATGAGAACTAGGTACTCAAAAAGTGTGAAGTTGTAAAAGACAAAATATATGATGAAACAGTACACATACGGCATGGAAGGTGTTGGCTATTTCTCTTGAGGAAATGTGGTATCACTAGGGCCCGGGTTTTGATGAAAAGTCATCTTTTTTCTGAGTAGTCACAGACGATGCTTATTGGGAATTAAGTACATTCTGGAACAAATACGTTAGATATATATGGTTTTTATAGGTTATCAAAATGCATTTTTCCACATTTTTATAATAGTCATTTTTTAACATTTAAATGCATTTTCCTGTCATTTTCTTTATTTTTCGCAAATTTATAGGGCATTTTCATCTGCAGCCTGCATTCGGGAGGCCCGGGTTCGATTCCCGTGGCGGACCTGACCTTGACCCATGGGCTTTTTAGGGAATTTTAAAATAATATGTTATTAAAAGTTCATTTATATATCTTTTATGAAATAGTAACTTTGTAAGTGTGGTAAACATGTAATTAACACAGGTCAGCGTTCTAAAAGTGCTGGTGAATTTATGACGCATCAATTCGAGGAATCGCCGATTACATCATGCAATACGTGATATGTTGTATCCACAGAAAGAACATTTGCGAGCTCTTCAAGATTGGGGGCGGGACAAGTTAATCTTAAAAGAAACGGCTTCGACGTCAAGTAACAAGTCATCTTCCTTTTATAAAGAATTATGTGAGTGTTAGTGCAAATATTCCGCTAGGAAAGTTAAGTAATTCCAAATTACGAGATTACGTCACACTGGTCATACAATTTCAAATGATTCAACTTTGCCTAAAAGTTACCCACAAAAATATTATGAAGACACGTTAAAACAAATGTGTGAATGGCAAAAAAATTAATGTATCAATTGATGAGACAACCGATTCAGAGGGGCATTATGTAACCAATGGTACGCTAGAAGCTACTAGTGCCGGACAAATGTTTCTCCTTACCTCAGAGGTTATGAAAGCTGTTAACCACTGTCAGATATGCAAACTGTTCGATAAATCCATGTGTTTATTGTGGAATATGGCATGACAACGTGCTCCTGTTCCTAACAGATGCGGCGCCTTGCATGTTACGTGTTTGGCCCATGCTTTTCATCGAATTCATCATGACGGAATAGGTCAGATCAACATTTCCAGAAGTATATACACCAATTTCCACAGTAACGAAAACATTTTTGAACGCGCCAACCGGAACTATTTATTTCAAAGAGAAAGCCTGTAATATAGCTTTACCCCCGGCACCAATTTTAACACGCTGGGGTAAATGGGTAACTGCATGTGTGTGTGCGTGCGTGTAGTGTTTAACGCCCGCTTTTACTACATACGGCACCGCAGGCGATGACACTGATGATACATGAGATGAAGATGGAGGAACGGTAGAATGAGATGGCGGGGAAAACCGGAGATCCCGGAGAAAACCGGCCCCAGCGCCGTGTTGTCCATCACAAATCTCACTTTGCGGTCGCCTGAGATCGAACTCGGGCCGCCTTGGTGAGAGCCAAGCGGTCTAACCACTGAGCCTAGGCGCGGCCGTAGCGTGCGTGCGTGTGATCACTGTGACAATTTTCAAATAGTGAGAGAAGAGGTAGGGTAGATTCTAGGGCAATTGAGAGCACACAGGATCTGTTTTCTGATACTCAAATCCAAAGTGAAATAGCTTTCATTAAATCAAATTTTACATTTTTGACGGATACCATAACCCGCCTTGAAGAAAGTGGCATCGCATTGGATAAGCCAATTGAGTTAATGAGGATTGTGGAAGAGAGGATACAAATGTAAAAGGTGAGATTGGGGACAAAATTAGACAGAAACTAACATTTTTGTTGGATAAAATTAAAGGATACCAAACAGCTTGTCAGGTTTCCGATATGTCAGGAGAAAACTTCAGAACTTATATTTTTTAACAGGCAGTGACATAGTGTGTTTCAAATATGCACCTATTACATCTGTGGAAGTGGAGAGAAGTTTCTCAAAGTATAAAGCAGTTTTAGCTGACAACTGCCGTTCCTTTACTTTTGATAACTTGAAGACGACCATGATGGTGTACTGCAACACTAAGCAAGGTATGTTTTGGCTAATGGGTGCAGTAAATTTATTTTTTCATATTTTATAAAATGAAAATGACCTGGTGAATTTATTATTTAGTAGCAATAATTGCATTATTTACTAAGAAAGTTAATTTTAAAATTTGGTTATTCGAACCATATATTCATTATTTGTCTGTGGCAATTATTAATTTATTATGAAAGAAATTGTTCATTTTTGTTAGGTATTTTTTTTTTATATATTTAAGGACATTTTATAGCTCATTTTTAGGTCAACAACTTCCGGGCCCTAGTTATCACTTTAGTAACGTTGCGGATAATCATAATGCTATGGTGAATAGAGCATGCAGAGCGCCATGGGTTTATCTGAATGTAGAGTCACATTAATGCGTCAGTGGGTAAACGGTAGGGCTAGCAGAATGGACAACCACGTCTAGTCAGCGGTAAGTAATAAATCGGTTTTATTACTGCAAACGGAATTACTTCATCGCGAGAATCAGTCACATTGAAATCGACTTTTAAATGTGGGCTAGGTGAAATATTGAATAGAAAAGTAAACACAAATTCGATTACTATGTGCAGAACGGGGAGTTCACACAACGCGCGCACGTGTGTGTATGTGTGTGTGTGTGTGTGTGTGTGTGTGTGTGTGTGTGTGTGTGTGTGTGTGTGTGTGTGTGTTCCCACGGTAGATACTAATCGCATTCTTTTGAACAATTTTAATTGGACTTCTGTGTACGTGTTAGCAAGAATAGATGATCAGCATTTTAGAAGATTATAATTTGGTTAAACACACTTGCAATCGGAACAAATTCTGAATACTGCAATTAACGCAAGGAAAGAAAAAAAAGTATTAGACATGTTACATTAACTGAACACGCTGTCGTTTATTTTTGTATAACTTCAGAAACCATTCTCACAAAAGTTATTTAATTACATGTTTCGTTATAACTGCAACATGGGTAGAGGAATCCAAATCGATAGCAGGCGTTGAAAAGCCGGTTACAATGTGCTGACTGTGAAATTTCGTATTTCCATGACATAGAAAGAAATAATTGAATACGTACACTAACTAATATACTTTTCCAGAGTTAATATCGTTACACGAGTTGTTATAGGTACACGGGAAGTAAGGGAAACTGAATCGATAATTACAAATCATCGGGACACTCTTTTCGGGACCTAAGTACATTGGCGCTTTAAAAACCTGATTTCCTATATGTCGTTCATTTTTATAAAAACTCCACAAACTGTCTTTACGAAACGTTACTTTATCACGTACAGTAAGGGAGGATATTGCATTGCAGCCAAAACTTTTATACCAATATTTTACTGGAAATATACATTTTGAGGTGTACTGAATCCAAAACTATTCTTACAAACACTTATTGCTCTATTAGGTCAATTGATGGAAAGTAATTGTTCTTTCACACCAGTCGTGTGAAGGACAAGGTTTGGAGAGGTACAGTCAGTGGGCTGAACTAATAAAGCCCGGGTCTTTAAGTACATACAGCAGACGTTGCAATTGAGGTAGTTGTCTCATACCAGACCTCCTAGTGGTTTACCGGAAAAAAATACGAGTCAATTGGAGAATCTAATGTCATACTGGCACGTTACCATGGTAGTTCAATGGTCAAGAGCTACCAGACGAAGACCTGGAGATCTATGGTTCAAATCCCATCTATGGCATTGAATTTTTCAGTCTGACTTTGCCTATGAAAACTTGTTACTCTAATTACTTTCTGTTAATCGAGATAAACATTTACGAAATTATATTATTACCTACTAATTTCCTTGTAGGTATTGTGTGTTTTAAAGATAGTCAAATATTAAATAAGGTGACCACTAGGTGATGATTTTGAAATTCCATTTTCTTTGTATTGCCAAGAGCAGGGACGTATTTAAGTGGGGGGTCCAGGGGATTCGGACCTCCCCCAAATGAATTATCATTTCAAAGTTTTAATAAATATTTGAAATAAAACTTAGTTTAAAATAAATCGAAAAAGTTCATTCAAGCTTCTCATCTTAACGTCTCTATTCATTGTCAGGAAAACATTAAGTTATTTATGAGATAAACGAAAAGTTACTGCACAGCAGCTGTAGAACTCGTTAAAATACACAAATGTTGATTAGAATTGCCAGATACTTAAACGTATGTAATTTTTAACTTCTAAGTTCCTATTACCTTTTTCATTCAATGAGAATTAATACTTCAAATGCATCAATCAGTGGTTCTGTTTTTACATATCTGATTACTGCTTATATCACTTTATCCCAGGTATAAGAACAAAAATGTGCAATGTGCAAGTCCTTTCTACAGACTTTATCCCAAGAAACAAGACAAAAACAAACTTTTCTAAGAACAATTTGTAAAGCTTGGGTGGAGAAAGTCATGTAAATATAATATATTACATGTGTTTTTATTTTTTACTAACATGATAAAAACACATCCCTGATTAATTTATTTAAAGCAAATAATTCAACGTAGATTTTTTGGACCCCCCCAACCGTAAACTTGACTTCTAAATACGTGCCTGGCCAAGAGGTAAAAAAGAAATCCAATGTGGTTCACCTATATTACTTGCTCTAATCTTGTACAAACGCTTATGCGATAATCTAATTTTTTATAGATGCAAGAGAATATAGTAGGTTTGAAGCGATGTTCTTATGCTGGTGGTTTTGAAATTCCGTTCTCTTTGCAATGGCAGGAGATAAAAAATAATTTCCCATTGGGGAAAATGTTTAAGTATTAGAAAATTGAGACAAATAACAAGGCATATCTAGGAAATGGTACACGCAAAAAAAGTATCAAAGATAACAACTTTTTTTTAAAGGTTCTACATTTTTGTGTAGTTAGTTTTCATGTATTTCTTACGATTTCCAGTTATGCGAAAGTCATCCAAATGAAACTTCCGAGGACACTCCCAGAAAATTCAAAATATACGTTTCATTTGCCATAAAAATATCTTAAAACATATGGTATTTTAATAAAAGTCTTCGATCAATTTTAAAAGAATAAAAGATAACGACGGAGTAGTAAGGAGTTGTCAAAATGTTAGATCCAATTTTAAGAAAATCAAATTTTTCCAAAATTGTTTCATGCAGGTAGTGTGGCTTGTGATGATTCTATTGAAAATCTTTGTGTTGCATCCTATAAAGATGCTTAACTTTAATACTTAGTGTGATATTTAACCATATTTTGGTTTTTGAGTTATGCTTTTCACACACATGCCCACAGTTTTTTTTTTTTTTTAATTCGTGGTTCCAGTGAAATCTCGACATCAAATTTTGGGTGGAAATTAACACTTCCCCTACGTAGACAAAGTAAAACTGGTAGTCTGTCCCACAAGAAGGCAAGCGGGGTCTGACGAGGGAGAGGAACATTGCTCTGATAGATCTATTTACCACGAAATGAGTGTATGAGAGTGCATATGAATCACCGATGCTGTCAGATCTAATGCTTGTTTCAGTAACTGCAGTGATAGGTATTACGCGTGGGTGAGTTAAGTGACAACACTGTGTGTTTCAGATGAACATATTTTATAGCATCCTTATCATATCCGGAAGGCGAGCACAAACATCATGCGGACAGCCAAAGTGATTACGTTACACATTCCTCTGCCTTGCCTTCTTGTGCTGGTGGACAACAATTTAAACGGATATCTCAGAAATAGTTGATGCCACATAAAAAGTGACTTGAAATAAATTGTATTTTAAGCAGGTCTGTATATTTGTGTCCTCTTATGGTTTATCAGTTAAGTACACAAAACTCCTTACGAATGAAGAGAGTTATTTCCATAAAGTTCAACATATTCATTTCATCATGAAAATATTTGTGTGTATATATATATATATATATATATATATATATATATATATATATATATATATATATATATATATAATATGTAATCAAAATTGTTTTACCTAGTCATGTTTAAGAAATTCCTTGTAAAAGAAGTTTTGAGAGTGAGATTTTTTTTAAAACCTCTGCATCTTTGCATCATTATGCATCTTTGGAGCATTATGAACTTAAATATTAAGTTTGGTGGTCATCGGAAAACATTTCATTTTTTGAATTTTTTTCTTCTCGCAGGGATCCCAAAACATGAATTCCAAATTGTATATATGAAAGTTTTGAATAGTATTCGATACCTCTTCCAACTATTAGACACGTGGTACAGAAAGTAAAAATAGTGTTGCGTTCACATGACTTTCCCATCGTTAATTGTTAGCTTCTACAAAGTATTTTTACGAAAAACTAGCTACTTTCTCTGGCACATTGTAGGCTTTTCACACCCAAACCAAAAATTCATACCGAGATTTCAACGGAAATTCACTTTTGAGGTCCCTAATTTTAAAAGAATCAGTTTTAGAAAATGGTCCATGTGTGCCCATATGTATCTGTAAACAGTATAACTGAAAAACGAAAACGTCGGGGAAATAAATCCGCTTTTTCTAGGAATTGCGTAAAACCCAGACTACCTTTTACATAGAACATTTTTAGAACATTTTGATTCTTTAAAAAATATCTAACAATGTTTATTAAAATACCATATGTTGATGTTTTCATGCCAAATGAAATGTTGGTATATCTTGACCTTTCTGGGAATGTCCTGAGAAGTCCTCTTCATTCTCGGTGACGTTTGCATCACTAATAAACCATAAGATCTTACTACACAAAACATATAGAACTTGTTAAAACACAATTTATGCCCAATACTTTTCAATCGTTTCCGCATCTCTTAACTATGCAAACAACGGAATTTCAATGCCATAATGTAGCGACCATCTCTTAAAAGTTTTGACTATTGCTTAAAGCTACTCCGTTATGGTATTCCTATTGCCAACTACAAGAAAATTAGCAATAAGATAATTTTAATAGACAGAGTCAACACGAAAAATTCAATGCCACGGCCGGGATTTGAACCACGGATCTCCTGGTTTCTGTCCAGTCGCTCTAACCCATTGAGCTACCATGGCCAACTTGCCGTCATGAGAGTAAATTCTCCATTTGACTCGTATATTTTCCCGGTAAACCACTAGGGGCTCTTGCATTCGAAACACACCGTAAGTCGCCAAAAACAGTGTATCTCGAATGCGAGAGCCTCTAGTGGTTTCCCGGGGAAACATATGAGTCAAATGGAGAATTTACTCTCATGACGGCAAGTTGGCCATGGTAGTTCAATGGGTTAGAGCGACTGGGCAGAAACCAGGAGATCCGTGGTTCAAATTCCGGCCGTGGCATTGAATTTTTCATGTTGACTCTATAAATAAGATAATTTCTTCAACCTGTATCAAATTAACTGAGATGACCTTTTCATATATCGTTTTATCACAATTTAATGGCAGATGTAAATGGTGGTCCTCCGTGGTCTATCTATGGTCATGCTCTGGTTCCTGAAGCTGCGGGTTCAAATCCGACGGAGGCCGATGGATATTTTTTGGCATAAAGTGCGCGCTTCCTGCGGAATGGCTCTTCGCTTTTGGCCACCTTGCTCCTCCAACCTTTGTGGGGGTTCATCAACAGTTTGGTGTGCCTGCATCCTCTACCAACCACTTTGGACAAGCTGAAAGTACTAATAACCTTGCCCCGTATTTCTTAACGCTCGCGTGAACTTATCACCTCTCATTAGCTGGTGTCGTGGTATGGACTGCTGTGCGGTAAAATGAGTTCGTTACTTAACATGATGATATCGTAGCATGTTCGAAAAGAATGGTCAGATTTATATTTGTATAATCGTATGAATATATTAAGTAATAGATTGAAATAATATGAAATGATTCTTAATTCACAAACGAAATAAAGAGGAGGGCCATTTGCTTCAAACCTGTCTCTCGGAATCACTGGCGATAGCACGTTTGTTTATCGGTAGTGACATAGTTGTTTATATTATTTTTATCGCTAACCTTGTTTTGAACTGGATTTGTCTTACATTACCATTCAACGTGCGAGTTGAGTTTCATTATAAACTTGTATTTTTCATGCCTTCATATCTTGTATTTGCATGATTTTATCTATCTTCTTGGCAATTATTATGACGTTAAGTGCGCTTTTCCAAGTGGTGTGAAAGTAACGCCTACGGTGAATTAGGGGAAAGGGGAAGGCAATAAGCACGTGAAGGGGCGAAGTTATTTGAAACAAAAATTACATGACAAGACGTTGATCTTTAGTGACACGGCGCTATATTCGCTCGTTATCTTGTTTATAGAAGAGCGAAATATTAGTATCTGGTGTACAGTAAGTAACGAAGCACAAAGAGATTACCAGCGCAAGAAGGCAAGCTAGAAGAATGTGTAACGTTGTGTTTATGCTCGCCGTTCGTGTATGACAAGGATGCTAGATTCATGTAAAATACACAGTGTTGTCACATAACTCACCCCTGCATAATGCTACTACTGCATTTACTAAAACGAACATTAGATCTGGCAGCATGGGTGACTCATATGCACTCTCATACACACATTTCGTTGTAAACAGATCCACTAACAGAGCAGATAAACAGTTCAAGCTCCCTTGCCCTTCATTCCGTTCTTGCCACCTCGTGGGGGGCAGACAGTACTTGGTAGCTGCATGTCTGATATAAAAGGTTAGCCAATTAATTATACAACTGTAAATTATCATTGTAGCAGCCCGGATTTTCGCTTTACACGAAGGGATTTTAATTTCCCCTTCTTGTTGCATTTAAGCACTTTATATGATTCTGGCGCCTGCCGATGTATGACACGTTGCTGTCCAGAAGAAATGATTGCATCTGAACAGAGTATACACACTCTGTCGCGCCGTGTATGTGCGATAGGCTTGCATAAACAACTCCGTGTTACACATTCTTTCCTATATGCTTCCACGCTTTATCATGAAGTGGGCATTTAAAGCAGCAGTTAAATTCTATGACTGCAGATATGCTCTATAAGATATATGGCAAGAGTTTGAATACGGACTTTGTGTGTGTATATATATATGTATATATAAAGTCCGTATATATATGAATCTTATGCCCGCCTCGGTAGCTTGGTGGTAGAGTATCTGCCTCACGTTCAAGAGATCCCGAGTTCGAATCTCGGTCAGGGTGAGTTACCTGGATAAGGGTTTTTTCCGGGATTTGCTTTATCCTGAAAGACGAATGTCCGGTAACTCTAAGCTCCATGGACCCTGGGCTCATTTGAGCATCATTTCACCCATTCCATTCATCGTCCTATATGACTTAACGTTGGAGGATGTAAAATTGCGGTTTCGTCTGTGGCCCGCTTGGGTAGGTCCGGGTTCGATACCCGTGGCCAACCTACCTGACCCATGGGGGTTTTCGGGGGTTTTCGCGGGTCGTCAGGCGAATGCTGGCTAGGTTAATTACATGCCCCGAATTCCCTGTACATCCATTTCACCTCCATTATCATTTCATATCATCTCTTATCTGGTGGTCTCTTTCAGTGTAAAAATGTCGGCAGGAGTCTCGGCAGTGCATGGCAGGATGATATGCTCTGAGGAAAACTCTTTCCTCTCCGGCGGGACGGACTTGGTCTCGAGCTGGCCTAGAAGCTCAGCAGGGGGATGCTAGTTGTGCAAGACTGTCTGGAGTATCCTGCTCTGGGGAGGTTGCCTCCGGTCTTCGAACCGGCCCCGGCAGGTGGAATGTCGATTTCCTAAGCCTACCGCGGGGAGTTTCTATCTGGTAAAGTGTAGGGACTTCGCCCTCTGTAGTGTAGTGACTCTTGGGGTCGACCACCTTCTGTCACCTCTCGCCTCATCCTCTCTCCCGGGGGTGCCCTACTTGGAGGCAAAGGTACGAATGATCTGTCTGGTCGAAGTGCCGAATCCCCTCCGAACAGTCCAATCCAATCTAAACTCGATACCAGTAATATACTAAAATGTTCAGTAGAGAATTTTGAAGAGTATTGAATTCCCGCAGATAATTCAAATACACATTTTATGTACTATAATATATTTACAAATATATTAAGCATGATCTATGAATAAAATGTCTTTAACTCATTAGCCATTACTTTAACGAAAACATTTTAAGTAAGGGGTAGAGTGGGCTAGAGCATTGTGTTTTGGTACTGTCTGTCCACTACAAGAAGGCTAGCGGGGAATGAAGGGGAGAGGGGTTTGAACCCTTATCTTCTCTGGTAGTAGATCTTTTTACTACGAAATGAGTTATGAAAGTGCATATGCGTCACCCACGCTGCCAGATCTAATACTCGTTTTAGAAACTGCACTAAGAGGTATTGTCGCGAGGCATCGTAAAACGAGCACCGAGAGAGAGAAGCGTGGAGTGAAAGAGACAGATAGCGTTAAAGCCACACTTACGCCCATGCGCAGCGCTTATGACGTGCCGAGGAGAGACGGGGTGGGGAGAGGAAGAGTCGGAGAAAGCTCTGGACAATTCCTTCGCCATCGCAACGGTCCGTGAAGCTTCGGGAAGTTTCGCCAGCTTTCGTGAAACATCTAAATCGCGTATAAAAGAGTGAGCTAGGACTGCTAGCAGTTCAGTACGGCAAGGGCCGAGAGAAGAGTTGCAGTGTGGACCTGCGGCGGACGGACTTGAAGATTGCTTACGTGTGTGTTACGTAATTCTGTAGTTATCAGAGGTGTACAAAGTCTATTTCTACGGAGATTGCTTACGTGTGTGTTACGTAATTCTGTAGTTATCAGAGGTGTACAAAGTCTATTTCTACGGAGATTGCTTACGTGTGTGTTACGTAATTCTGTAGTTATCAGAGGTGTACAAAGTCTATTTCTACGGAAATAAAGAAGTTTTGAACTTGTGCAAGTTGGACTTTTAATTGTACGAGCCCACACAGTCACAGTATTATACATGGGTGAGTTATGTAACAACACTGTGAAACTAGCACCTATATCATATCCGGAAGGAGAGCATAAAATAGCAAACGTGATTGTGTTATACATTCCTCTGCTTTGCCTTCTTGTGCTGGGCAGACAGTACCCTGCCACGAAATGCGCCCGAGATCGATCCCACCCTGGGGATTACAAGTGTCGGATATAGGTCCTATGCCCACTCAGCATCGTGAGGAAATTGAGGAGCTGCGCTAGGTAGCTAACCCTGGTCTAGAAAGCCAACTTTCCAGCTGGGGATGCTGACCACATCTCTCCGTCTCCGATGATCGCCCACTTCTGCATTGCGTATGTGGACGTGAGACCGGCAGTCGGGTTGACAGGCTCAGGCTTGGCGAGCCGTTACGCCATAGGTTAGGCCATGATCATGAAAAGGAAAATGAGTTTAAAGCATACTGGCAATTAATGGTAATAATTTCAGTGCTGATGTGTTTGATATGAACGTTAATACATCTAGTGCCAAAAGTAGTTTACAAACAGTATACAATAACAGTATGAAAGGCTTGCTGAAAGTAGAAATTAAATGAAAGGTTCTAAGTTTCATAGTTCAGTACTCAGCAAAAAGAGATAGTACCTACCCATAGAGAACAAACGAATGAAACAAAAATGTTTTTTGTTCATACAATGAAAGTTCATTCTGTAAAGCTTTTGTAGAACTTTGCATTTCAGCACTTGCGAATGCACCTTAATTCGGTGCTATGATTTGTAAAGAGATCTATTATATGCACTTACATTATTTAGGTCAGTGGCCCTTTTAAGTATTCATTTATTTTCATGTGTTAAGTATTTATGTCTATGATGGAATTAATTTGTAAATAAATATATTTTCTGATTATATATCATATTTTCTGTATGTAATATGCAGGAAATGGATATTTTAGAATGTTAAAACTCCTGCATCATAAATTACTTCAAACCTGTAAAATTAGGTAATTATTTTGCACGCTAGACATATGATGGAAATGCAAATATTTACTTTGAGAGATACTGAGCCTGGATATTTACAGTCTGTCCACCACAAGAAGGCAAGCGGGGCATGAAGAGGGAGAAGGGTTTGAACTGCTTGTCTTCTCTGGTAGTGGATCTGTTTACTAGAATTGAGTTTATGACAGTGCATATGAATCAGCCATGCTGCCAGATCTAGTGCTCGGTTCAGTAACTGCAGCGATAGGTGTTATGCATGGGTGAGTTATGTGACAACACTGTGTATTTTACATGAACCCAGCATCCATACCAAATCAGGAAGGTGAGCATAAACACAGTAAAAGTGATTACGTTACACATTCTTCAGCCTTGAAAATAATTTGTTCTTTCAAACTAGCCTTGTGTAGGACAACACATTGAAGGGTAGAGTCAGACTGAAAAACTCAATGCCATAGCCGGGATTTGAACCACGAATCTTCCGGTCTCCGTCCGGCTGCTCTTAACCATTGAGCTACCATGACTAACATGCCAGCATGACATTAGATTCTCCAAATGACTCGTGGTTTTTTTCGGTAAATCACTAGGAATTGTCATAAATATATGAAACAATTATCTTAATGGCGACTTACTGTGCTATAAGTACTTTAAGGCCCGGACTTTATAGTTCGGAATACGATTAGGTCAATTAATGGAAATAAATTATTCTTTCACACTAGCCGTGTGTAGGACAAAGTATGGAAGGGTAGAGTCAAACTGAAAAATTGAATGCCATAACCGGGAATTGAAACACAGATGTTCCGGTCTTCATTCGGCTGCTCTTAACATTGAGCTACCATGACCAGTATGCCAGAATGATATTCAATTCTCCAACTGATTCGTGTTTTTCCCGGTAAACCATTATAAATTCTCATAAACACGTGAGACAACTATCAATAGTGTTAAATAAAATAGCAGGAAAGTAAATTAGAGGCGTGGAATGGAAGAAAAAAAGAACTCGTGTTTAAAATGGTTTTAGAAGGGAGGGAAGCGTTTCTTAAAGTTGATTTGCTTAATATAAAATATCCATTTGTTGTCAAAGGAAGAGAACAATTTCGAAAATACACACATTATAAGGAATTTTATAGTATGAACTCTGAAGCTACAAGTTTCAATGCGCTCCTAGCCGAAAGGGAGAAGGCAGGGGAACTTGTCTGAAAGGTCTTTTTGCCCAAAGTCATGTCTGCTCTACAACGTTGAGGGGGTGTGATGTGTTTTTAGCTCTAAAGAAATTATTGCAGCACATTTCCCTTAGACTTGGTCATAAGAATGTAATCAAAGCATCAAGAAAACACTTACTTATAAATACAGAACGAACTTGTAATGATATAAACGAGGATCGAAACTAAATTTACAGATAAGTGGCATCATATTTCTGTAAAGAAGCATGAATTGAAATAAAATTATTTGGTTTCCAATATTCACAATTTTTTCCCTATTATCAACCATCATATATCCTTTATTCATCTTATTCTTATAAAACATGCACTTTCTTTGCCAGGACGTATTTCAAGTTCCCATAAGTTATACAGCTCTGCAGCAAAAATTATGTTTTCCAATGATTGAGTGTTCCTAAACGGAAGTTTTGCCCTGAGTTCAACGGTGCAATACGTTTTTTTTTTTCCTTTTTTTTTTCTATCACGTCAGGCTTTTGAGAAAATATTCGCATTTCATAAAATCTCATAGTAGGGCATGGGAAGTTTCTATTGCTAAGGTATAACACCATTGTATTATGAGTTTTTTTGAGCACATATTAGTATTTATAACAAAATGACCCTAGATAAGCTGAACGCAGGTGCTTTTACAGCACCACAGATCAGAAAATTAATGTGTGACTTCAATTTTCAAAATAAAATGAACCAAACAGAGAAGCGTGCCTGGCAGAGCTACAAAGATGTAAACAACTTCTTAGGAAACACGAGAAGTGAACACCATATTGGAGCACTTGAGAAAACTTGGTTGCAGCTTGAGTTTGAAGTTGCTCACATTGACTATTTTCCAGATTGCTGTCTTGGATTTTACAGTGAAGAACACGGTGAACGTTTCCAACAGGACTTGAAAGACATTGAAAGAAGGTACCATGGTGGATGGAGTGTTAACATGATGGCAGACTATTGTTAGTCTCTGAAAACGGAACGTAATCTTAATACGCGTGGAAGACGTGCAAAAAGAACAAAAAATTCTCGTTTTTTTTTTTTTCTATTTAAAGTTGACAATACTTGTAAAATGTGCATACATTGTGTTTGAAATGACATAATTACATACCTCTTTATGCACACCATGTTCTTGAACATAATAGTGATCTTATAGCGCTAATACGTGAATATAAAATTCACTTTTTTGAAAATTCTGGACATGATACAAGAAAATGGATGCCATATTAGGAATCAGTGGCCCAGAGTTAGGGGGAAATGACATTCAGAACGAAATCATAAAAAAATAAATAAATTGCAGAGTAGTGTTAGTTAAGCTGTCTTTTTTCATATTTGGTTGGATGGAAGATGCTGTAATGAAAGCCTTCTTAACACTACTCTGCCGTTTTGTTCCTTATTTCTCACGAACTCGTGTAAAAATAGGCATTGCTTCTAACAGTTTCAAAACATTCATAGATGGCCACAAATAGACATCAGCCCAACTTGCATATTAATTAATTTCTCCGAAATGGCTAACGCGTCCTGCGCCGTGGCGTAGTGGTCTAGAGCGTTGTGCTTTATTCCCTCCCACGGGAGGCTCCCGGGATCGATCTCACCCCTAGGGGGTGCGGAGTTTAAGTTCCTGGTATAGAGCCGGTGCCCACTTAACATCGTGAGGAAATTTAGGAGCTACGCTAGGTAGCGAACGCCAGTTTTCCGGCTGAGGGTGCCGTGATGCTGACTACATCTCCTCCCCATATCGGTTGGATGATCACCCACCTCTGCCTTGCGTGTGTGGGCGTGAGGCCTTCAGAAGGATGGCAGGCTCTAGTCTGACATGGAATCGCTTCACAATCGAACTGTAGCCGGTGTGAGGTCATGAGACGTTGATGTATGGTCTGGATTCAAGCAGGAAGTGAACACTTTTAATATCTTCTGTGAAGAAAACTACCTGCGGTAAGAAATGCGTTCCGGTGAATGTAACTGTTCTGAACTCAGAAACATAACACTTCCAGACACCCCCCCCCCATAAAAAAGGGGAGACTCTGGAAGCGTGTATTTTTGTACAAAGTCTACATAGCTCCCACGGTCGGTTTACAATGGTGTCACGGAACGCGTCCTTTTTTAGCTTCGTCCTACTGAATCCTCTCAGTCTCAGTTATTAAGCGTGCACTGACAGCTGAGCGGTTATATACAAGTATGAGCTAGATCCTCTCTCTCTCTCTCTCTTAAGTATTTGAGTCCCGGTCATCATTTTTATTTTTTTATTGTAGAAATACGAAATGTGTATTTCACAGATTGTAATATAATTTTCAACTGCTAAGGTTTACTTAATTTTATAACATTTATACTCGCACATAAAAACCGAAACACTTTATGAGTACTCTCTTTTTAAACTAATTAAAATAAATGTTTTATTCCTATAATTAAAATCAATTAGAAATGGAAATTAACTTAGTATCGATGTGTACACCCTCTGCTTCTATTACTGCCCTCATTCTGCGGGTCATGAATGAGACCAAATGACTAGTGAAATTTTCACGACAGAATACTTCGCATTATATGCCAGCACCAGTGGAGTGTTTACACAACCAATATTAAGGCAATTTTCTAATAACATTACTTTATTTTGAAAACTATGAGAATATGTTATTTGCGTTTTTATAAATGAAGTGTTTTAAATATTGTTATTTATTTTCTGCAAGAAAAACATAAGGCATTGCTATTAAAGTAAGAATAATAATAATAAAAAAAAAAAACATGCACATCGAACTCATGTTGGTCTACCTAGGAGACACAGGTCTTTTACCGCTCGGCTACCATGCATACGGCCAAGCCACACAGAATCTCCCTATCTATCGCATAGCTTGAAAAGCCAGATTGGTATCAAAGCGTATATTGAAAAAAAAAAAAATAATTGTTCTTTCACACTAGGCGTGTGTAGACCAAAGTATGGAACGGTAGAGTATGACTGAAAACTTCAGTGCCACAGCCGGGATTCAAATCATTGAACTTTTCGGTCAGACTCTACCTTTCTAAAGCATATACTGTGAACGCAGCGTGCTTCTGATTTTTTTTTTTTTTCGAATCGAACTTTGTTTCTAGTAGCTGCTCACTTTGTCTGTTTGTTTGTCTAAGGTTATATGCAGCAATGGACTTTTACTATTGTCTACATAATGGAAACTGGTCACGGAAACCAACATTCCGGCTGGGGGAGGCCGAGATGCTGACCACATCTCCTCCCCGTATCGGTTGGATGATCGTCCACCTCTGCCGTGCGTAAGTGGGCGTGAGGCCGACAGTCGGATTGGTAGGCCTTGGCCCTCTAAGGGCTGTCGCGTCAGTGGTTAACTTTAACATAATGGGAAATTTACACTTGGAATTATGCTCACTTTTTTGTTGTAATTTAAGTCATCCAACGTTAAGCCATATCGGACGATGAATGGAATGGGTAAATGATGCTCACATGAGCTCAGGGTCCATTGAGCTTAGAGTTACTCGACTT